>CADCXT010001939.1:0-427964 GCA_902806775.1 Microtus agrestis
GTCATCTCATATTTTCTTATAATTGAAATAAAAATGAGCAATAATAAATAAAAGTTTTTAAGTAAGTATTTTCTTAAAATAAATTAACATTTTTTTCTGACCTTAAAACTTCTCTACCTACTGTGAGGTTATGAAGCTTTTTGTTTACTCAATAATTCTTACAACCAAAAAAGTATATAATGATATTTGTATGTATGCATAAGTTTCTAAAAGTTTAATATACCTTTTGATCGTATTTCAGATGACAGGTATCCATGATGCTCTGTGATTCATTCTGGAAGGACTTATGTTTTAAGATATAAAAACAGTAGGGAAAGATTCCAGGAATAATACAACCTGAGAGGTGGGAGAAGTCAGAGGAAGTGATGACTCAAGGGAGAAAGTATAAGTTTTTAAAAGAAACATACAAAAATATTTTCAGTAAAACTATTAGTCAGATGAACAAAAAATTAAGCCACAATTGATACCGTTTTCTTTTCTCTAGATAATCAACTAATTATCGAGCCTGTTTATAACAAAGGGTGGAGAGAATGTGTATTAAATAATTTTGTGAGGCAACAACAATAGCTGTCTCCCACAATACACTATATTAAACATTTCATCATCAGTTACCTTCTAATATGGCAGAACACTGGCACAACAGTGTGCTACCTATTAAAGAAATACAAAATAATAAAACCTTCCAATTTTTCCAGAAAAGAAGAAAGCAGTACTCACATTGGCAGAATTTTTTTGTGTGATAACAAAACTGTAGAAACAATAAAAGCTGAACATTGACAAGGAATGAATGATCAAAAAAATTGTGGTTCGAATAAACATTGAGTATTTACACAGAGATTTACCTGACAAAGTATATATCAGTCTTAAATGTTGAAAAACCATTAATCAAATAACTACCTACAATAATGTTTATTATAATAACCATCAAAAAAGAAACCAAAATAATTGAAGTGTTTATATAAATATGTAGTAAAAATAATGGGTATCATAAATTAAAATTTACTTTACTATTATATTCTTCATTAGAAGAAAAAAGTAGCCAAAGAAAAAATAAAATTCAAAGACATTACCTGGTAGCAATTATTGAGTATGGTCCTGGGTTTATAGAAGTTTATTGTTCCTGATAACTTGGTATTCAAGTCACATGATCAGTTTATGATAAAATAAAGGAATATATCCTAACACTTTCAAATTCAATTTTGATTTTACCAAGTTTTCACAGAATTGTTTGCTTTTATTTATGATGTAGGGAGCAAGCCTCTTATCAAGTAAAGTAGTAGCTGGACATATAGGATGAGCAAGCAGTTAATGCAGCAGTAGGTTAGGTGTGTTCATGGAAACGACTTCCCATTTTCAACAACGTCTTTTCATTTTTCTCTATTTCTGTTTCTCTTGGCTAATTGTGCACGATGCCTCACTAAATTTTAATAATATAAATATGCTGTTAGTAAAAATAAAATGGGCGTTTTCAGTTCGTAAAGGGTCTGTCGTGGATCCTCCTGTAATGGAGGTCTATTTAACAAAACCGCATTAATTTACATCTGCTTCAGGGTAAACCCTTTGCTGTCAATATGACAGCATCAGGTGAAGTGCTGCTTAGAAGAGGACAGAATCACTGCGTATCAAGGCACCTCCTGGAAAAGCTGTAGCTTCTGACAAAGCCTCTAAATACTTGTAACTGATGAATAGCTAGAACATAAAAAACATGAACTGTTTTGTTCAATAGCATCAAGAGGTGCTCAAATGACTGAGGAGTTGGTCAATACTTGGTAGGCAATATCATTGTCGTCTTCAAAAGCCTTCGGTTTTCAAGCACAGACTCTGCGTGAGCACTTGATGCTGAACACATCACAAGAGAATCCATAGCCGACTGCCATGTTTGAGCGGATGGACTTCCTAATAAACCTTGCTATGAGATACCACCTCTCAAGAAAACATGCCTGCTGTGGCATAAATTTCTTTCTCTATCTTGCAGGAAAGAACAGAGAAAGGTCATCATTTCAAGATTGAACACCTTCAGTATAAACCAGGAAGGCAAATGCTCGGAGCCCTGTCTTAAACAAACTGTGATGCTAGATCGAAAACACTGTAACTGTCTTCCTCTGAGTTCCCTTAAAGTTGCAGCTGAGTGTACTTTGATCTTTGGGCACTTCACTTTCTCTTGACTTTCGTTTACTCTAACCCTTTTCTTTTTTAGAAGGGTTTCAGGCATAAAGAAAAGTGTCTATTTGTATAATTATTCGTTAAGCTTAACACTGGGTTCCACTAATTGGTCAAATGTGGCGTGAAAATATAACCTTTCTCCATACACTTCCACCCTTTCTTCAAAGCGACTTTCTTGAAGGTCAAGGGTACATGACCAATGACCCCTAGAAGATGAAACAGCCTTGCCCTGCAGCCGTACCCTGGCGCTAATGGACTCAGGCTGTAGCGGGACCGTAATGGATGACCTGTACTCATCAGAGCGTTGACACACCATTATTTTCCTATCCGCAAACAAACACAAATATCCTGTTAAGAAGTACATAGGCTTACATATTAATGTCTAGAAAGTTGAAAACAAAATTTTAAAAAAGTGAAAGGCATTGTAGGAGGTTCAAAGTGAATGGTAGAAGTTTCTGGTTGCTCAGATACCAAGGACTGAGAAGAGAAGCGCCTGAATGATGCTGCCAAAACCCTCTGGGTTGAGGTTTTCCGGGACAATATAATATTTCTGTGTTCCTATCTACACATGGTCTTCACATCGATCATATCCCATGGAATCACACTGGGCCCTTGAAGTATGATAAAGGAAAAGAGATAAATCACCTGTTGACTGATTATATCCTGTCAACAAGATCAATATAATTTTGTTGGATGGTACATGTGTTTTCTGACATAACAAATTAACATTAGCATCATTCAGGGAAAGTGTATATAAACAATACCCAGATGTTTTTTGTGGCTGTACTCAAATTAAATTTTATTTTGAACATAAATGTCCATATTTCATATACGTCTCCAAATTCCATTTATTTCCCTCAACACAAAAGAGATAGTAAGTCGACGTTGTTAAAATCAACTCTATACATTCCTTCCTAGATTTCAGGCATCCATTCTCAAACTAAACATGAATAAATACATCATTTCTCTGGTTTAGTCTACATACTGGATTCACATCTCACACCCTGAAGAATCACACTGAGGCCACCACTAAGCCTGGTAAGGTATACATCATCTACTTATTGATTTTGTCCTATAATCGAATCAATAAATAATGGGATTATCAAATTATTAATAAATATAATGTCAGTAATATCTGAGAAACATAGTAAAATGTTCAATTTAATTAGGGGTCATTTTTATATCCTCAAATAAAGCATAGTGAATTCATTATTTCATATATTAACATCTGCTTATGATTGACTTCCAACAGGCGTGGATGCAGTTTTTAATATTATTGTATTTTCTTGCTACCAGTTAAAGAAAGCATAAGGGAAATTTGAAAAAAGCTTCCCAAGAGAAAAATCATAAAAAAGGAAATATGCAGTTTTACAGATATCAGAATGGTGTGTTTTGCTTTATAAATATTGTTAACAAATGCTCAGCCAGGAAAGATGAACAGGTGTGGTGACTAGTCATAGGTTCTGGGAATTTAAAGGATTCTCTATCTGCATCTCAAATCTGGTCAGTTCTTATAGAAGCACATTCTAAATAAATGTTAGAATTAATGCGCTGCATCTACATCAAGAAATCCAAATTTCAGAGATCGCTCTGAATAACTGAGAAATAGACAAGGTATGTGCATTTATAATGCTCTGAGTTCCTGGGTAAGGCTTCCTTTTCAATGTTCAGCTGTCATGGAGGAAGTCAATGCATATTAACAGCTATCCCATCTCTGTTTAATTCTTTTTTTTTTTTATTTTTTTCCTGTACATACGTCTTAATCCCAGATCTTTGAGTTACTATGCAAGTAGCAATGATTTAAAAGCTCTTCCCTCCTTTACAAGTTCCAAAAGTGTTCAGTATCATCCTATAATTGTATTTGTTGTTTTTTAAATTATTTTATCATTACAAAATAACCTTCCAATAAGTCCATGTTTGTCTGAAGTAACATGAGCGCTTTTCTTAGTTTGCATTTGGTGTTCTTATTCCTTCCTCATGTCTTAGATTGCTTATATCTGTTTGTTTCTAGTCACGCATTCTGACGGTAATTAATGATCCTTTTCCTTCTATACATTTCTGTCATCAGGCACCGTGATTTTCTTTTATTTACAGCTCATTTGCATTCTCACCTGTTATGTTCCACCATTACAGAAAGCCGTGCTTCCCACTGAACCCAATTACTCCTACTGTGCAAAGATGAGTGGGCTTGAACATCCCCTGTGAAACAGAGAACATATGGTTGCTACCATCAACACAGCTGGAACATCTGTGTATGCATTCATGCTGAGTGTGCATTGCTTTCATGGCATATAGTTATTTCAGTCTCTAAAAATGTGCAGAGGAGTAAGGTTTGCAGACAATGTAGTAAGGAAATAAGAAGTGCTGTTGAAAAAAAACATCTTTCAAGTGACAGTACCACTCTGTTTTGCTTTCACAGGTGGGTAGAGTTAGTCATCACTTTTCCCATCGCATACCAGCTAAATACTCTTAAAAATGAAGGGAAAGTTTAATATAAACCTAATCCTTGGTTCAACATATATACACTATCCAATATATTAAAAGCATATATTATAGGTTAAATGCATTATGCTTTATTCTCCTCAAATTCATCTTAAAGGTGAATTATTGTCATTAGGAATTACAGATTTTATGTGCATAATTTATTTTGAGTAGTGATATCAGTTAAGTGTTGAAGACATACCTGAGAAGGAACTAGGGATTCTAGGGATTCCAGGGAACCGGAAGAAAATGAGGGAAAATGTTAACCAAAATAACTGGAGAGAAAAGTAACCAACTCTTTCTTTTTCACACATCAGTCAGTGCAACTAGCCAGTTTAAAATCTTTCATTCTTCGCAAAGAACAAGTAATTTCTTCTGAGGGAAGGCTCTGAAAGTACGTGGTTACTTTGTAAAAAGTACATAAGAGAGAAACATGGAGAAAACAATGCAAAGAAATAAAATGTGTGGTCACATTGTACTATTGATATGAGAAGATAAAGTTTCCATTACATATTTTGGGTTGACATGAGACATAAATATATGGATCTGTGATCTATAGACAGGTATGTTTTCTTTTCATTTTTTTTTGTTTTTTTCAAGACAGGGTTTCTCTGTGGTTTTGGAGCCTGTCCTGGAACTAGCTCTTGTAGACCAGGCTGGTCTTGAACTCACAGAGATCCGCCTGCCTCTGCCTCCCAAGTGCTGGGATTAAAGGCGTGCGCCACCACCGCCCGGCAGTATGTTTTCAAGATTGTATATTGACACATTGGATTCATAAATGAAGGACTAACTGCTGAAAGAAAAATATACAAATCTGAGGTGTGTGAATTGCAAAGAGACAGAGTGATAAACCAAGCAGCTCTAAAGAACACTCCCAATGAGCAAGAAGAAACATAAAAAGAGGGCAGAACTCTGACAGGTAAACATAGTCTGAGGAGGAAGGAAATTAAATTAAGATTCAGAAAAAAAATTCAGAAAACAATCACTTAACAAATAAATATTTTAATCCTCCATTGAATTATGAATTAATTGTTTTTTTTTTTTTTCTTTTTTTTTTCTGAGACAGAGTTTCTTTGTAGTTTTGGAGCCTGTCCTGGACTAGGTCTTTTAGACCAGGCTGACTGTGAACTCACAGCGATCTGCCTACCTCTGCCTCCAGAGTGCTGGGATTAAAGGCATGCAAAACCACTGCCTGACGAATTATGAAGTACTACTTAATAATTTGACCTAACACTACAACATAAGTTGAAACATAAAAACAAGTTCTTCTTATATAAATGTTCATTTCACTAAAAGACAAGAGTACTGCATATTAGATGAGCAGACAATGTTTGCTTCACGGTGGATGTTAACTGTGAATTAGGGATGACAGTACTGCTCTAATGATGAACCTTCTTTTTTATAATCCTATACATAAAGATAAATTACTTTGCCTTTCAATATTACCAACTAAATGATGACACTATTATTTTATAAATCATTGAGTTCTAATTAGGAATGAGCCAAATGACAATATTTATTATATCCTCTGTTGATTCATGTATTTACAGTATACTAATGGTTTATATAATTAATGTCATATATATTCTTATGTGTATGAATTACATTTAGAGGATTTTATCATAAAATTTTATGATATGCTTATACTATATATTTGTGTGTGTTTGTGTCAGTGTGAAACAAATGAGGAAATTATAGTCTGAAGCAATAATCTTCATTTCAATAGACATGATTTTATACTCACTTCCAAAGTTCAATATTTACAACAGTTAAAAACTTTACTTTTTATCAACTTCTTTCTAACAAAGTGGATCTAGAGAAAAGAGAGTGTGGTTTATCACAACTCTTTCAGTAATTCTGATAATATTTTATTCAGCATAATTGAAATGACTCTAGAAATATCATTTATAGGTCTTAAGCTGTTAACTTTTCATTATGAATCTTGGGTTAAATAAAATTAGACTAGCAATCATTACCTGGAAATTTGATATTTAATTTAGAAAAATAATCTACTTCTGATGCTAACAATTGTGTGTGTCTATCTTGCTATTTGGCTCCACAGTTTCATTTGATTTAATATTTCAACAGTTTTGAAGCATACGTCTAGCCATTGCAACAGAAATATGGTCTGGAAAATTTTTCTTCCTGGGAACTCTAAAATATTTGAAAATATAAATAATTTTTTTATCTCTTTATTTTTTAGATCTACAAAAATGTATCCTAGCTAAAAGTAATTAATAGATATTTTTAAATGAATGATTATATCCATAGTTTAGAAAATAAATTAGTGACAAAGAATATAAGCTACTACTGGAAGTCTATGTGCATCTACTTTTAAAAAATGGATTGTGTAGATATTTTCATATTCTTGTAATTAGCTCAGTATGTTTTTAGGGACATTCTTGTGAGAAGCCTTCAATAGCAAGGACTTAGAAAAAATAGAAACAACGACAACAACAAAATACCTGGCTTTGGATTGTATTTAGTCTTCAGACTTTAATGCTCAGGCTCTTTCCTATAGTATGAACTTTGTTTCCAAATTTGTATCTGCTGGATCAGAAAAAAATTCTGCTAGAAATTTCTATTACTTTTTGCTCATTACTGTAACTGGATTAAAAGTAACCAAATGTTGCCATATTGTAATTCTATTCATATATCTTAAAAGAAACACGTGATTGCTTTAAAGCAACATAAAGACAGATTGTAGTTGAAATGTTAGTTATCTCTCTCTAGGCACTTAAAATTTATAGGTAAGTCTTTATCACCGTGATTATAATACCCCATGTGATTTATGGTTAGATTTGATAAATATTTAAATAAATCAAATAAACTAAACCCTACACTAAAAAGTAAACTGTGAGTAGCGTTTACACTATTTATAGCGACTTGATTTTGTGATTGTCATTATGTCAACACAAACCGGTATTATCATTGTGAATTTTAATGAGAATGACTGCCAGCAAAGAAAGCGGGTTCAGTTCATTTTTTTTTACTGTGCTCAGAAATAGTTTTCTGGTAGTGCTGAGAGATACCTCGCTGGAGATCTGATTTATATTCAAATAAATGACTTAAAAATGAAAACTCTTATAGTACATTGCCCTTAGCTAACATTGTTATGCTAATCCCAAATATGCATTATACATTCAGGAGCTTAAATGATCAACAGTGGCTGCTTTCTCTTGAATAAAAATGTTTTTGCCAAAATTTAAACCTGGGCAAAATAAATTTCCTATGTGTATTTTTAACTGGAGCTAATGTACCCAGTAAGAAAGTAAGAAGAAAAAACATGGTTAAAATAAATTAGGAAAGGTAATTCCAAATATATTTTATAGTTTGACACATCAAAGAGTAAGTAGAATTGGAGGTTAAATTTAGAAGATGTAGAGAATCATTTGAACATAGATTATGTTTTTTTCAATTACTTTAACCCATGTTATTTTTAAATACATCCAGTTTACTGAGTAGAAAACCTTTGAGATGAATGTAAATTTTGTAAAGTAAAAAACAAGCAGTCATTTATTGTGATTAAAATTAATATTTCAGGATAGAATTGTGAAGTTTAGGGAGAGGAGGATATAAACATTCAGAAAGCATGATAATGTTTGTGGAATGGACAAAACAGAGATAAGGTCTTGGCAACAGTTATGAAAATGGAAGCGATAGTTTTTAAGACGAAGTTTTTAAGCAGTGGTGGGTGTAAGGATTTGGGGGGAGGAGTAGGATGAGGGAAGTGATGTAGTTATATTAATCTCAAAAACATATTTTTTTTCCTTTTAAGGTAATTATCTGGATGAATAGAGACTAAGCAAATAATATACACAATGGCAAATGGTATGATGAAATCTACTACTGTGCAAAGTTTATATACTCTGAAAATGATTGAGCAGTTAAAAATGTAATTTAAAATAATGACTTATTAGGTTTATAACAAATTTTCATAATTTATGCATTTTTAAAATGGCATCTTGGTGCTTATATATTTTTAATTCACTTGTAAATAAAAATAAAAAAAGTAGTAAAAAATTTAAAACTTTCAAACTAATATTTTATAAACCATAGCACAAGTGTGAAAACAGTAAACATTATACACATGTTTTTATTGGTTTTTAAATTATTAACAGAGTTAAATTGCCTAATGATTTAAATTTTTATTTAAAATTAATATATAACTCATTAAAACTTACTTTATATTCAAAGATAATACTTATGTTTTATGTGAGACATTATAAAAATTTATATGATTTGACATGATTTTCAAGTTTTACTTAGTAATATTATTTTAGGTCATAATAATTTTAGTTATTAATTTACTGTCAATGGAAGTATATCTTTGGTAACAGAACATAAACAGTGGAAGAATTTCTGTTTCCTTCAATTTTAACTCAAATTGTTAATGAGTGCCCACATAGTAATACATACTTTTAATTCTATCCTTTAGGATGCTGAAGCAGTAATCTCACAAATTGAAAGCAAGAAAAACTCCAAGGTAAGCACCAGGCAAGCTTGGGCAGAAGTGTGGGAGCTTGATTCAAAATAATGCTAATGAAACCCAGCCGGTCCATGGTCCATTCCCATCATTCATAAAAACAAACAAACAAACTAATAAACTGGCAAAGTGTCTTTCTTTCACTAAACAGACTTACACAGGCTCACATACTTATCACCTCAACAAACTTTCCTGATGATAGGACTTACACATGGTCACACATCCTGGTATGTTAAGAGCCCATAATAGATTGTAAAGTGAGAGTTAAGGACTCTACAGCACCAGGGACTACAGTCTAAAGTGATGCAGCAAATCATTCTTTCCCTAGGGATATCTGTATTCACAAGTGGCACTGAGTAAACCTTAAAACGTTCCCCAAAGAAACACAAATATTACGTTCTGTATTATTTTTCTTTACATCCGGCTTCTATTGTGGAGAGCAGTATCAGTGCCAGAAGGTGATGGGTTTCTGACCTTGCAGTATTCTTTGAGTTGACGGCCCTAGCAGTTAGTCTTACATTGGACTGTCTTCAGTAATTTTTTTGACACTTGCTGAGTTGAGGGGAGTCTAAGACGTTAAACCTGGCTTTGGGTGTTTCTACTGTATATACTTTCACACAGTTGAGTGTTTGGCAATGGGAAAACGGAACCATCTCATTTGATAAAAAAACACAATCACAGAAAATTCATCAAAGCTGTAGACCAAGTGTGAAATAGAATGAACACTAAAACACAATTGATTTAAGGGATAGAATTTTACTTGGAGCAGAATATAGTTTGTGTTTCTGGAACAAATGAAATATTTTATTATAATACTAATGCTATGAATTTTGATTAAAAATGGGTGTGTAAAAATGTATTTGGGTGAGGCTTTGTGTTTGTCAAATGAAAATAAAATGTTGCTCTTCCCAACAAAAAATAAAGTTATTAGACAATCTTTAGAAGTTTTCATCACTAAAATATAGATTTATAAAAAGGTGTATTCAGGAAAATATTTATATAACTCTCAAGAATTTTTCGGTATAAATATTAGAAACCACTACTATTAAATAGACAACAAAGATGGAATGTACACAGTAGCTATAGAGCTTAAATCCAAAGAAACGAATAACAAGACATTTCTTTTCACTTATGTGTGTTTCTGACTTGATAGAAAAATATTTATAATTTAAAACTCATAATTTAGTGCAAGTTAAGAAGAGAATAAACAATATAGTTCTATGACTGTTCATTATGGAGAAGAGTAGGGGTTCAAGCCACAGGTGACGCAAAGAGCATACTCAGCATTGGTGATCTCAAAAGGCCTTTGGATTTGGGATCTGCAAGGATCAGTGAAAACAAAGATTCTGTAAACAAGTGCCTGTGGCATATGTATGTGGATAAGAGCTGGAGACCTAGCTAACATCTCATTGCTTGTGAAGTAAGTCATGGTGTCATGGTTACTGAAGGAAAATCTACAAATACTAATTTACAAAATCAGCATAATCTTTAACAATAATCTTTAAATAATTGGTTCTAGCCCTATATATAAATGTGGTCTTTATTCTTCATGAAGAAACGTCTGTTTAAAACAGATGGAGACCAATACAGAAAGTCACATGCAATCACAATTGATAGTTGTGGAACCCAGTCTCCTTATAGACAGGTACAAAATCTCCATACTTAAGAATCAGGGATCTTTACAGAAAAGGAAACCAAAAGATTATGAGAGACAGAAGATGGGAGTTTGCAGTGAGATTATGTCTCCCAGTAAGCGTAGACACCAGGCCAATTAAGTCTGACCAGCATGTCCAGTCAAATGTAAACAAGAACAGTGACACCAATGTTTCTGCCAATCTGCACAGAAAAAAAAAAGCCCACGAGGCCTCAATCATATGCTCTCAAAAAATAAAATAAAATAAGAAAAAATACACAACTGAGAAAGCTGGACTAGGAGAGGTGGTCTTTACCAGGGAAGAGCATGCAAAATGTCCATGTCCAAATGGTATGTCCTGGAAACAGACAAGTAGCATTAAATTGACTCAACAGTTTCTATATAAGAATATATTTGTATATACAAATATATACATTTGTAATAATAATTCTTGATAATAAAGGCCTTGAATTTGAAGGAAAGTAGGGGTGGGTCTATGTAGGAGGGTTTTGAGAAAGAAAAGTTAAGTGAGAGACGGTGTAATTAAAATTCAATCTGGATGTATACATAAAATTAAAAATATACCCATAATTGCTATGTGAGTGTGTAACTATTTTCCTTCTCATCAAAATAATGCCTTTTGTTTAAAATAAAAGAAAACGTTACTATAGGGATTCAATAAACTCTAAAAAATATTTTATAGCCTATTATGCTATATAATTTCGCAAATGAAAGCATCATTTTCAAAAACTACTATATAGAAATCAGTATTTGCATAATATAAAAGTCAAATGGAATAAGGCTTGAATATAAAAAACAAATAGGGTCATAATGTATTTCCTTTGATCAAGGTGACATTCAGGAAAATACATTTTTTGTGATGTAAAATGTTTCCCCTTCAGCAATTAAATTGAATGCAGCATGGAGATATGAGAAAATGCTATTGATCTTAAGCATTATTTTAACTAAGCAACAGATTTAGAATGAGCTCCTCTGTGATAACAATAACTAATTTGAACACAATTTGTAAAGGGAAAAAAAACCACAAGGTCTAGTAAAAGATAAGTGAAGATTTCTAGAGGTCAGCTGCCCAACTGAAGACCAAAATACCTGATATTCCCATAAAGCGGGAAAATTACAGTGTCAGGAAAATCAGAATTTAAGGATAGTTTAATTCTGAAAAATTCATTTTACCGGTCTCTGGAATTACAGTATGTATAAACCTAAATTCATAACTGCTTCTCTTGCTGCTATCAGCTATGTTCATAGCTAAAATGTATTGATACCTTAAAACAAGCCTAGCTCTAGGAACCTATCTGAGGTCTGCCTCCCAGCGAAGAAAGACTATTATATAATGAACATCGAGTCAAAGATGCTCATAATTAAAATATTAAAAGTGCAAAATATAAGTGCCCCTCCTCTCTCTGTCACCTTATCTCAGACAACACCTCTGGTGGAAGCCTACCATCTCTTGGAAACTGAGCAAATCTCTATTAAATTACTGCAGGGTCAAAGAAGAAATAAAGGATTTAAAGACTTACTAGAATTCAATGAAACTGGATGCACAATATATCCTAACTAATGAGACACAATGAAAGCTGTGCCAAGAGGAAGTTCATAGTGCTAAGTACCTCCATAAATTATGTGGAATGATATCATATTAGCAATTTAGCTGCCCACCTGAAAGCTCTAAAATTAAAAATAGCAAAGACACTCAAAAGGAATAGACAACAAGAAACAATCAGATTAAGGGTTTAAATCAATAAAATAGAAACACAGAGAACAACACAAAGAAACAATGAATGAAAGAGTTGGTTTTTTGAGGAAATCAACAAGATAGACAAAACCTTATTCAAACTAGTGAAAAGACAGGGAGGGAATATTCAAATTAACAAAATCAGAAATGAAAAGGGGGACATAACCCCAGAAACTGAGGAAATCCAGAGACTCTTTAGATCACTCTTCAAAAACCTGTACTCCACAAAACTGAAAAATACAAAAGAAATTTCTTTATAGGCATCACTATAAGCATTATTATTAAATTACCATTATAATTTAATTTCAAAATTAAATTAAGATCAGATAAACAATTTAAATAGACCTATAAACCCTAAGGAAATAGAAGCAGTTATTAAAATTCTCCCAACCAATGATGCAATTAGACTCACAGAGGTGATAACCATGAACAAGCCAACCTAGACTGGTATGAAGACTTTCACTGGCCCACCTGGAGCCTTGTGTCACCAGATCAGTGGATGCCATTATGTGGTGGAGAAATGGGGGAGAAAGAAGCAGAATGGTTTATGTGCTGTGGAAATAGGCCGAACTGAAGAAGTGAAGGTGATGAGGATTTAGCTGATGTGGGTAGCCTACTTGCCACCCAGGGCAATAATGATGTTTGGTCACCTACTACTGCCCTGGCCCATGTTTGGGTTCATGGTTCTATCACAACCAGGTTGATGTCCATAGTCCATGTTGCCACCAAAGCCACAAGGATGACCACTGTCTGTGTTGCCATCTGTGGCCATGTAGGTGTCACCACAAGGGCCACACCGATCTGATTGGCCTGTACTGCCACCTGGTCTCATGTGGGAGAGAGCTGAAGCTGAAACCCATGTCTGGGTCCCCATGGCTCAATTTTAGGCAGGGTGTGAGTTGATGTCCTTGGCTCCCATTACCACCAAATGCTGGGAGTATGTCTGGGGTCTGATCTGCCACCTGAGGACATGTTGGAGTCTAAGAGCCACGCTGCAGGTGTGTCATACTTCTCCGAGTGGCCTGCTCTGCTAAATGGGGCCAGAATAACCCTGGGTCCCAGATTGTTTCAGAACTCTGTGTTTGAGATCGTGGTCCTGTCGCAGCTGGAGTTCTATGCTACTGTGCATGGCCAATGTTGCCACCAAAAGCCACACGGAAGCCAGAGTCTGGGCCAAAACCTATGACCTTGTTGGTGTTCAATGCTATCCTGATGCCACTGGCCTGAATTGTCATCCAGGGTCATGGTGTTGTTCAGACCTTAGTTGCTGCCAAACAAAACTATGTGAACAACCACTTGAGGACATGTTGGAGTCCAGGAACCATGCTGCCACTTGGGCCTTGCTGATCTGAGTGACCTGTGCTGCCACCCGAAGACATAGCAGCATCAAGACCTGAGTTGCTGCCAAAAGCCATGCCTTGGGTACATGATTTGAAATTCCCTAAGAAACAATAAGAAAATTTTGTTAAAAACAAAAAAGTCTCCCAACAACAACAAAAAGATATGTTTAGCACACAATTCTCTTAGACTTTCAAGGATGAGCTAATAGCAATACTCCTCAAATTACTCCAACAATTAGAAACAGAAGCAACACTGCCAACTTATTTTCATGAGGCCATGGTCCCCCTGATACCCAAGCACAAAAAGACTCAACAAAGAAAGAGAATTACTAGCCAGTTTCCCTGAAGAACAGATCCAAAAGATCATACACCATTATCAAATAGCCTTCATCCCAGAGATGCAGGGATGGTTCACCCTATGAAAATCTGTCAATGTAATCCACCATATAAGTAAACTTAAAGAAAAAAAATCACATGATCATCTAATTAGGTACTGAAAAAGACTTTGACAAAGTCCAACACTCCTTTATGATAAAAATCTAGGAGAGATCAGGGATAAAAGAGACATACCTAAGCATAATAAAGACAATGTATAGCAAGCCAATTGCCAACAATCGAGAGAGAGAAATTCAAAGCAATTCCACTAAAACCAGGAACAAGACAAGGATATCCACTCTCAAAATATATATTCATTATAGTACTTATAGTTTTAACTAGTGAAAAGCAATAAGACAACTTGAGGATATTATGGGATACAAACTGGAAAGGAAGAAATCAAAATATCCTTATTTGTAAATGATATGATATTATACATAAACATCCCCTAAATTATACCAGGAATATATTTCAGTTGGTATATATTTTTAGTGAAATAGATTTATAAGAGCTCAACTCAAAAAAGAAAAACCATTAGCCCTTCTATATATAAACAATAAACTGGATGAGAAAGAACTCAGAAAAACAACTCCCTTCACAACAGTGAGAAATAAAATACCTTGGTAACCTGTATGACAAGAACTTCATGTCTCTGAAAAAAAGAAATTGGAGAAGATATCAGAGGATGGAAAGATCTTCCATGCTCATGGATCAGTAAGATTAACATAGTAAAAATGACAATCTTACCAACAGCAATTTTCAGATTCAATGCAATTACCTTTAAAATTCTATCAGAATTCTTTGCAAAACTTTAAAGAAAAAATACTTTCATATGAAAAACAAACAAGCAAGCAAACAAAAACAGCATAGCTAAACAAATCTGATCACCATCCTTGATTTCAAGCTCTACTATGGAGCCATAGCAATTAAATACTGTATAATATCAGCATAAAAATTGACAGGCATATCAATTTAATCAAATCAATAACTCAAATATTAATCCACATGTATATGGACACATGATTTTTGACAAAGACGTCACAATTATAGGATGGACAAGATAAAGAAATAAATGATGACGGTCTAACTGAATTCTGCATTTAGGAGGCTGCAAATAGATTTGTATATCCCTCAAGAAATTATACTTCAAAAATCCAAACAATTCAACTAAAAATGGGATACAGAAAGGATTGAATGGGGGTGAGGGAGAAAGTACTGAATAAGCCGACTGGAAAGGGATTATTTCAGGGTCAAGTAGAAGTCTGATGCATAGGAAATTCCCAGGAATATATAAGGATGACTCCAGCTAATACTCCAAGCAACTGAAGATATGTACTCTTAACTGGCCACCTCCAATGACTAGGCAAGTGGAGGGAATGGAACTTCAATGAAGCCAGATAACCTTAGACCCACAGTCTGTCTGACCTATGGGATATGCTGGGGTAAGGGTGAAACAGGGATTGTGGGAATGGCCAATCCATGACTTGTTTATCCTGAGACACATGCCAGGAGAGTAAACTCACCCCTGACACTCACTGGAGCACAAAGACCCACAAGTTGTATGGCCTAGAGTCATATGATAGAACCAAATACAACTGGAGAAAAAAATTGTCAATGTAGTTGTCTAATGATATTTTGTTATACTCATAGATTGGTGCCTAGTCCAATTGTCTTCAGAGAGGCTTCATCCCGCAACTGATGGAAACAGATGCAGATCCAAAGCCAAACATTAGGCAGAGTTCTCGAAATCCTCCTGAAGAAAGGGTAGAAGGGTTGTGTGAACCATAGATGTCAAGGAAATCACAAGAACACTCACAGAATCAATTAACCTGGACTCATAGGGCTCATAGAGTCTGAACAGACAACCAGGGAGCCAACACCGCAGTATCTTAGGACCTCTGGATATATGTGACAGCTGTCTATCTTGGTCTTCTTTGGGAACTCCTAACAATGGCAGCAGAGGTTGTCTTTGACTCTTTTGATGTCTTTTGGTACCCTATTCCTCATATCGAGTTACATTCCACACTCTTATTACAAGTGGAGTTACTTAGTCTTGCTGCTACTCGACACTCCATGATTTATTATACCTATGGGTAACCTATCTTTTTCTGAATAGAAATGGAGGAGGAGAGTGTTTGGGGTCAGAGTAGGGTAGAGAGAGGAAGTTGAGGTAGAGGAGGGAGAGAAAACTACATTTGGGATGAAAAATAAATACATTTTAAAAATTAAAATGAAATAAAAATGTTTATTTTCATATAGTTTAAAAGTAGGTTGGATAAATGGCTCAGCAGTAAACCTTTAATGAGGATGTGAGCTCAATTTCCATTGTTCAAGTCAGGCCACTGGCAGTCACCTGTAAGTCTAACTTAGGGTATCTTTGGCTATCTGAAGCTAGCATACATACCCCTACAGAGACACATACACTTAGATAAAAACACTGAAAACAGCTCAAGTATTTACGTAGTTGTTCAGTGTTCTAAGTCAGAGGACCTTAATATAAATAAGCCTAAGACAATTTGAAGGCTGTTTAATTTCTTCCATTGTCCATAAAAAACAGAAAACACAAAACAGAAAAGAAAAAGTAAATCTGTCTATAAGCAAAGCAAATCTAGAGTTCATGGCCTTACCAGTCACAGCTAGTAGACTAAGTTCACAGATCTGGGTATGAATTTCAACTAATCAGACCTTAATGCAAATTAGGTGGCTATCGTTAGCTCAAGGATGTAAATGGCACTACTGAACCTTGCAGAATATATTGTCATTCTGTTCACTGTAGGTTTTTATAGGCAGTACAACTCGGTAGGGCAACAGATTGCTTTTCTCCTATGAGGGAGAACCTATGCTTACTTCACAACTTCCACCATAATTTCTAACTGCATTCTGAGTACTCACTTTTCTATCTATAGAAAAACACAGCTCTCACTCCTTACCAAAGTTGTTTCCCTTTTTTTTTTACAGCAGACAATGATCATTTCAGAAGACTTCAACTTATCAAAACACAAAGAACAATGGGTAGTGTGATATCCAGTCCTAATTGATACAGCTACAGCATATCCTATAACCTAAGGCTCAGGGAAAAATCTTGGAAGAGAGGACAGAAATATCTCAAGAGTCAGAGAACTAGTATGAAACATGTACCATGAGATGTGCTCTACATATGACAGAGAAATAAAGCTGTCCAAAGAAATTCTCAGCTTGCCTATACAAGACACTAACATGTCAATCCCAATTGACCTGTCAATATTTGTGTTCTGCCAAACTCGAGCTTAGAAACCTGAAAAGGATATGGAAGAAATGAAGAAAGAACAGTCACATAGAGAAAAGGTGGGATCAGGTGGGTTGTGATTTCTTTCATGGAACAGTACCAACTACACAAGCTTTCTGAAACCATAGCATATTTGTTACCTATAGCACAAGGAGGAGGTTAGTCTCAGCAGCAGCTCTCTGCAAGGAAGCAGTCTCATTGTACCATCAACCAGTAGGAAGCTGCAATTGTTACTTTTTGCACTGGTCAATTGTTTGTGAACCATAGTACTTGTATACACTGTCAACATTTGTACTTGGACCAGAGTAAGTCTTTGCCATGTGTCTGAATCTCACCTAGGGAAGATATTGTCACTTCTCATGGTTCTTAGGCGCTGAGGTCCCTGACATGACTGTGCCCATATCAAGAGTATAGATCCACTCGGGATTTGATTCAGCCTTTACACATTCACTAAAGGATTCATCTGCTTCCCACAAATAGCAAGAATGGGGGAGTTCTCACAAGGATTCAACCCAGAATAGCTATAGGGGAGAATAGTCTTCTTTGGGGATGAGCCCCCTAATTAAGCCAGACAATTCCAAGAGGTCAGCCCTAAACACATATGAACATCATTCAGTGATTCAAGCAGGTTGCTCTAATAAACATATGTTCTATCCAAACATATGTAAAAATTCACGATTGAAGAATTAGAGTTCATAAATTAAGAAGCAGTGGATGGACACAGGAGAAATTGGATGGAGCAGAAGGAGGGGGCACAATATAAAAACACTACTCAATTATGAAAATTTCAAAAAAGATAAACTCAAACCCATTTATACTTATAGTTAATTTAGAAGATTATCCATTTAGAAATCATGGTTTTCTAAACAAATTGTACCTAGCCTAGACAAAAATACTTACCATGCCGTTGTTAATTCCTCTCAGGCTCCCTCTGTGACAAACTACTTCCTCCCAGACACAATTCACATGGATGGTTCTGTGTTCACTAAGTTATGTTTCTGTGTTCTGCCTTACCGGCTGTGCCTGGTAGTTTTTTGTTTTCTGTTTGTTTTGTCAATTTGATTTAAGCTTGAGTTATCTGGGAAGAGGAATCTTGTTGGATTTTCTTTTACTCTCTTTATTCTTTTTGGCTTTTTACTCTTTCGACTTTGTTTTTTTTTTTTTTTGGAGGGCCCACCACCCAACTCCCAAGGAGGATTATTATTACTTTAAAATGTCTTGCCTTAGTGTGGCTTGTTTCTAGCCAGCTTTTCTTGACTTAAATTATTCTGTCTATCTTTTGTCTCTAGGCTTTAATCTTTCTCTATTTCTGTATACCTTTCTTTAGTTTTTTTTCTGTGACTTGCTGTGTATCTGCTTGGTCGACCCCTCATGTTCTATCTTGCTCCCCTTTCTTCCTCATTTTTCCTTCTATATATACTCCCTCCTACCCTTTCTCCTGCCTTGCTATTGGCTGTTAGGCTTGATATTAGACCATCAGGTGTTTTAGGCAGGCAAAGAATCGCAGCATAACAGATGCAGCATAAACAAAGGCAATGCATCTTTATATCGTTATACAAATGTTCCAGAGCATAAACAAATGTAAGAGTCCTTAAAATAATATTCTACAACAGAATCTCAGTTGAGAAGATGCCTCTTTTAGATTGCCTGTAAGCAAATCTGTAGTGCATGGTGTAAGGATGCGAGAAAGTACAGCTCAATTGGGTGGTATAAGAAGGCAGGTTGAGCAAGTCCTGGGAAACAATTCTATAAGCACTGTTCATTCATGCTGTCTGTGTCAGTCATGCCTGCATGTTACTTTTTGGTTTGTGTTCCGGACTTGACTTCCCCTCAGTGATCCAGAGTGATATGGAAATATAAACCAAATAAAGCCTTTTATTCACAAGTTGGTTTTGGTAATGGCGTGTACCATAGCAATAGAAAGCAAAGTCGGATGTAACCAATCTTGAGCACTTTGTCAATTTTGTTGGTGTTCTTGTTGATTTAATTTACATGAAAATATTCTTATATTCATTTGTTGTGTTGTATCGGTTTTCTATTTAATATTTTACTTTGATTTTGTAGAGGATCTTTTAATTTGTATAATTCCAGGCTTTCCGCATGGTTAGTTTAGAAGGATTCCATAAAAGTATTTACCTATTATAAGTACTGAATTGTTATCAGTATTCAGAAAGCCAAAAATATATCACCTAGAATCATACTAAATGATAATTAAATGGTAAAAGTTTCCATCTGGAAAGAAATAGGCAGTAACAGCATGCTCTAAGTATTTTATCTATTTATTTATTAGTGTGTATGGCATGCCAAGAATTGAAATTTATGTTAGAATTACATCAATAAGTATAATTTGGTTGGGGTTAAGCATTGTTCAGTAAAAACCTTGGTGTGAGCTCAGCCATAACCACCCATTCATACACAGTTCATAGTCACAGTTTTATACAGCAGCACTTTTAGGAACACCCATGACAGTGGTTAGGCAGCAACCAGAGAATTAAATGATATACTTCACTTAAGAAAATGTATGATACCCTAACATAAGACATCATCAAATTATATTAAGACAATTGTAAATAAAATACTGCAGACCTCTAGTCATTATTTGGCAAAAATCAAAGGTGGTTTTTGGTGAGAAACCCATCCTCCTTGCAGGCTCCCTCTCCCTAGATTCCCTTCTGTGTGTGCTTTCTCCCTGCTGTAGACTGTACTTCAAAGGGCTAAGCTCAAGGAGCTCCTGTATTTTCTGTGTCAGCAAAGACTTTCTTTCCCTTCAAGCAAATTATTAAAGAGAGAGCCAGAATGACTTTAGGGAAATATATTCCATCTTTGCTAGAGACAGAATTTCATCCCACATAAGCCCTCTTCTGCTTATGTCTTGCGCAGAACTGCATTTTCTAACCCATGTCTGGACACGCAAATCAATCCCATTACAGGGTAACAGGATTTGTCTGCACACCTCTGTGTATGCCTTTGGTAACTGAGGAGTCCTTCACAGTAGGCTGGGCTTTTTCTTTAGGGATATTCTGACATCTGTCCAAATAATTTCACTCTGTGATGCATTTGTTTCATTTAAAATCACCAAGGGGGTGAGAGACTACTGGCTGATAAAATTGTTGAATACCATCACTATTCTCCAAGATTTCACCTAAGAGAGCCTGAAATTGGTCTTTGTCTGGGAAAGGACCACCATTTAACTACTTGCAATGAAACTAACAGAATGAAGCCAGCAGCTGTGTTCTTACACTACTACTTCCATATCTCTCCCATTCTAAACGCCAGTGGGGCTAAAGGCTGTCAAACAACAATTTTGTCTATACAAGAAGTCTGCAACCTTACAACCTGGTTAAAAAAATAATTGTACTTTGGAAACTGGCAATACCACATTACAATTTTGGAGCTGAACGGTAACTTATGTTGACAGTAGCATCGGATTGGAGCTAGATCTGTAAGATTTATATGTGCAGAAGTTTGTCCCAAATGCCCCGATGCCCATGCCTTAGCATTAACCCTCTACCTATACTTTCATTCACTTCACTTCTTTAAATGATCCTCTTTTTTGTTTGTAATCTCATCTTCAAATAATACTGAGTTGACGACTATCATGTGTCATATTTCTTGTCCACATTATCTATAACCTTTTGTGTATAGTAGAAATAATTCTTTCACTGTTAAAGAAAGAAGGTTAATCACCCATTAACATAAGTTCTATGTGTATTTTCAGTGATTTCAAAATGTTAATTATGAACACATTACCAAAAACCATTCATTCCCCATTGAGTGTACTCTTGCCACAAGAAAAGTTTTGCTAGACCCCAAACCACTCAGTGGCAGTGAGTCTCAAAGACTTGCTTTGCAAGCTCCATATTTTCTAGCCATACTGTAAAAGAACTAACCTAAAAACACATCCAACTTCATGTACATTTGCTTCATTCCCATAATTTAAAATCTCCAATAAAAGTCTGAAAATTAAGTGAAATACAGATAAATTTTTAACTTCAATCTTTTAATTTATAACTTAAATTAAATTATAATCTTATAATTTTTAACTTATATCTTTGAAGTTATATATCTTTGAACATGTATAGTGTTTAATAGTATTTACAGTTTCACCTAGATCTGTGCAAGACTAAAATAATCTCTAGCCTCATATAAATCTCCGAAGCTCAGAGTGTACACTTCTGTCATGATGTAGGTAGGCATTTTTTAAAAAAAAAAAACTGAAAAGCCATATTTGAAATGTCCCAAACCTTGCAGTGGAAAGTCAGGCTAGGCTTGTGATCCCTGTGACTCTTTTTTTATTTATTTATTTATTGATTGATTGATTGATTGATTGATTGATTTATTAAGATTTCTCTCTCTTCCCCACTGCCGCCTCCCATTTCCCCCCTCCCCCAATCAAGTCCCCTTCCCTCTTCAGCCCAAAGAGCCATCAGGGTTCCCTTCCCTGTGGGAAGTCCAAGGACCACCCACCTCCATCCAGGTCTAGTAAGGTGAGCATCCAAATTGCCTAGGCTCTCACAAAGCCAGTACGTGCAGTAGGATCAAAAACCCATTGCTTGAACACAATTCTGGTTCCTCTTTTTCTCAGAGCATGAGCAATGTGAAGCATTAGAAACTCTTTTTGTGTAGAAATAAAAGTATTTCTGGTTAATAAAAATGACCTTTTTCTTTTC
The DNA here is from genome assembly GCA_902806775.1 of Microtus agrestis. Lineage (NCBI taxonomy): Eukaryota > Metazoa > Chordata > Mammalia > Rodentia > Cricetidae > Microtus > Microtus agrestis. The sequence continues at coordinate 22,170 of CADCXT010001939.1, forward strand.
TTTCCAAATAAAAAGAGGTTATAATGTTTAGTCTAAAAGAAGAAGATTGAAAGAAATAGAAGAAAGCTATCTTTCATACAGGTAGAGAAGGGCAATTAAGTAAGCAATATGAGCTATCAATGCTCCAAGATAGTGAGTTAGTGAAGGGTAGGACTTGAAATGGAGTATTATCACAAACACGTGCTCATTCTTTCACAGAGAACTTCATATTGGTGATGGAAACCAGCACGTGATGAAACTGGAACTATCCAGTACCATCCCGTGATCCTGTCCCACTACCACGCCAGCAAAAGGACAATTTGTGACTACCTTTTCCCTTTTATATCTCCATCAGGTAAGGGAACCTGTTGAAGAGCAATATGAAAGAGGAAAAGATAAAAATTATTGTTGATTCTTCCTCATCTACTTTTACTAGTAACATTCTCTGTCCATAGAGGAGAAAGAGTTAAAGGTGGTATAAAAACTTGAACATATGCTGGACTTATCTAAATCAATGGCATGTACTCATTATGATTTTAATTGTACAGCAAAATTAGTTCCTTGTACCCCATTCGGAACTGAAAGAAAAATGCATGCCATGATGTCAAATGTGAGATAAGACAGGCACCTGAGCTAAGAAATGAAGTTGTCAGCATTACAATAATATTCTTCTCAAACAATGCATGATTTCAGTTCTCATAATATCATATGTATCACTATGTGCAAATTTGGTTTTAACTTTGAATAGCTTCTATTCCCCATTGATTGTGATTGTAATTTTTCTGAATATAATAATCTAGACTCGCATCTGTGTTTTCTTAAAATATGTAGAACAACTTTCCAGACCCTTCTGTCTTTTAGAGTCTCCATTTAAAAGGCAGGGATGCTTTTATAGGTTAGTCTTTTTCTTTTGCATCTTTAAATAATCTTTTTTAAAAAAAACTACTTTCTTAGTATTTTCCATTGTTATGTGTTCAGGGAAATTTCTTTTCTGGTCTAGTCTATTTGGTGTGTGTATGTTTCTTATACTTTTTTAGGTTAGAAAAATCTTCCATGATGTTCTTGAAAGTATTTTCTGTTCCATTGACTTGGGTTTCTTCTTCTTCTTGTCTAATATTCTCAGATATGCTCTTTTCATAGTGTCTCAGATTTCCTGGATGTTTTGTTCCATGAACTTTTTAGATTGAACAACTTCTTTGACTAAGGTATTCATTTCTTCCACCAAGTCTTATATATATTATATCTATTGGGGAGGCTTATCTCTGAGTTTTCTGTTTGAGTTCCTATTTTTTTCTTATTTCAAAATCTGTTTCAGTTTGGGTATCTTGTTAATTATATTCCCACTTTCAGTTTTGATTGTTTTTATTCATTTTCTTGCATCCTTTGTGTATTTATAGATTTCTTTAAGGAATTAATTAACTCTCTATTAAGAACCTCTATCACAATCATAAAGACTTTTTGAAGGTCTTCTTCATTTTGACCTTTAGTGCTGTTGCAGTACTCAGGGCCATGTTGTTGTAGTACACAGGGTTGCTGTGTTCTAGTAGAAATATAGAAATATTGTCCTGCCTGTTATTTCTTAAGGTTTTTTTTTGTTGTTGTTGTTAGCTACGCATCTGGGATTGGGAAGATTATAATTCTAGGTACTGATAGCTAGTCTTCTCTTTATTTGGTGGGTACTTTGTTCCTTGTTTTCTGTTTTCTCTTTGTTATAAGATTGTTCTGGTATATATTTCTAGGCATGAAATTTTTTTGGAATACTATGAAGTGTGCTACTTGGTATTCTGGGTAAAATGTGCTTCTAGATATTGACAGGTAAGACTTAGGAATGAAAGTTGTTCAGAAGTGTACTTAAAGATTCCACAGAATGGAGGAAAGTGAGGTATTGTACCAGGATCTGATTAGTTCCTTGTGTATTGAGTCAGAATGTGAGGATAGACTTCAACAGGCAGTTTGCTGAAGAATTTGGGATGCAACTGGGAGATTAGATATTGAGGAAAGGAGGAAGAATGAAAGTGTGAAACTTACTCATGTTTTTCACTGGCCTACTTGGTTCTCTGACAGACTTGAGTAGAGTGTTTCTCAAGAATGCCTTCTGTTATTCGTGTCTGAGATAATATGTGATCTGGGGGCAAGGTTAAAGGAGAAAGTCTGTGTGGTTTGCAGCATAGGGTCAGAAAGGAGGGAGAGGCCATAGGGAATAGTCTGCTATAGAGGTGGAGTAAGACTTGAACAGTGGACTTGGAAGAGAAGAGAAAGAGGTGATGATTCCACTCAAGCAGCTTGCTTCATTCGCTGTAGTAGACTGCTAGCTCCCAGAGAACATCTGCTGGAGTAAGTGCCTTGGAAAAATAATGAATTGGAGGAAGGAAGGTTGGATGAGAAGTTTTAAGGCATTATTGATAGATGGGGAACAAAGTCGAAGGGTATGTCATAGTATACTGTATACTGATGTAGTGGGGATAAGATTGTGGGACTGGATGTGAAGAAGAGAAGGGATAGATTAAGATATGGAGCTGGCTTTTCTGATTCCATGACAAGTCATGGTGCATCATTCTTAGCAATCAAAGTAAATACTGGTTTCCGAATTTACAATATCCAGAAAAGTTTCAGAATGGAGGAGGTATTTCATAAGAGTTTTAACAAAGGATCAAATGCCTCATCATGGGAACAGAAAGGTGAAGAGAAGAACCAGAGTAGTCATGGAGCTAGTCTGGAGTTGTTAGTCCTGACAAGTGGATTTTGAATTTTGTTATTTCAATTTCTTTCTATGGAGTTCATTTATTGATTTAGAGCCCTGATGGTTCTTACCCAATAAATGCAAACAGGATTATCCCGGAACAATATTTTTAAACCTAGAACTGGTCGAATTCTCTATACCTCTTCTTTTACAGCTGATTTCTTGAGTTCCGTACTTCACCATCCTTTTTTTCATTCTTTCTTCACAATAACAGTTTCCATCCTGTTTGCATTCATCAAATATGATGTTTCCTTATTGGAAGGCTAAGTTTGGATTTTTGGCAGAGTATTTAAAATATTGTCTCAGTATAATTTTCTGACTTCTAATACAGGAAAACAAGTTAAACTAAATTTATGTATAAAATTTTTTTATATATGTAGTTCTTTAATCTAAAGAAACAAATACATTTCATTATAAATCACCAATTTTGATGAATGATTTTTTCCAAACTATGCCCTTTCATGATCATTGCCATATTCTAACAATGTCCATTTTCACTAAATATCTCATATTTACTATACTTACCTAAAGACATTTTTTCCTACCTGATTTCCACCCTCATACAATAGACCAGATCAAAGAAAAAGAACTGCCATTTCCTTCTACTCTTCAATAGAGTGAAAAAGTTTAAGCTAAACTTATTTATTTTATCATTAGAATATTCCCAGAAACAAGACAATATTCAGTGACTTTCATTGTTACAGAAAGCTTTATTTTCAATGTAGAATTTTAAGACAATGCATTTTTTATATACACTGTGTAACTGTTAATTTTATAGTGTTCTTTTGTTCACATTAACTAGTTTAAATGCTCTCAAGAAATTCCCATAAGTATGAGCTACAACATATGCTTTCAGATCATCCATCTTAATCTTCTACCAGAGGAAAATAATGTTGCACGCGAGAGTCTTTTAAGAAAACTGATGTGAATATTGAAAGAGCAATAAATTACTAGTCATAATGAAAATATATTGATGTGCTAAGTGAAAAATCTGTCTCTTCTAGCCCTAGTTGATCAGAAAAGTAGGTAACAATGCCTCATTTCTACTACTGAAGAAACCACAGTACTTGAGAAAACAGGGAGTGGGGCTTGTTCTTTGATCAGGAGGCAGTGACCTGGCTTGCAAAGGTGCACTGCTCTTCTCTTCCTGTGGTACACACAAACATTCTTGCCTTAACAAAAGAACTTTCTTCTTTTGTTTACAAAGCCAATGTTCACTCTAGGAAATTCACAGTGGGCTGGAAGAAGGGGGATGAGTTTTTCTTCAGACTTAAAGCTATATATTTTACCTTTTATATTTCCTACACCTGTATTTCAGTTTCTTCCTGATTGAAAGAAGGAATCCACGGTTAAGTTACTTCTTCTAATATTGACCGAAGTATATATTGAGAGGAAAACTAGAAAAGTGTACCCACACAGACAAAAATAAATTTTATGAGGAACGTCTAATTGATGTACCATTCCATTTTCCAGTCTGTAGAAGAACTTCTATTTTATTCCAACAGTTTCTTTCAGAAAGAATCTTCCTCTTTCTATACTTCCAGGCTAGACTCCTACGGGAGGACCAGAAAGGAGCTGGGATCCTGTAAATCTCAGTTAACAATTCTCTCACTGTAGCTTCGTGAATGCCTGGTGTTTTTTTTTTTTCCTCTTTTTTTTTTACTATTAAAAATTTCCGCCTCCTCCCCACCTCCCTTTTCCCTCCTCCTTCCCCCACTCCCCACCCCTCACTTCCCTCCCCATCCCTCTCCAATCCAAAAAGCAGGCAGGGTTCCCTGCCCTGTGGCCAGTCCAAGGTCCTCCCCCCTCCATCCAGGTCTAGGAAGGTGAGCATCCAAACAGGCTATGCTCCCACAAAGCCAGTACATGCAGTAGGATCAAAACCCAGTGCCATTGTCCTTGGCTTCTCAGCAGCCCTCATTGTCCACCATATTCAGAGAGTCCGGTTTTATCCCATGCTTTTTCAGTCCCAGTCCAGCTGGTCTTGCGAGTTGCCATCCAGCCTGATTTGATTTTAATTCTCTCGTTTCTTTTTGGAAATATTGTGCCCCCCCACAAAGTTCATATTTCAGAAATTACAGCCTGCTGTGTCTTAAGAGAAACATCCTTATTAATTGGAAGAAAGCTATGCAAATGATGACTCTTACAGCATTTCATCCTGTATATTTAAGTAATAATTTTTAAAACAAAGGCCATGGCATATAGTATTTTGTATGCAATCAATTGATCACCGCAGATCACATTTAAAATTAACAGGAAAAATCCTCATTTTCAAAAAAAAAATAACTATAAGAGCAGCGGTACCTAAAAATATAGAACACGATTTCATAACATGGAAAAGGGACATATTAAACAATCACAAAAATTAATCACTTAGCAATTATGAAAATAAAGTGATAAACAAAACTTCCTTTCTTCAATATTGTCATAATAACAAAAGGATAGCCATTGCCCAGAAATTGAAAAGAAAATAACAAGAAGTTAAATGGGTACACAATAATGAGATTCAGGGATCAAATTAGGCAATGAGTGCTAAGTCACATAGTCAAAGTTGTGTGGGAAAAAAATGATGCTGCCCCACAGAACTTTCACTTCTGCAGGCTCAGCAGCTTCCCCATCGGGCTGACTGCTCGGTGCAGGCAGACAGTTGGTTTTGCTGACCTTAACTTTGCCTTCCGTACCACAAATATCAAGTCTGTGACACAGGATGTTTGCTAGGTAATGTTAAATGTTGGGTAGAAAGGCACAAGTTGACACCACTGCTGGTGCTATGATTCAGGAAAAGGGAACACTAATACTGGAGTACTTATAAGTCCTCTGCACTGATGCATCTGATCAACACACACGCAATTGTTCTGTGATACCGGTTTCAAGTCTCTTGTTTTCTTAAGAGAAAAACCAGGTAAATCTCATGAAGAGTAGTGTAACTTAAGGGTGATTTGATTCTCACCCTTCTCATTAGTATTTCTTTCTTTGTTACAACTTGGGAAATAGTCCTTGTAGATCACATAAACAGTTGAGAGCAAAAGGAATTCATATCAATTTAATTCATTGGCTATATCCCTCATAATTTTTTTGTTATTTTCAGTTGCTTGTTTGGCATACTATCTAAACAGATAGTCCCTTTGGCGTTACCTCATTCTCCTATCCATTTTTTAAAAACTACAACCTAATCAAATATACTAACATACGGACTGTAGTAAAATGTTATTTACCTAATGCTTGTGGTATAAGGAATAATATTCATTGAAGATCTGACAGAAAGCAGATTATTTTAATAATACTTTTATTAATTCATGGGTGGTTGCATTTAGTGTATTAAACACACACACACACACACACACATCTCAGATCTTAACTCTCTCACACTCCTCTCTCATATTCTTACCTCTCTCGATGCACTGTTATTTCAGATTTCCTAGTCACCAAGTACTCTTCTCTAAATCTTTCTTTTATTTCCTGCTATTGTCCTGGCACACAATTTGAATTTCTCATTTTGGGGCAGCAAACTTATGGTTCTATTAACTGTAAGTTAAACAAGCACTCAGTCATTTAGGTGATCAATATAGGAGCCAGGCCCCCTCCTATAGACCGGTATGTAGCTGCTCTGCAGGCATTAGTGCGCTCTGTCCACACAGAAGCAGGTTTGGAGCTCTGTTACAAGAAAAGGTAATAATAACAGATGATCATCTCAATTGCTTTGCTCTGTTGACACTGTCAAACTAATTTTGAAAAGATGAAACTTTAATAAACCAGAAACAATATTTTGAAAATTTATTATACTTTAAAATTCACTTCTTTGTTTTCATTTGGCAGAAAGCATTCACTCTTTATTAAAAAAATACAATGAGTAAGAAGGCTTGATCTTGTAAATCAGGAAATGAACCTAAAATTTATTTAGGGAAAATAAAAAGAAAGAATATAAACCAGAAAAGTGTAATTTGGTTTTTAAAATACGGTTTTAAGGAGCTCTAAAATGCAGTGCAAGCTCTGTTAGCTGTAGTCTGCTTTCTGAATAAAATATGAAGACATAGAGCTTTGTGACTATCTATCTCCGTTAGTTAAAAAGAAAAAAAAAGAGAGAGAGAGACTTTCTGAAGAAAATGTCTAAATAGGGCATATAATATCTGCCCAGGGATAAACAAAGTAGCCGCCAGTGACAGTGTTTGCTTTTGATGTGCTGGAGCCACAAGCAAACAGGAGGCCCAAACACTGTCAGCTCCTCATTTGCAAATGAAGACGTGAAAGGCAACGCCGGTGACAGGACATGCAACAGTTCATATTTGAAGTTTGGCACAGGGAACTGACAGCACAGAGCTGCAGAGCCCTAATCCCTCCTTTCTGCCTTCCAGCAAAGATAGGTGGGGAAGGCGGCCGGGTGGGGTTGATGAATATGTGATGAGGGAAAGCTGTGCAAGAACGGCACGTCTCCTGTGCAGGAACTCATCTTCAGAGATAATTAACTAGGTGACAGCACACAATGCACCCTTAACAACAGCATTCAAGTCATTGCCGGACTTAAGTACAGTTTTAAGCCGCTTATCAGATTTTCATTTCTGAATCTATTCAGCTGTCAGGCTAACATCCTGGTCCTTTATTGAAGCTCACATGGGAATCCAAAACCTTCTAATTTTCTATACAGATTCATTTCAGAATCAATTAGAGCTGGTGGCAGGCTTGTCCCTATGTGCAAAGGGGATTAGCTGGGCACTTGCTCAGCTACCTCGGGATGTACATTCAACCTTCCATCGTGAATGAGCCCTCTCCCCCTTTAGAGGAATCTTCAGCGGTGAACCGCTGTAGACAACAGATGGCAGATAATCACCCGAACAGCCTCCAGTTTTGTCAGGAAAGGAGAAGTGATCATCTTCCTCTCTCTTACAGTAGGTAAGAGACCCCCAGGCACCCAGAGCAAGCTTTGCCTGCGAAATAGGGAACTCTGCAGTGCTCCTTTTCTCTCGCAGGCTTTTAACTGTGTCATCTGTGAGTCCTTGTCGCTGACATCCTGTCAGCAACCACTGGCTCAACGCTAGCTTTGTGCCTTCACAGTCTATACTTTGCCTCACCCTGTTTTCCTGATATCGTCATCCTTTCTGCATACAGTCAAGGTTATCTTTAATATTAATGGTGAAACTGTTACTCTTTCAGAAGAGTTGGGTTGTCTGTCAAAAGAAAATATGCCTTATATTGGTTATTTTGCAGAAAAATCATTTTATTTTGTCTAAAAATATTGTCAAAAATTACCAAGAAAGACTTCCACAGTGGACACAGTGCACATAAAGATGTATGTTTTTTTTTATCTTTGTCCTTCCCAATGCAATGGTCATCTTAAAAATTCCTGTTAATAGTTAATTATGATGATTACATTTTAACATACGAAGGCACTTTATCTAATTTGTTTGAAAGAAATACAAGAGTCCAGAGTTTACAGCTAATCATATATCCACCATTTAGTGACTTTCCAGGGTCTTTTAAGTGTCATCTGGAATTTGTTGTCAGATATTACTATTTTTTAATCTTTTGATTATACGTGGTATATATTAACAGATCCCTAGAATTTTCAATATTTCAACTTAGTGTGTGAATTCACTAAAGCTGCCAGTTTGTTGTGTGATTTTGTACTTTTACATGCCTACACAATACATCAGACATATAAGCTTATACTCACATACACATGAACAAACTCTCTTCCTTCACACTATGTACACATCATACACACATCTGCATATACTTACCACACACAAACACATGTGCACAGTCAGTTACATATGTATGTACACCGTAAATGCATACATTCACAAAAAGACTCTATACGCATGTGCATAGTCAGCTACATATATATGTACACCGTAGATGCACACATTCACATACACACTCTACACACATGTGAATTCACAAATTTGAATGTGGCAATAACTGACAGCATCCAATGTCACATACTCACTAGCATCATCTGTCTTTATTCCTAGTCTTTGTCTACTGCTAATTTACTCACGTACTAGCGGCTTAGGTTGATGAAACAAAGTATTAACTTATTCTTGTACTTATAAAAATAAAATACATCTACTTAAGCTATCATGCAATGTTCTCGTATTTTTAAGCACTTTTTGTTTTGTACTCAAATTATAATGTCTTTTAAGCCTAATTTATATGTGCATTTTATCATAGTTTTGCTTACAGACAAGAGACAAATTGGTTAAAGATTTTAAAGTTAATTCTTTTTATTCAGGATATGAATTAAATTACTTATAAGCCAGGATTATTTTTTAACAATGGTTTCAAAACAATACTATCACCCTATATAATATCACAAGTAATAAAGTATACTGCAAAAAATACTTCTACTGATGTTTCTGAATTTTTCAAACCTCTAATAACCTGATATTTTCTTGATCATAGAAGAAAAGATCTACAGAAGATTCAGAATTAAGTAATAAAAACAAACCAATACTTATCAGGTTAGAATATACCTTCCCACATTCCTGAAACCACTAAGGAGTAAAGTTCCATGCAAGGTTTTAGCAATTTTGAGGATCTAGAAAAATACGAACTCACCAAATTGTTGATTTTTACTGCACACAGAAGTTTGGTCTTGTTAAGTTTAGTGACATATTTTTATGTTGATTATTTTGTTATTTGTAATCCAGTAAAGCTTCTCTCATGATTATTTAGAGGAAATTTAAATTTGGCATATCCTAATATGTCAGGATGATCTTACTGTCTTTTGAATACTCCTTGATAGGTCTTGTCTCCTGTGCTCAGTGTGGAGTGACTGCTTCCAAAATCTACATCTCATGGTCCTTCCATGCCTTTCTTTAACCTCTTGCATATCTAATAATTGTGGATTTTTTCTTTCCTCATATGTATTACATACTCCAAATGGATGCTTAAACAGCATTCACTGAAGGGAAATGTTTGGAATATCATTTGTTTCATGTTGTAACTGGTCAGCAAATAGCTGAAAGAGAAAGAACTTAAATGCCATTTTTATGATCTGTTAAATGGATTCATATGCATGACTCACACAACATGGAATATTCAGCTACCAAAAGACTGAAAGATGCCTGATAGACCACAAGAAGAGAAACAGAGATCTTTATATTAAATGAGAAAATCCAGGCACAGAAAAGGAAGTACCACCTGCTTGCTACCGGGTGGAATCCCAAAACATCATTTTCAAGAAGTCTGAAAGTAGAGTGATACCCACTAGAAGATGAGAACCACAAAAGTGATACAGAAAGGTTTCTAAGGAAATCTTATATCCTAGTGAGAAAGGACCAAATGTTTGGGAATAGTGCATCAAACTGTAGAATGACTGCCAACAATCCTCACTGCTTTGAAAAGCTACTCAAAGAATTCTGAAATCTAAGACTAACAACAAATGGTAACTGTTTGAGTAGTTACACCTGATTAACCTGACTTAAACACTTATGGAAACACTACCTATCATCTCAAACAGAAAACACCAGTTAAATGTTTAAAATTAATTATCGACTTTAATGACGCTTTTTACCATTTTAATGCTTAACAAAGGTAACCCACTTGCATCAGAAATGATATTTTATTCATTATAGTTCTTCCTCCATTCTGGTTTTAGCCCCTTAAATAATTTGGAAGAGATGCAGGTCTTTTCATTTTCTAATCTTAGGATTTTTTTTTTACTATAATTACCTTCAGTAGTCCATTCATGACATTTATATATTTTCTTAATCCTCGGTGCAAATTCTTCCAGCTTCTGCTCATTAGGTTTCTACCTATTATGTTTCTCAAATATTTTCAAACATTTGCTATGAGAAGAGTCTTAGTTACAATGCCTATCTTTATTTGCTTTCTTCTGCTGTAGTAAAAGACTATATCCGAAGTAACAACAGTGTTATTGAAAGATTACTACTCTAGAAGATGACGAGTTGAAGAACATATAGCCAGCATTTGAAAAAGGTAACACTTCACAAGACCAAGTGAGCACCTATGGAGGCAGGCCATGTTGAGCCAGATACACTATTATATTAACCGAGTTCTTGATTATTTTTTCTACCTTAGTGACATGGGTTTCCAAAAAGGATTTTACATGTATGTTTTTTTTAACCCAACCCCATCCCCTACTCTGCATCATTCTCTCAACTTCATTCCTGCCTAAAGCATTAACCCTAAATATTATTGTCTTCTTTCATGTAACACATGTATCCCCTTCCATAACTAATCAATTTGATTAATGTCTCCAAATGCCTTAATTTACTCTTATTCTTATCTGCTTGATTTCTCTTGAGACAAAGAAAGTATCTTTCTCCTCAAAATAAAACCCCAACAAAAATGTTGCCAAACGTCTTCTCCAGCCATCAAAAGTTGGGGGTAAATAATATGTAGTATATAATTATATATCATCATATATTATTTATCAAATCTACACTGGAATTTGAAGATTTTCAAATAATGAAAATCTATATTTCACGAATATGCACCGAAATGTCAATGTCAACTGATTTTTGCCTAGGCAGCACTCATCTTCTCCGTTTAGTTCTGTCTATCCACTGTCACATGTTATCTTATTTCTGTATTACTAACCATGCTGTTTCTATGTTACTATTAGGACATAAATAGTAGTAAATCTCTTCAAAGCAAGCAACCAGTAAAATCATTAAAACACATGTTTTGCTCAAGACTTTTCTGTTTTCCCTTCAAATATGCAACTCTATCATCTTTAGAATGTACTGAATACCTCCCCTGTATCTATTAATATATCTTTACTCAAGAGTAGGAAAGACAGTATTTATAGGGGCAGTGGCATAAACACTTTTTAAAAAATAAAATATTAATTATTTATATTCAATTTCTGATTATAAGAAACCTAATTATAGAAATTCATCTTAAATTATATAGATTTTGTAAGAAAAAATATTGAAAAACATAGGCAGTAAACTACTTCTTTCTTTCTTTTTTTTTTTTTTTTTTTTGGTGTTTCAAGACAGCGTTTCTCTGTGGCCTGTCCTGGTACTAGCTCTTGTAGACCAGGCTGACCTCAAACTCACAGAGATCCTCCTGCCTCTTAATATATAGTTCGACAGCCTAAAAAAGGCCGTTTACATTTTCAGAAGGAAAATACCTGGTTAAAATGCTCAGAGGAAGTTTACTTTGAATAATTTTGAAATACTATTCAGAAGTTTTTTAATATCAAACCTACTATGCTAAAGAAACAAGTTAGTCTCCATATCAAATGTTTTCAGTGCTTACAGAATTAAGGAAAGCTTTCCTTTATAATATTAATAGATTTTCTTTTCAATTCTATAAAATAAGAATGAGTCACATACGAGGTCGTGTTACAAAAATCTTGACAATCAGACTAAAGAATTGTAAGTTTGAAATTAGGCAGTATTATTTCACAAGACATTGCGGGGAAAGTTGGGCTGTGAGAGGGATAGACCAAGAGTAAAAGGAATGGAAAAGAAGTAGTACTGGGAAGAGATGAGTGGATGGATGGATGGATGGATGGATGGATGGATGGATGGATGCGTGGATGCGTGGATGGGTGGATGGATGGGTGGATGGATGGGTGGATGGATGGGTGGATGGATGGATGGGTGGATGGATGGGTGGATGGATGGATGGGTGGGTGGGTGGATGGATGGATGGATGGATGGGTGGATGGATGGGTGGATGGATGGGTGGATGGATGGATGGATGGATGGATGGGTGGATGGATGGGTGGATGGATAGGTGGATGGATGGGTGGTAGGAGGGAAGGAGGGAGGGAGGGAAAGAAAGAGAGGAGGAAAGGAGGGAAGGGAAAATGAAGGAAGGAAAGATGAAAATTTTTGTTGTATTTTCAGCTTTGCTTCTTTTTTCATTTTCTTTATACCAAATAAAACAGTTCACAAATAAGAACACTGGTGAAAGTGAATATTTCACTTTCTGTAAGAAGAACTGGAGTCTCCTTACACTATGTACCTTATTCCAAAATAAAGCTTTCATTAGGGTAAAACCTATTTCATTATTGATGGTCAAAATCTTTGTTTGTAGCAGATTCATAATAGTTTTGAGTGAATACTATTTGTGGAAGAAAAGAATGCCTCTGTATTAAACATCAATTTTTGATTTTCATCTCAGAGAGTTCACAAAAATGATCATCCCTGTGCTAACTGTCAAACTAATTTTATCGCCTCCAAATCCAGGGCTCCATAAGGCAGAGGTATGGTCAGATGTCCTCAAAGGAAACTACAAGATCCTATTTTAAATTAAGAAAGTTTTCAAATCATGTCAGATAAATAAGAAGTATTGTTGATTGATCATTTAATATCTAAAACAGCATGTTACATAGTTCTTCCAAATTTTAGGAACATAATTCCAATGCATGCTGGAAATAAAACACTTTGTATACATAAAATAAATGCATACCTATATCTCTCTGTTTTTCCTTCTCATTTAAAGCTATATAATTTCCTATTTCTCTCAATTTATTTCCAGTTTTGACAGTGGACATATTAGTTGATGTAATTTTGTTATCATGGTTGATGTTATTGTGTCACATGAAGTTTCCTTATATTTTACTCTGAGTTTAGTTTTTCTCATATTCCTCAGAAAATAAAATATTTCAACATTAATTATCAAATATCATGTCTTTGAAAAATGTGCATAAGAAAATGCTGCTTTTTCATGTTTAGAACAATTATGAAACAATCATCACTTTTTTAGCACTTCTTCTTCTTTGTGATGTAGACAATGGAAGAAAACATTTAGCTTTGGTAGTAATTGATGTGGGAGTGTCATATATCAATCTGTTGATTTCATTGGCTAAGAATTAAATACACTGCTTGGTCCTGGTTGGTTAGAACATAGGTGGGTGGAGTAAACAGAAGAAAATGCGAGGAGGAACAGGAAGTGAGGTCAGAAAGCATGCAGCTCTGCTCAGAGCCAGACGTCTCAGAGAGAGACACCATGCTCCTGTCTAGCGGGCAGACGGGATAGCTCTGCTCTCTGAGGCCGAGGGATGAAACTCCAACTCAAGATGGATGTAGGCTAGAATCTTCCCGGTAAGCGCATCTTGGGGTGCTTACTCTCATGATTAGAAATGGGTTAGTCCAGGTGCGAGAGTTAGCCTAGAAGAGTCATGATAGAAATGGACCAAGCAGTACTTAAATGAATACAGTATGTGTGTTGTTATTTCGGGCATAAGCTAGCCACGTGCAAGCGGCTGGGGTGTTGGGGACGCAGCCCCGCCGCTGCTATTTCAACAGATGGCTGCCCAACGTGAGGCTAACTGAATCCACTAAAAGCCTGAAAAAGCTTGGGAAAGAGTAAAGCATGTTTTCTTGGTAGCAGCAGTTTCTCGGTTCTACTCTGCTTGCTAGAGTCAAACAAGCGCTCTCATTTGAGAGAGGCTTCCTGACTCAGCTTCAGCTGCAAAACCCTGCAGCTCATTAAGAGGTCCTGCCAGGAAACACTTAAACAGTGTTGATGAAAAAGCTGAACGCATGCTTTTCGGTTTTCAGCTGTAGCAGGAAAAAAGCTGCGCCGTTTAAAAATGCCGGCTTTCTGGGCTGTCCTGCCAGGACAAACTCTGAGGCAGGAGGGCCGACTACCAAGAGAGGACCTGAGTGTTGTCTGTTGTAGCTCGCTTGCTGGCAGGGACCTTGAAATGCCATAGAGTTGTGACGGTAAACATGGCTACAGTCTGTATCTCAGCCATGAGGCTGGAAACTAAGGAATGGACTGGATCTAGCTGGCAAAGCCACAGCTTTAATCCTACCCATATTGCTCTGTAAATTAAAGGCTCGTGTGGTCAGAAAAAGAGAGATATACAGTAAAGAGAGATTCAAAGACAAAGAAAATTTCTAAATGGTTTACAGTGTGTTAAAAATATATGCAAGCTAAAAGTTTAAAGTTCTTAAAAGTAAAAATGGAAAAGAGTAGTTGGGTGTGGTAGTACACGCCTTTAATCTCAGTGCCTAGAAGGCAGAGACAAACAGATCTCTGTGAGTTTAAGGTGTTGTAGGGAACACCTTTAATCCCAATGCCTGGGAGGCAGAGACAGGCGGATCTCTGAGAGTTCAAAGACAGCCTGGTCTACAGAGTTATTCCAGGACAAAGATACAGAGAATATAAAATAAAAGTAAAAATAAATGAAATAGAGGTTTAGAAAAAAGCTACACAAAGATGGGAAATACACGAGAATCTTGATACTGTATGCTATTATGCTCTCTTTGAATTGTTTGAATGCTGAGGAAGGAGCAACAGCTGCTAAAAGATATTTGTTTATAAATGCTGTTGAACTAATCCTACATAGATATTCTGAAAATTCCTTGACTTTGCAATTTGGATCTAAGGACATGATACTTTGGAAAGGAGTTTCTTGTTTTGTTTGCACAGAGGAAGAGACCCTGTTCATTTCTTCTATCCGGATATGGTATGATGGACCACGCCTCCTGAACGGTTGCTGTGAACACCTTCAGAAAATTGCTTCGCTCAACTGCCAACTGAGATGAAACTAGCACACAGGTTATACCATGAAAGACCTAATTAACGACGCCCCATTCAGCAGGAAGCAGTTTGGAGAGAAAAACTGCGCCCATGTTCCCAAATATGGTTTATAAATGTTCTTTTACATTTAAAGGGGGAAATGATATAGGTATGAATAATTTACATTGATATGGATTTTGCTTTAGTGATTTAAATTTAAGGTCAATTTTGTTATATGTATCTGTATTTCTGATCTTGATTAAGGTATTGTGATTGTGTAGTTCATTTAAAAATGTAATGTATATAGATTGTTAATAGATAATCATAATAGTCAAGCTTGTAGTCATGTTAGTTAAGATTTTCTAGATGTGCATGGATATATTTTAGATAGGCATTCTTCATATTTTTCAAAGATTATAGATTATGGCATTTTAAATGTTTTAATAACTTAGGGTTTTGCATGACAATGAGACACTCTGCTCCTGGCAGCACCAATTTACTTCAAGAGGAAGATGGGCATCGAAGAGGATCCTTATGGAGTTTGATAGCCATTTGGGCAAGAAACTGCTCTTGCCTGGACTATTGCATAAACTGGACACAGAGAACCCGCTGAGAGAGGACTACTGAACTTGCCTAAAGGTGAGATGATCTTTCGGGGTTCCTGATTCATGAAAGAGTCTGCAAGACATTCTTCAGGACAAGCAGATAGTGACTGCCTTTGAAATTTCCTGCTTTGTGGAATGTCTGCTGGAAACTATGGGCCTGTAGGCCGAAGATGGATGCCCCAACAGTACAGAGGAACTTTGGGTGACTGCAGGCAGCGAGATGTCTCTGTCATTTCTAGAGTTTTGAAAATTGTTCACTTTTTATTTGCTATGTTACAGTTAAAGCCTTTCCTTTTTGTTTAAACAGAAAAAGGGGAAGTGATGTGGGAGTGTCATATATCAATCTGTTGATTTCATTGGCTAAGAATTAAATACACTGCTTGGTCCTGGTTGGTTAGAACATAGGTGGGTGGAGTAAACAGAAGAAAATGCGAGGAGGAACAGGAAGTGAGGTCAGAAAGCATGCAGCTCTGCTCAGAGCCAGACGTCTCAGAGAGAGACACCATGCTCCTGTCTAGCGGGCAGACGGGATAGCTCTGCTCTCTGAGGCCGAGGGATGAAACTCCAACTCAAGATGGATGTAGGCTAGAATCTTCCCGGTAAGCGCATCTTGGGGTGCTTACTCTCATGATTAGAAATGGGTTAGTCCAGGTGCGGAGTTAGCCTAGAAGAGTCATGATAGAAATGGGCCAAGCAGTGCTTAAAAGAATACAGTTTGTGTGTAATTATTTCGGATAAAGCTAACCGGGTGGGCGGCTGGGGTGTTGGGGCGGCCCCCGCCCTATTTCAACAAGTAATGAATATGATTGAGAGACTGTGGTCTTCTTTGGCATCCTGAACTCCCATACAAAGAAGCTAATTTCCTTTTGTATTGGAATTCTAAGCAATATAATTTTAAAGTAAAATTTATTTATGCTTTCACATTTAGCTTATAGTGAGTCAGAATTCTTTGCCAACTAAAGACATTTTTATAAAATGGGACATTAGGAAAATAACACACTAATTTTTAGCAAAGGAATTACACTTCAGCATAGCAGAGATACAGGGTACAGAGCACAGAGCTGTTGGGGTTGCCTGCTGTCTCTGGACAACAAGGACATGAACACTTGGTTCCTTTTCCAAGCCATCTGGTTAATGTTGGATGGAATCTGCTCTGTGATTCCTTAGTCTAGAACATATTGTTACCTTTAACATTACCACTTACTTTTATGTATCAATTAAACAATAACAACAAGGGTCTTTAGTACACAAGATATTGAATAGTCCATATATGATATTGTAGTGCTACTCATTTCTGACTTAACAGTGCAAAAATATTTGTGTAATGAACATTAAGTGCTTTCATCTAATTTTCAAATGCAATTGATTTCACAGCCCATTTTTTTTCTAGTACTAGTACTCGATTTCCTATTTTCATGTCATTTAAAAATACGTTTTCCAAAGGTTAGCATAGAGAAACAAGGGACCAAATGTCCACGTAAAAACAAAAGGACATATAATCTTGAAAAATTTTGTTTTGGATAACTAATGATTTACATGTTTTAGGGATTTGTTGGAAGGTATATTTTAATGTTTGAAATAACTGAGGGCTTAGACAGTGAGTCATTAAATAATGCTCGAAGCATCGTCACTTGAGTGTAGACAAGGGTAAATGCTCTCTCCTGTGCATGGACACTGAATTCCCTGGGCTATTTATCAACACTCATAACTAGGATGTACCCCTCTGGCTACCATATGTCCCAATGTGCTGATTACAGAGTTTACTCTAATAATTACTCTCCAGAGGGCAGAAAGTTGACTATTGTTTTTAACATTTACCTAGGGGTCCTACATTCTAAATGAGGTCATCATAACTGCACAAAAAAAGCCAAACCAAGTTTTTTCTTTTACTCAGTATAAAACTCTTCCTACATACATTTCAAACCCTAAAATGTATCACTGTTGCAATGATTAATTTGTACTATTATATTTGAAATCAATCTAGTGACATTAATTCCAGTTTAATGTTTAAAAAATTTGAGCATGGTATTGAAGTTTAATTTATTTAGCATTTGTCTTCAGAATATATCTGGTTCGATGAAAAGCTGTTTCCCGAATAACTTCATCAGCTACTTACTCAATTGCAAATGGACACGGAAGCTATTAAAGACATCATCGTTTAATAGACTAGTTACTTTAAAAAAATGGGTTACTTTAATATCCTAAAAATGTTAGATGAATCATATGACACACACGAAAAAATTGAGCTCTCTCAATATTTTCTTATAATTTCTAATACCTCCTATATGGATTTCCTTAAGATTTTGACAGTTTTATCTTCTCTGAACTCCATAAAATAGTGATTATATACACTCTTCCTCCATAATAATTACATAAAACACAACCAAATGAAAATCCAAATTTTGACTTCCTCTAAAATAAGATCTATAGTGTTGCCATAATTAAATCATTTTAGAGGGATATTACTTAGTTCATTGAAATAGAATTATAAATATTAGTTACAAATGGAGAGGTATGTCAGAAACAAAGCATTCATAGCTGAGACAGTAGACTGATAACATCATAAATGTATATTTCATTATTCTCTTCATATACCAACATATTTAATTATTAGCATTATTTTAATGATACATTTAATATGATTCTCAAGATTTGATTCTGCCACTCTACAGAAATCTGAGAGTATCCCCTAAATTTCTCATTTGTATATTCTATGACACAGCATCATGCTTGTGAGCAATGGACATGTATATGTGCTTTCCAGGGACACAAAATGGCCATATGGTCACTGTTTGCTGTAACTTGACGAAGAATATTCAACAAGAGCATCATGAATAACTGTGTTGTAACAATAAAATGGACTATTTGTGTTGCACGAAGTTACATATGTCCTTCTACCATATAACAGCATGAATGAATCTACCACCATGTTTAAGAAATTACATGTTACACGTTAAGTTCTTTATGGCCTTCTTAGAATCAGAATCAAGAAAACTATCAAATAAATTGCAAATTTTAAAGTCAATATCTTGTTACATAGTGCCATATGTGGGGGTCTTGAGAAAGCTTTGAAATAAATACATTCCAATATGGCAGAGCTAATATATAAGTCAAGGGTGTTTTAAGCACAAATGAATAAAAATAATTGCATTATATGATTCTCCATTTATATCTGTACTTTGTACGTCATAATGATATTTAAAATTATACTAAGTATAAGAATGATAGAATTATTCAGCATATTAATATATATAGTTTACTATGACAAAAATATCCAGATAAAATATTGTAGTTTTCTATTCATTTATTTAATATTTCTTTGTAGCTAATTCTTTTATAAAGTTCTTATAAAAAGTAAGAAAAGATATCGGCGTATCAGAGAGCATTTGAAAAAGAACCCTTCTGGTCTTTTACTAGAAGCTCAGTCTGAGTCTTTCAGTGAGGAGTATAAAGGTCTGAATGAGTGAATTTGAGCAGCTTTTTCCATTGTTTAGTTTATGTGAGCCTTCCATATTGGTGTTGTTTCCCCAATGTTACGTGAGCTATTTTAAACTGAGTGAAAGGTTTATTTATAAAAAGTTAAGTGCATGATTTTCCCACCTATAAATGAATTGTTATGTGATCAAATAAATGTAGGAATGATACAAGCAGCATGTTTTAACTGCTAGGTTTCATGCTCTATTTTTGGAAGTTAACACAGCTTGTCTTTCCACTGGAATCATGCAAGGAATTATACTGTTATCACTTTGTTTCTTTCTCTTGCATCCCTGCAGTTTGTAGCAATTCAATACCCATTTCAGAGATGTAGCCAGCCATTTTTCACCATCTCACTGGCTGAGCAATATTCTTGTTCTCTTTCAAGATCCATTTCTTAAAGGATCACATCACAGTAACTTTTTCCCAGATACAAACATTAGTATTGCAGTACATTACTTCACTGTAGCCTGTAGGGAGGATTTTCATGCCTCAGCACAGTCAAATATTTAAATTGAAAATAAAACTTTTAAAGCTGGAAGGATCTAGGGAACCTTGGTGGATTGTGACCACCATTTTGAACTAGATACTCTGACAGAATGCCCTATTTCTTCTTTTCAAGCTTCATTTTCCATTAAAATATAATCTGAGCAATTCAAATGTGGACTGCATCTCATCCTTCTCAGAAATCCAGTTCTTCTTTGCAGTTTCCACTTACTTCAAAGACCGAGACATGCAGTGAAGCTTTCTCTCCATCGTTAGCACGGTATTTACAATACGAACACTTCAAGCTGCATAGCTAACATGAAGTGTCACGCCATGTTGATTTGGACCTGTACACGTTGCAAAAGAAACAAAAACTGCCAAGTACTGTCTTGAGCATCATTGTAGTCTACATGCCAGAGATGTAAATCAGCATGAGAAAAACGTTATTGATGAGAAGACAAGGTGATCTATCATACAATAGAAAGTGTTGTGCTATAGCTGTATGCTCCTATTTCTGAATTTTCCAAGTTTGTTTTTGTTACACTAAAATTAATAGAAGAGGAGAAAAAAAAGCTATAGAGAATAATGCCAACACAATATGTCACATTGAAATACATGAGGATATATTTATTTTTTATCTTCAACTTTCAATATTTATCTTCAATTTTCTGTTATATATTTTCCATGATTTCTCAGGGTCACAGGACCTCATAGAAATCCAAAGGTTTTCATTCTGCAAACCATCTAGTTCTCAGTGGAATATGAGTAATCACTCCAAAGACTGCTTATTGCCCCTTTAAAAGCAAATAAACTATAATTTATTTTGGAGTATTATTTTTCCATTGATTTTTTATCTATGTGTAAGCCAAAGTCTTTTGTAAAATGTAAAGAAGATCATGAATACCCAAAAGATGCAGCCCTTTGACGATAACTACATGCAGATGAAAATTTAGTTTTCCTAAAGAGTTTATACCTGGGGCAACAATGTACTCTAACATAACATATCCTTTCATTGATTCTTTGGGATTTTCACATTAAATACTCCGATCACATTTTCCAGTCGTTCAATATCTGCTCCCCCAAACCTCCCCCGGCCAAAAATAAAAATCATAGTAACTAAGAAATAAGTAAGTCCAGTTTGTGTTATTTTATGGCCGGTGAAACATGGTCCAACTCTCAGTGGCCTGCAGCATAAATAGAACTGAGTCCTTCCCCTCTGGCACCCTCAACAGAAGCCATGATTTGTGAAGAACTACAAGTCTTCATCCTTATGGCACTTTTTGTTTGTTTGTTTGTTTCTTTTCGAGACAGGGTTTCTCTGCAGCTTTGGAGCCTGTCCTGGAATTACCTCTTGTAGACCAGGCTGGCCTCGAATTCACAGAGATCCGCTCACCCCTACCCCCTTAGTACTGGGTGCCACCACCACCCGGCTTTTGCCACAATTTTTAAAGAGCTGTCTTTGATGCCTTCCTGTTTAGACTGTTACTTTTGGGGGCATGTTGTGTGGAGTACGGCTTGTCCTAAAAGTCTTCCCTGTTTGTCTCTCAGTTGTGCATCTGCAGTCATCAATATTTCTGCCAGAAGAACCATTGCCGCACCCCGCGCCCCCGTGTCTGTGCTTGGTGCGCTGGCACCCAGTTCGCGAGCTTCGGGCAAGGGGGCTGGAGGTTAAAATACACATGGTGGCTCATAACCATCTGTAATGAGATCTGGCGCCTTCTTCTAGCTTGTGGGCATACATGGAGGCAGACTATCATATACATAATAAATAAATAAAAAATTAAAATACACAAACACACATAGACAGAGAGACAGCGACATGGGTCATCCTTGAATTCCCCAAGAATGCCCGCTTTATTGTGTTCAGCGGCAGATTATATAGAGATAGCCACCCCCCAGCCAAACGCACCAGAAACCACTCTCTTGCCATCAGGAACTCCTAAAGGTCTCCTGCTCAGAGCAGCTGTAGGCACTCAGGTCAGGGGATTACAAGAAATTCAGGATCTGGGGTCTCACTGCTCCCAACAAATCGTCATCCTTTCTCTTTACAGTCAGAGGGAGCATGGATCATGGGCTTCCATATGGTTTCAGACGACAGCACAGACCACGATCACTGCCCTCAGCAGCTTCAGGACCACAGATACAGACATGGCAGCACAGACTGTGGACATCAACCTGGACCCAAATGGCTACACAGGAAACTCACTTCAGCCTGCACTTCAAAAGCAGTATGGCTCATGGCCATCAACATGGCTTCAGGCCACTGCACAGACCACGGGCATCCCAATGGCCTTAGGTGGTAACTCAGACCACGGACATCAACCCAGACTCTGATTACATCAGGACCATGGACCCACACATGGTCCTCAGTGGTAGTATGGACCAAGGACATCATCATGACCCCAGACAGTTGCAACTTATTTTAACATGGTCTCTGAACTGCACACAGCCCTATAGCATCAACATGGCTTCATGTGGCAACACTGACCTCTGTTTTCTGCATGACCTTGGCTACAGATATCAACACAGCCACCTGGCTGTACCAGGACTACCGACCCATCTCTGACCCTCAATGACAGCAGGGACCATGGACCTAAACAAGATCTCAGGTAGCTACACAAGTAACTCACAGTAACACGGCCCCACAAAACACAAGTCCTAACGACACCAGAAAACTTGAGTTAATGGCACAGACCAAGTACATCCACATGGACCACGGACATCAACATGGATTTCAGCATCATCCTGGACCAGGGTGGTCCAATCCAGAAAGTAAACAGTTTCTCATCTCTTGATTCATAGAGCCAGGGTGATAACTCAGCTGTGTTTAGGGCTGAGTCAGCTTCTGAAAAAGCTTCAGATTGCTGCAAACCAAGCTGCTGACCTTACCTGGCAAGTGCGTGTTCCAGTGACAAACTCAGTCCTTTCTCACAAGCTCAGCCCTCTCTCTCACACCTGTCAACACTGTTACTTCTGGAGTCCTGCCTCTCTCCACGGTGAATGTCCTTCTATCTTTCCCACCTCTTCATCACTTATGTGCTCATAGTGGAGCCTATCTGGCTTTCTAACCTGGCGAGGATAGGCATTGTCAACCTGTCTGTACCATTCTACTCTTAGAGGTAGACTGAAGGCTTAGCAGTAGATAGCCAATAGCAACAAATTCAATGGTACCTTTGGAGATTCCTTGACTCATAGTATCATATTAAGGATTGGGGGGGGTTGTTTGTTTGATTTGTTCTTCACTCTTATTTTTATTTTACTTATATATTTTTAATTTGTTTCTCTTGTAATTTATTCTACAGATTTTTTTCTGTATATATTATGAGTTACCAATGCAGTGTTTTGATGGAATTTCTGAGTGTGCAAATAAGTTGGTCTGTCCTCTTTTATTTGTTTCTTGTGTCATTTATTTGGCTTTTTCCATTGCATTTGTTTATTTTGTCTTACTCTTATTTGTTTTTCATTTTCCATTAGTATATTCTATTTAATCCCTAGAAGCTTGTTTGCTTTCTTATGAGGAAAACAGGATGGAGGGCAATGGGAAGAAACTGGGAGGAGGAAAGGGAATGGAGGGGGTTGGGGTGAAGGGGAAGGCGGAGGGAGTGGGAGGAAGACAGGAAGTGGGAACTGAGATTGTTATGTAAACTTTCAATTAAATAATAAAATGTATTAATACTATTAGTATCTGAAGTTTTCATGCTTGAACTATGTTCTCTTTTTCCCTCATTAATATCATAAGTTTCCAACAGAAATTTATATATGTAATTGTATTTTGGATTGAGCTAAACATAAATATATAAAAATCAAATAAAGGACCTTCTTATTAAGAAAGAACAAAGACTCAGGATAAATACTACCTTGGCATACCATGACTGTGGTACATCGACTCAAATACTTTCTGCCATATTCAAATATTTTATCAATAAAATGGGTCCTGCAATGTCTGCTTTAAGCTAGGATTATGTGGGTTCGTTCAGAAAGATGACAATCATAAAATTATATTGCTCCAATTACTTTAATGCTATTCTGTAATACAATAAACCATTTAGCACCACCCTTTAGATTATATATAGCGCTGAGCAATTTTCAAAAGCTCAAGGGAAAACAAGACTTACTGCTTTGGTAGAATCCATTTTGATGTTAAATTAGCAATCACTCTACTTATCACAACAAGGAATCTATTTTGCTAAAAATAACAGAATGGGACACGATGTATCACAAAGTATATATTGGTAAACTTGAAAGGAATCGATTTGAAATTTCTGCATAGCATAGGCCTGCTAATCTTATCTCTCACTTCTTCAGAGATCATTTTTTTTTGCTTTTAGCCAAAGCCTTTCAGTTTCCTCAAGAATAAGCTGTTCTTCTTGACACATCCTACTATATCCTCAGCAATTATTTTCAAAGAAAAACTATCAATTTTTTTAAAGAAGTTTCATCTTAGTAGCTACAATAATTAAAATACGGATAATTTTAATTTAGAAGAAATATATATGAAGCCTATAAGACCAATCAACTTCCAACAGAAAGAAATTAAGATTTTGTTCCTTTATGCATGTATGTGTGTGTGTCTAAATTTGTAAGAATGTGTGTATTTATGTGTATGTGTGGTTTGTATGTGGGATGAATGAGTATGTTTGCTTATGTATGTACATATAAGGTACATACTAGCAGGCAGAGGTGGAGAACTCTTGCTGTCCTCCGTCATTTTCCACTTTAAAGTTTGACAGGATTTCTCACTGTGCCGAAAATTCACCATTTTTGATAGATTGCTGGCCTTCATGACCCCAGGATCCCACTGCCTTCAACTTCCAGGGCTGAGACTGGAGAACTACAACAAGACCATATTTACAAGTGTGCTTAATATCTCAATTTTATTCCTCACATTTTACACCAAGTGTTTTACTAATAGAACCAAATCCCCATCTACAAATTAATATTTGACCACCAAATAGTCTCACAACTCACAAACTTAAAATGAATGCAAATGGATATTAACAATAAATGCATGTAGTCATATATGCATTGTATATGAGTGTTCATTACAGCCATTTGTGGAAAATAAGACTACTTGTATGGGCAGCAATGCCTTTATAGGCATTGCTACATTACATGTCTTAGTTTTTTTTTATTAAAAATTTCCACCTCCTCCCCTCCTCCCATTTCCCTCCCTGATGTCTTAGTTTTTTCAAATATTTTATTAATTTATTTTTAAAACTGAGATTAAATATTTGTCTCACTACAAATTCTATAATAAACCATTTTGCAGACCCTCAGACAAAATTATTTGTAAGGAAGAAAGAATTCTTGAGTGGATGAGCCTGTGAAAATTTGAAGTTTGAAAATAGAAACTTGCACATTTTGTGTATTTGAGCCACATCATCATCCCAAGGCCATAAGATTTTACAGCATCATCAAGTATGGACACGGAACAAAACAGATTCAAATCTATACGGGTAGTTAAACATTGAGATGTCTGAATGGAGAGAGAAACTTAATGTGAAAAAAAAATCCAGTGTGATGGACATGCAATGGCTGTTTGAGCCCATAGGGAATTTAAAGTCTTTACACCATTGTTAAATAGAGAAAATGATCAAAAATTGATAAGCAACTGGCATTTCTTGGACCAGTCTTATATATAGTGTCTAGCACAAAATTGTCTCTCTAAACTTAGAAAACATATTCACATATGGAAATGGCAGTGGTTTGTCCTCTAAGACCACAGGTGTTTCCGTAGGTCAGTAGAGTATAAGTGTAATAAATATATGATAAAAATACTGACAGATCAACACTACGTATGAAGAGTAAAAGAACACATATTACGTAGAATAGACATAATGGCATCTTAGTTTTGGTTCCAGGATCCCTCATATATTTTCATAACTATGATCTAAGCAGTATCATCCAGTTTCGAGCAAGTAGAGATTAACTCTTGAAAAACACAAGAAGAAGATTCTTGCCATAAAAAGATTTGTCTTTGAGAACAAATAAACTTTGTGAAACTTTTCTCGCTACAAGAAAGGCATCTCCCAACTCTCACCCTTTTTTAGTTTTACAGCCAGAACAAAAGGACTAAATAGAACATTCACAGTGACTAGGGTTTGAATAAAATCACTTGAATACACAATGATCAAAAAGACAGCAAGGGGAGGGCAGTATAAAAGTTCTACTGTTAGATAAGCTATAGTCTTTTTTCTTTCTTTTTTTATTTTTTATCTACTTTATTGAACTATCAATTATTCTCTGCTACCCCACTTCCTCTCCCTACCCCTTCAACCCTCTCTCATGGTCCCCATGCTCCCAATTTACTGAGGAGATCTTGTCTTTTTATTATTTCTTTTGTAGGTTAAATCCATGTATGCCTCTCTTAGTGTCCTCATTGTTATCTAGGTTCTCTGGGATTCTGATTTGTAGGCTGGTTTTCTTTGCTTTATGTTTAAAAACCACTTATGAGTGAGTACATATGATAATTGTCTTTCCGGGTCTGGGTTATCTCACTCAATATTATGTTTTCTAGATTTATCCATTTGCTTGCAAATTTCAAGATGTCATTTTTTTTCTGCTGTGTAATACTTCACTGTGTAAACATACCACATTTTCCTTATCCATTTTTTTTCTTTTGGTCGAGGGGCATTTAGGTTGTTCCCAGGTTCTGGCTATCACAAACAGTGTTGCTATGAACATAGTTGAGCACATGTCCTTGTGGTATGATTGAGCATCTTTTGGATATATATATACCTAAAAGTGGTATTGCTGGGTCTTGAAGAAAGTTCTTTTATAATTTTCTGAGAAATCGCCATTGTCTTCAGTCTTGGCTGTAAGTATCTTTACCTACTGAACTGTCTGGTGCGTTCTCCTATCAGCTATGCTTTATTTGAGCTATTAATTTTAAAATTTTAACATTTTATACTTATTTTAGTGTTTTTTGTGTTTTTATTATATTTTCCTCCATTCATGTTATGCACATATTTATTTAAAGCCCTTGACATTATTTACTATTGTCCCCTTTTTTTAGTGATAAGGCCCTAACCCCACACATATACATCATTTCTTTGTCATACATGATTCTGTATTTCAAACTGGATTTTTACTTTTTCCCTGTGTTTTTCTTTGCATCCTCCACTTAATGTTCTGACAAGATTATTGGTTAAGACTATAGCTTATCTATAAGAATAGCTGGTAGGAGAACAGACAAGGCAGCTCAGTAAATAAAGATGCTTATTGTAATAATTCATGAGTTCTTATTGTAATAATCCACAATTCTTTTTGTAATACTCCATGAATTCTTTAAAAATTTTGATTTGTTTTTTTATTTTTATTTATTATTATTATTATTATTATTATTATTATTTTCGTTTTTTGAGAAAGGGATTTACTGTGTAGTTTTTAAGCTTGAACTGGAGTGCACTCTGTAGACCAGGTGGCCTCGAATTCGCAGGGAATCCTCCTGCTTCTGCCATCCAAATGATGCGATTAAAAGCATGCTCCACCACTGCCCAACTTTTTATGTTTTTTTTTAAATCTTTTGTTTTATTTTTAATTTCAAAAACATTTTTATTACAGTTTTTTTTTAAAAAAAGAAAAGCCTAAATTAAGCTATAATCCTCACCAGTGTCCCAGAAGAGGAAAATAGGAGGAGGGAAAAAAGTACGAGGAGAAGGAGGAAGAAGAAGAGGAAGAGAAGGAAGAGGAGGAAAGCCATGCCATTTAGGCTGCCAATACATCTGACAAGCATCTGCATGAGTGGGACAAGTCTTTAAACAGACGGTAAAGAAACCCAGTAAGGTGGGGGAAAATACAGTGTTTAGAAAAGCATGCTTATTATAAAGGTTTAATATAATTTCTGTGATATTCTTACTGTTATCACCATCTAATTACCAAAGTCACAGGCTTTCCAAATACCTATAAAACCAACTAATGCATCAATCTGTTCCATGAGGATAACTCCTTTCTGATACGTTGCTATAACTGATATGTGATAATGACAAAGTTGCAATGTCCACATTACATCAAGGATCTTGATCTGGTTTGGGATGGTGTCATTAAGAAAACTATGAATAGCATCTGGAAAAGTTGACTCTTGAATGTACATTATTTGGCAAAGAGGAGGAGTTTGCAAATTCAATAAACTTGCTGTTGAAATGTAAACAACTTTCATCTAAACTGGATTAGATATGGAAGAGCTCTTAGGCGTGTAACATGGGAAACTGACTAACCAGGAGAATGCTAAATATGGATAAAGGAGGAGAGAAGAAAAGAGGCGAGAGGAGGGGAGAGGAGGGAAGGGGAGAGGAGAGGGGAGGAGAGGAGGGGGAAGAGAGGAGAGAGAGGTGAGGAGAGGGGAGGGGAGGGGAGGAGAGGGGAGGAAAGAAGGGGGAAGAGAGGAGAGAGAGGTGAGGAGAGGGGAGGGGAGGGGAGGAGAGGAGAGGAGAGAGAGGTGAGGAGAGGGGAAGGGAGGGGAGGGGAGGGGAGGGAGAGAGAGGTGAGGAGAAGGGAGGGGAGGGAGGGAGAGGTGAGGAGAGGGGAGGGAGGGGATGGAGGGGAGGGGAGGAGAGGTGAGGAGAGGGGAGGGGAGGAGAGGAGAGGAGAGGGAGAGGAGAGGAGAGGAGAGGAGAGAGAAATTCCCTTTGGTTGTTTGAATGAGAAATATCCCATATTGGATTGGGCTTTGAAAACATATTCTTTAGCTGCTATTTGAGAAGCTTAAGGTGGTGCAGGCTTTCCGGACTAAGAATGTCACTTGGAGTGGGCTTTAAGATTAATAGCCCTATGCCACTTCTAGTTCATGTTTCTGCTTCAGCTTGCATTTGAAAATATGAATCTCATCTTCTTGTCCCTCACAGCATGCCTGGTGCTTTCTGCCATAAATCTCATCGTGATAAATTCCTATCCTTCTGGGACTATTAGCCAAATAAACTCTTCCTCCTGTAGATTGCGTTCATCATGGTATTTTATCACAGCAACAGAAAACAGCTAATACACTCCCAAATAGTTCACAGTGAAGAATTTAGCAAGAGCTTTGGAGATATTCATGAAGGTGGTCAGTTATGACATATTCTTAAATATTTCCATAGTTAGTACCTTTGTGTTACAAATATCTATTGAATAGCAAGTATAATGTCCATTGTCTCAAAATGAAATAACAAATAAACAAAACCCCCAAAAGCAATTATCACTAATTTCCTGTGTTTACACAAGCTGTGTTTAAGAATTAGTAAAATATTGCTACCTCTCACACATGTTTTAATATGTAAAACATAGAAAGGTAAAATGTGTGTGAATAAAATTGATAAAATTTTATGCACTGTTAATTATTAAAACATATTTCAAAGCTCCATGAATAGAATGATATTGAATTGGTTTTCATTATATTCAAATTATGGTAAAATTTTTGGTCAAAAAGCACAACCTTTATACTTCTTCCTTCTACAGTTATATCTATGAGTTCATTTAAGTATTTTTCTTGTTCCAAAATGTAGAGCATTTTGGAAAAATTTGCAAAAATTAAATATAGGTCCCTATTTTGACTTATTCTTTACAATAATAGAGGTAAAAATTTATCCAGATCCATTAAGATATGTTAACAATTATTAACAAACAATCCCCAGCATTCACATCTATTATGAAAGCTAAATAAACAGTCTTAGCGCTGGGTTACAAATATTTCTTCCTTAGTAGGTACTAGGCTTGTTAATATGTATTTTTTCATTTTTTTTAAAAAAACCTATCTTACTAATCTTTCTAGTAATACTTAACGAAAAGTTTGCGGGTTTAACCAATTAAGTGGGTGTAGGATATAAGAATGCTTGCATGTGGACTTACCCTAAACAGATGAAAGAGTTCTGAGCGATTGCTTCAGGAATGCCAAGCAGGTATTTGTGGGAGAGTGGATGTCTCACTAAAGGACGCACTTACTGTGAAGGCAAAGGAAATGGCGTATGCTTTCTCTCCTACAGATGTCAACCTTATTTCCTGTATCACATCGTGATTAACTTGAATTAAAACAAAATCTCATTCATGACTATTTAAATTGGGACTCCAAAGAATACTTTATGCTGCTTTCCAACAATTTAATAATGAAAAATTTTCAAAAAAGTTGATATTCCTTTAGTTTAGTTTTTTTCAGATGGTTTTTCTCAGTTTTTGATAAAATAGAGTGACATTGTATTGTTGTTAAATTAAAATTGTGGGAAGATTTCTTGTGGTGATATTTTGTTTATGCTTTAACAAATAAAACTTTCCTGAAGATCAGAGTGCAGAGCTAGCCACCCTAGTTAGTCATAGAGGCTAGGCAGTGGTGGCACACACCATTAATTCCAACATCCGAGAGGCAGAGGCGGAAGGATTTCTGTGAGTTCAAGGCCACCCTGGACTACAGAAAATTGAAAAAAATCTTAAAGAGAAACATAGCCAGATGGTGGCGGCTCATACCTTTAATCCCAGCACAAGGGAGGTAGTGATGAGAAGTGATAAGTCTGGGCAGAGAGAGGTTTATAAGGCAGGAGCAGACAGGAACTCAGGATTCAGTCTCAGGTTTCATAGAGGCAGCATTCAGTCTGAGGATTCAGTCTGAGGACTTGTGGAATCAGGATACCCCATTCTGTCTGAGGATTTGGTAAAGGTAAACAATTCTCTTTAGTGGCTGGCTCCTTTACGTCTCTGATCTTTCAGCATTTACACTAATACCTGTCTCCAGGTTTTTGTTATTTAGACAAATTAGAATTTGTGCAACAATTTCTCTTTATATAAAGTTATAAGTGCTGGGGAGGCCGGGCGATGGTGGCGCACGCCTTTAATCCCAGCACTCGGGAGGCAGAGGCAGGCGGATCTCTGTGAGTTCGAGACCAGCCTGGTCTACAGAGCTAGTTCCAGGACAGGCTCCAAAGCCAAAGAAAAACCCTGTCTCGAAAAACCAAAAAAAAAAAAAAAAAAAAAAAAAGTGCTGGGGAGATTGCCTAGTTGGTAAAGTGCTTGCTGCATACACCAGAAGCCATGTAAAAGTCCGTGTGACCAAGCACACTGGTCATTCCATAGCTGCTAGAAAGGCAGAGACAAAAGGATGCACAGGGCTCATTCTCTGTCCAGCATAGATGAATCGACATGATTTTTGACCCCTGCCAAAAAATAATTGGGAAGAAACACAGCTAGATATCCAGTGTTGACTTCTTCCACCCTACACACACACACACACTCACACTCTACAGAAAACATAAAATAGCAAAATAAATAAATAAAAATAGTTTGAAAACTATTTATTGTCCATAGTGATAGATATAAGGCTGTCTGGCTGAGTTTTTTTTTTTTTTGGTGGAAAGAGGCTGAAATCAGTTTCT
The DNA here is from genome assembly GCA_902806775.1 of Microtus agrestis. Classification (NCBI taxonomy): domain Eukaryota; kingdom Metazoa; phylum Chordata; class Mammalia; order Rodentia; family Cricetidae; genus Microtus; species Microtus agrestis. The sequence continues at coordinate 53,237 of CADCXT010001939.1, forward strand.
AGTCATGTGTATTAAAAAGTCTGATGACAAAAACACCAACAGCTTACAGCATTTCATTTTCCTAAGGTGCTGGAGAAAAGCTTAAATGTAAATTGAGAGCAAAGAATAAAAACATGTAAAACATGTACGTAGAACAATAACTAGTAAAATCACGTTTATTAAATCAGTAAGTGGCAATTTAAATTATGTTGCTATTTACAAACTTAATGAAAACATGATTCACTTAATTTATCTATAAATTCATTTGTCAAATTGTGATTTTTGTGTGTGACTCTTTTTAAAAAGCTTTATTTTGCATACAAAACCCAACAAATTACCTTCATTAAAATGTAATAATAACTTGTACAATCACTTTGGATATCAGTATAACAGTTTCACTGAAAATTGGGAATCAACCTACCTCAGGATCCAGCAAACTCTTGGGCATATACCCAAAAGATACTCAATCATGCTACAAAGACATATGTTCAACTATATTCATAGTGGCATAATAATATAATATAATAGCCAGAACCTGAAAGAACCTAGATGCCTCTCAACCAAAGAATGTATAAGGAAAATGTGGCACATTAACACATTAGAGTACTACTCAGAGGTTAAAAAAATAAATAAATGACATTTTGAAATTTGCATGCAAATGGATTGAACTAGACAATCCATTGGTAAGGTAACCCAGACCCAAAAAGATGAATATGGTATGTACTCACTCACATGTGGACACTAACTACAAACAAAGGATTGAGCCTACAGTTCATGATCCTAGAGAAGGTAAGTAACAAGGTGAACACTAAGGAAAACATGTATAGATCAACATGGAAAATCAAAATAGACAAGATTGTCCTGCAAAATTGGGAGCATAGGGATGGAGGAGAAGGGAGGGTAGAAGGGTAAGATAAAAGGAGAAGGAGAGAGGGAGGAGAACTTGAGGGAAAGGGATGGTCTAGATGGAGAAAGAACAGAGATGAGAGCAAGGAAACATATCTGAACTGAGAGACACATTATGGGTCTAGTAAGAAACCTGGCACTAGAGAAATCCCCAGGAATCCACAAGGATGACCCCACCTAAGACCTTAAGCAATAGAGGAGAGGGGGCATAAACTGTCCTGTCCTATCGTCAGAGTGATGAATATCTTCAATATCACCATAGAACCTTAATCCAGAAAGTGATGAAACAAAGGCAGAGACCTGCATTGGAGCACTGGACTGAGCTCCCGAAGTTGAAGAGTGGGAGGAGTGAGAATATGAGCAAAGAGGTCAAGACCATGATGGGTTCGCTCACAGAAAAATTCTACCTGAGCTAATGGAATCTCACCAACACCAGCTGGACTGGGAATGAACAAGAGTAAGACTAAACTAGTCCCTTTGGATGTGGTTGACAGTTATATGGCTTGGGCAGACTGCAGGGCCACTGACAGTGACACCAGAATTTATCCCTACTGCTTGTACTGACATTTTGGGAACCTATTCTCTTTGGATGGATGCTTTTCTCAGCCTAGATTAGTAGGGAAGGCCTTTGATCTTCCCCAAAGCAATGTGCCTTACCTTCTCTGAGGAGTGTAGGAGGGGTGAGGTGAGGGTAAAGCTGAAGTGTATGGGAGGAGGGGAAGGAGTGGGAACTTGGATTGTTATGTGTAATGAAACAAACATAGATTGTTTTCTTTAAAAAAATAAATAAAAAGTTTAATGGAAGAAGTATGATAGATTTTTGAGACAAGTGAAAATTAACATATGTACGAAGCTTCCTAATAGTCTAGAAGAGTGAACTGTGCTGACAGCTTCTAGTACTTCAAGCAGTCTCTATCCATTTCTCCAAAAGCTAGAATGAACAAATTACTACCTCCAATGATTTTTACTCCTTTTTCATTATTGTGAGGCTGTTGTTTAAAAGCTTACTTGTTTTTAATTTGTACACTAAAGCTACACAATAAGTATTTGATGACTCAATATTATTTTAAAAGCCTTGTTGTTGATGTTATATTAACCATGTAAATTGATAACAAAGAACAGAAAATATGTACAAAGAACAATAACTAGTAAAATTCACTTTTATAGAATGGGTTAGTGGTAAGTTAAATTCTGTTGCTATTTGTAAACTTAATGAAGTCAATTAAATTTGCATTCATGGATTACTATTTTTTTCTGGGTAAGGAGAAATTTTATTTAATTTAACCTTGAACATACTTTGCCACCATAAGTAACAGTTTCACTAGATGTGAGAATTCTGGTGAGCAAATGCCTTCTCATAGTGTAAGTACTACTATTTGCTTCCAGACAGTCTGGAACTTTTATAATGTAGAGACTAAATTTCCCCTTTATTGTTTTACATTGCTTCTGTCATAAGTTTGATGACAAATGGAATTGATGAATTCCATTAGCTACTACTGGTTATTTAAATGATTAAGTGTAGCTATGGCATCAAATTGTATGTAACCTGTATATAAACTTTTTAAGTCTGGTTTTACCATTTTGAGTGATCATTTAGTTTACAATTCAGTCAAAAGAAAGTTTTATAGGTTAGGAACTGCTACTTTCCCTATGCCTGACACCTGGGATCCTCTTGTTTCTACTGCAAATACTTCAGTGCATTGATTTAAAATAGCAACTCATTATATGTTGTATATATTAGCCATAAAGTTAAACAAGAGTAATGTAGCAAAGTCAAAATTCCTGGCAAAGTTCTTAAGTGCTTTTTACCACTTAAGTCTTAGAAAAGTTCTTCAAAATATTTTAGTGGTCAAAAATTGATCTCAGTATTATTCCATCGGGGCTTTGGTCAGGAATTGTTTTAACTACAACCACTAACTATAGCAATCCAGTTGGGTATGAGCAACAAAGTTCAAAAAAAATGCTAATGCAGTGTTATTTGGAGAATAATTTTGAAAGTGCAAGACTGTACTTTTCTTATGAACTGGAAGTGAAGGAGAGAAAATTGGATAGGCACCTGTCAGCATGATTTTCCCTGAGAAGGTTGCCCATGATGAGCTGCATCCAATAAAATTGCAAATTAATGTCAACCTTAGATCCAGTTTCCTTGCGTTCCACAAACTCTAAAACAAAATGCTATTAATAGTAAGCCATGACTTTTAAAAGAAATGTGGGCATATTATTCAACTTATAATATGTAAGCAACCTAATAAATTATTAACATAACACCCTAAGGCAGCTTCATCATTACCCTCTCTTTCTACACTATCAATTAGTTACAAATGGAAATCAGAAATACTTTAAGTAAATTAGGCACAAATTACTTTGAATGCTTACTGATTTTCTGCTCTGACGTACAGAGATTTAATGAACTATTCAATAAAGAAGTATCTCAGCCTCATCTTTTATTGCTCCCATAATGAGCAGGATTTATACAAAGCATATGGTGTAAAAACTACTTTTCCAACACTCTTCAGAGTAGCTTAATCTGTATGTACTGGCTCGTTTTCGTAAGTTCATAAAAGGAAAGGAATACTCAGCAACTCTATTCTACTTTGGACCCCTGGTTTGAAAGTAAATAAGTGATCATCAATTTTCTAAAGGATTTATGTGTTTTTTAAAACCATATGTGAATCTTTGTATCCATATGACGGTGTGTGCAATTTTCTGTATTGCCAGCTCTGTTGTCCATAGCCAGTCGTTTAAAAAGCTCTACCCTATTCCTGATAACTTAACATTTTTTTCTTTTTAAATGAGATGTTATTTTTTCAATTCCTCATGAGAAAACACAAATTCTTAAAGAAGCCTGTAATCTAGAGATGTGCGGATACTTCACCCATTCACTACGTCTTAATCTTATGAGTTTACTCAGGTTCCTTTGAGATTTTATTCAACTTTCATTTGCTGAGAAGTAAGAATACTTTTAGAGTATGTGCTGTGGTACTAGAATCTGCCTTTACCAGCCCTGAAAAGCACCTGCCTACCCTGCAACAGCCACTTTAGGTAAGAACAAAATGTCTGGCATTCCAGATACTTGTACTAAATCATCACTTCAATTAATATGAATATGAAACTAATTTATAAAAGATTCCCCCGGGGCTCATATTGAGGATAGCTTGCAGTTTCAAGCAAAACATCCTGTTTGTTCCTGTGCTCCCTCTGCCCCCACTGCTGGTTAGCTATGGGGAGTTGTTTACTCCTGTCTTGAGCCTGGTAATTCCCCATCTGCCTGGGGGGATTTCCATTGTGCTGCAGTTAGGTATATAAAGTTTCCTCTAAGCTTGAATAAACAGCACTTGGCATTCTCTCTTCATGGATGACTGGTGTCTCTTGTGCTTTTATCTCCAGCCCCTTGCCCAACTCTCAAACCATCCCATCATGCAGGCCTTACAATTGATTCTCCCTTATGAGGCTTCTCAAGCATCAATTGAATACACATAACATATTTTTACTGGGTGCGATTCGTTTCCCACTTTCAGTATCTTTTATCTGTTATGTGTCTTCATGTATTGATCTGGATATTATCAATTCATCTACCGGAAAGAAGCAATTTAAGGTAGTAGGGACTCATCTTGGCTCATGGTTTAGGATGTATATACATCGTACTTCTGGAGAAGTTGTGGCAATTTTAGATGTAGTTTGTTATATCCAGGAATCAAGAAGCAGAAAGAGCTCAGGCTAGAAGGAAAGCTATATAGACCCCACTCCCTCCACCTAGGCCCCACAACCTAAATTTCCGAAAATTATTCTCAAAGAGCTCCATTAGATGAAGAACTAGGATTGAAACACTTGAGCCTCACAGGTTAAAAATCATATTCAAGAAATTTATTGATTTCTTCCATTTTTTTGTTTTTCTTTTCCTTCATTTCTTTAAGGTTATTTTTTATTTCCTCTTTAATGGGCTCTATCATTTTCATAAAGTTATATTTAAGGACGTTTTCTTCTGCTGCTTCTGGGTTAAGCTATTCAGGTTTCCTTCTGTAGGACCGCTAGGTTCAGGTGTTGCCATATTGCTCTTTAGTATGTTCAATGTATTCTTGCATTGGCTCCTATGTATCTGTTCCTCCAAATGATTTAGGTGGGGCCTGCGGCTTAGGTGGTCACTCTTCCTACTCGTGCATGCAGGGCCCTGCCTCTGTTAGTCTCTGTTGACGGCTCTGCAACTCCTCTCCAGGTGCAGTCACGGTAAGCCTCCTGTTGTCATAGGTGCAGTGGGAATGGTTGCAGGTATGGGGACGCTGCTATGGGGTCTCTGGGGTTTGGTGATTGGGGTGGGACATGAGACATTTCTCCATGGCCTAGGGCTTGGAGAACAGGGCCCTTCAGCTGGGAACCTCTCCAGGTGCAGGCAGAGCCAAAGCTCCAGTGGTCACAGGTGCAGTAGGGGATGGTTATAGGTGTGGGGATACTGCTCCCTGATCTCTGGGGCTTTGCTGGGTGGGAGTGAGGCATGGGATAGCCTCCATGGGCCAAAGTCTAGAGAGAGGGACCGTCCAGCAGAAGACCCAAACATTCACCTCTCACGGACAGTCGGGGCCAAGGCTTTTCTAGCATACTAGTATTTCAACGGTTTATCTGCATTCTTTTCAATCATTGCTTATGATATTTTTAGTTTTCAGTACAATGACAATCTTAGTACCATATAATTGGTCATGTTTATATGTTTGGATGATTAAGTTTGAAAATGAAATTATTCAAAATGGGCTTAATTTAGCATACCAGTTCTTAACCTGCAAGCAATAGAACCTGGGTTCAAATACTTAGGACTCATAAAAAGCTGGGTGTGGCTGTGTCATTTCATGATCCCAGCATTAGGGACTGAAGATAGGCAGATTACCATAATTCACTGGCCACTTTTCTAAGTTGAAATTGGTGAGCTTTTTTTCCCCTTATTTTCAATAAGAGGCACTCCTGTCACAAGGCAGAAAGGCTGGGCGAGACAGAGCACGATATCAGATATACTGCTATATCCTTTGTGTGTGTGAGCCTGCGTGAATACACTTACACACTCATGTGCATGTAGCATAAATACCTACCTCACATAACACACAACACGAAAGAACAACATACACACATACAAACATTTTGAAGGCTTTTTTTGAGTGTTTTCAAGGATTTAAAACTCTGAGAGTGTATCTTAGTCACAGGGTAATTTCTTAGGACAGGAAGTTCTATAAGAATGTGAGTTTAATTTGCAGCATTAGACAAAATAATAGATAAAATAAAGTTGTAGCTGTTTGTCTTAGTTACTGTAAGTTATTGTTGACATAATGCAGAAAATACTTTCTAGTGTTATTTTCATTGTCATCTTCATAATTCCTGTGGAAGTTTTCTTCTATATAGCTTTTAAAATTGACTTATGGTACTTCAGATATAAATCTTTTTCTGAATCAGATTAGTTTTTGTCAATACAAATGTTCTTAATGGCGAATCGTTTATCTAGGCTTTTAATAGGATTCTCAATCTACTAAGTCTTTTTCTATGTTGTGTAAAGCTTTCAACTTATGGTTTTTCTCATTTTATCTTAGATTTTATCATTTATTTTGGAGTCGTTGTGATGGAAAACTTTTTCCATTATGTGTTCCTAGTGGTGACTGATGGTATATGGGGAAGATAATACGTTTTATATGATGGTCTTGCACTGAGAAAATTTTCTGATTTCTTTCATTGTTCTCTTGGGTAACTATTTAGGGGATAGTATCTTCTATAAATAATGGCAGTTTTATCTCTTCTCTTATGTTTGTATACTCCCAACTTTGTTTGTTCTGAACACTAACTGAGACTTTACTCCATTTTCTTAACCTGACACTGTGTAATTTCTTCTGAGACTGAATATATTAAACATGGATTTCAGTTGTTTCAACACAAAACCCAATATGCTAAATGTTGATTTATTGAAAACAAACATTTAAGGTGATACAATTATATAAACCATTTTTGTGCCTTTTTGAGAGTCATTCATTGATTCCCTTCACATTTGCTCTAACTACTGTGTGACACAGTGTGTCAGCAAACTTGCCCTAGTCTAGTAGTTTTTCATTTGCTTTTATTTATCTGGGCATTTTTATTTGCATGTAAAAGAGGGTGCTGGGTCTCCTGAAACTGGAATTGTAGACAGTAGTCACTGTTTGGTGTTGGTACTATGAACCACACCGAGGGCCTATGGGAAAGTGGTATCTTCACTAGGCCACCTTTCTCTTCTGTTTCATTTTTGAATATGAACAATATTTCTTTTCAGTAAGTTTTTAAAAAGTTTTGTTTTTGAACTTACCAAAAATTTTTAATTAGGAACATAGTTTCAATTTTTTTCTTTTGCCCTTATCTTTTGAAATAACAATTTCTTTTTCATTGAGTGTACAAAACTTCTGGAACAGTTTGGGTATTTGATCTCCCACCCCCCACGTTGGGTAAACTTATACATGAAGAATCTAAAACAATCTGTTCCATTTTAATTTCTCACATGACTGCATGAAAAAATAGCTTCTCATAATAACAATTTCTCATTTTGCCTGATTTTTGTTGAGTACAAAGTAGATTAACATCTCCATTAGTAAATTCTGCCTCATGATCATAGCTACATGTGGTGGTAATCGGGTCTGTACTAAGCCTGAGCTTCTTCAAAACATCCACTTCGTGTGGTCCATAACTCGTGGCACTGACAATTATTCCCTCTTGGTTTGTTGTTTCTACGAAGATGTCTTTAATTGACTCACAGAGTGGAGATTGGAATGTACAGAATAATGGGGTGCAGAGAAGCATCTAACAGAAGTGCCTCTGTGAACTAGTTCTGGAAATCATTGCATCCATTTCTGAATTAAAGGTGTTTTTCAACTCATTTTTAAAATTCCTTTACCATTTTCACGTGTCCTCACTTAGGCTTATATTTTATTTTACATGAGAGCATCTGACTTAGGATAGTTTTATTATTTGACTTTATTTAATCTGTTGGTAGTAAAGGTATAGGATTAGAGTCACCTGCTTTACATTTGAATATTTTCATGCCTCAGGCCCTTTCTGAAATGCTTCCCCTTGATATCACATGGTATTTCATTCATAACCCTTTTGACCCTGCTGGAAGGGAGGAAATGCTAGCGAGTAAAGGAAGAGTTAGAGGAGGGAAAGGTAATTTTCATTGTGTGCATGAATAAAATTATCTAAAACAATGAAAAATGAAGGCAGAATTCACCTCATGTCACATGCTGAAATTGTTCTGTTGCATTATTGGTATTTGCTGATTTCGCATTTATAAATCTTGTTAGCTGTATGTGCTTGCTCGTGGGCTCATTACCCACATGTTTCCCATGCCCATCCAAGCAGGATGTTTTCATTGTCTTCCTTTGTAACAATGATTTGATATGGGGCAAGGTTGGGTGAGCGTGAGTACTTTAGGACTGTGATTTGTTGATTATCCATGTATATTCAATTTAATTTTTATTCTGCTTCTTCCTGGGACATCAGCTTTTCATGCCTTAAACTTAATTAGGTTGTTTCACTGACTTCCAAAGAATGTTCAAGTGTGTTTGTTAGTTTATAAATTTTTATTTATTTCATTTTTAAGCTTATTGAGTCTGTTTATATTGATACTTTTTCTTCAGTCATTAACCTAGGCTTTTCCTGTATCTTTTATGTACAGTTTGAAAATACAGTTCCATTTCATTCATTTATGATTTTATATTATTGCTAATACTTTTTTTAATTTTTATTTTTTCAAGACAAGGTTTCCATGTAGCTTTGGAACCTGACTGGAAGTAGCTCTTATAAAACTCACAGAGCTCCAACTGCTTCTGCCACCCAAGTGCTGGTATAAAAGGCATGTGCCACCACTGCTTAGCTATTAAAACATTTTTACAATTCAGTTTTTACAAATGTATTTTTCTCTAATAATAGTTTAAGGGAATACATTTGCTTTTTTACCTAAAAATTCCCTTTTCTGGTTATCTTCAGTATAATGTATTGGTTGGTCTACATTAATTCTATTCAAATTAACTAGTCATTTTCAGTAAGGCAGAGTTTGATATACTTATGGTTAGTAATATACCTTTTAAATTAGTGTATAGTTCAGTTTTTCAGTGTCTATTTTATTCTTTATTGGTACATTTACTTTATTCATTGAGTGTACACATCATTCAGTAATTTATAGTAGCTTTAACTCATTGAAATACTAGATAAATTGTATTAACATCCTTTCTCACTTGAATCTATTTCTATTTATTTTTGCAATTATCAGGCTTATGAAATATTTACATGTAAAGTAATTTGATTTTTCAGCAGACATTAGGTATAGCATACAATATACCATCTGAACTTGATAATATATTCTACATTTTATTATTTCTTCTAATAGATAAAAAGTACTATCTGATGCACTCAATATAGAGTGTCACCTTTTCTATACTTGCTTAGTATGTTAATCTCATCCTCCATTGTTGGAATAATTTATTTGACTAGAACACAGGTTTTTTTAATTGTACAGTGACCCTTCACTGAAGTGTCTGATGGGTTGTCCTCATGCCTGCATCTCACCAAATTCCAAAATAAGATTTTAGTCTCTCTAGTATTAGGTAGTAGCTTATATCACTGTTCAGAAATATCCCTCTCGGACTGAATGAAGCATTTGTTAAATTTTTAAGTACTACACACAGGAACACTGTCTAAAATTCAGCCTAAGATTTGTATACATGTGAGATGTTGAAATTAAGATATACAACTATGACTCAGATTCTTTTCTTAATTGATTTTTTGGGTTATACATCTTCTCTGTTCCACTCCCTTCCTCTCTTTCCCTTTTAACCCTCTCCCATGGTCCCCATACTCCTAATTTACTCAGGAGATCTTGTCTTTTTCTACATGTAGATTAGTTCCATGTGTGATTCTTTTAGTGTCCTCATTGTTGTCTAGGTTCTCTGGGATTATGAATTATAGGCTGGTTTTCTTTGCTTTATGTCTAGAAGCCACGCATGAGGGAGAAAAAGCAAAAAAACAGGACAGACAAAACAATCCTGTATATCAAAGGAACATCTGGAGGCATCACAATCCCTGACTTCAAACTCTACTACAGAGCTACAGTACTGAAAACAGCCTAGTTTTGGCATAAAAAAAGACAGGAGGACCAATGGAACTGAATAGAAGCCTCAATTATTAATCCACACACCTTCAAACACCTGATTTTTGACACAGAAGCAAAAAAATATAAAATGGAAAAAAGAAAGCATATTTAACAAATGATGCTGGCATAACTAGATATCAACACGTAGAAGAATGAAAATGGATCCATATCTATCACCATGCATAAAACTCAAAGTCCAAGTAAATTAAAAATCTCAACATAAAGCCAGCTACACTGAACCTCATAACAGAGAAAGTGGGAAGTACACTTGAACACATTGGCACAGGAGACCACTTCCTAAATAGAAGCCCAGTAGCACAGACACCGAGAGAAACAATTAATAAATGGGACCTCCTGAAACTGAAAAGCGTCTGTATAGCAAAGGACCTGTTCCACAAGACAAAATGAATCAGGTTCTTGTCCAGGGTCATAACATGCTGTTTTCCATGACCTTGAAAATTAGTTCCAGAAGAAGTATGGCTGTAAGTTTTACTTTGAGTTCTAGGAATATTATGTAATATGAGATATAGAATACCTCATTTTACTAGGTTGCTTATTTGCCTATTTTTGGTTTTGGGCCCATAATTTTAAATGGTTATCTGAGGAACATTAATCAATTACAAGTTATCTTAGAAAGAAAAAGATTTACTTTGTAATTATTTATATGCATGTGTGAAATAAATCTGCTCCAGTTAAAAAGCAAGGGAATCTGGTAACTTATTCAGTGAGGCATCTGAAAATGGTGGAAAATATTGAAAAACTGTTTTCATAGCTATAGGTTCAGGAAAGGACAAATGATCCCACAAACTCAAGCTTGCTTACTTCCAATGTCTTTGCAGTCTTTAGTGACACAGATGCAAGTACTGTTCTGCTAAAGACACCTGGGCAGAACAGCTTCCTCTTTATTCAAATTCCCACTTTGCTAATCAAATCTGATGATTTACCTTCAACTTCCAGATTGGCAGTTCTTCCCACAAAGAAGATTACAGTTAGCCTTGATTGTGGTCTCGAATCAGTAAAAACCCAAACGTAAGAACAAAATACGAGATATTTTTAAAAGAAGTTCACTTTTAGTTCAATTTCGGTTCATGGAAGCCTATGAACAGAGTATATAACATTTCATGATAAACTAATTTCACCCCGAAGTTATTTGGCACAGATACAACCTGGTTTACCAGTTGTTCAACTCCTTCTACAAGGACAACCTGCCTTGGGGTAGTGCAGATGAAAAACAACGACCTAAAAATAAATGGTTCTAGGGAAACAAACACAAATAGTGTTTCATTGAAAATCGAGTATATTATGCTTCAGTTGAATATGCTTTACTGTTTAAGTCAATTCTATTATTATTAAACATCCTATTACCTACAAGTACATTTATGATTGTGGAAATTTACATGTTTATCTGAGTATGTGCATATACATTTACAAATAATGACAAAGTTACTCAATATTAGTGTGGGACTTTGATTATATTCTTTAGAAATATAACTTATTGATGGATGTCTCACTCATTGCTTTCTGCTTAAAAGCCCAGAAGATTGTTGGATGACTATAAGACTATGAAGTCTTATTTTTTGACACAGTTTTCAAGAGTTTATGGGTAGAAAGTTTTACTTAATTGTAAATATTATGATTAGTGTCTTGATTTAATACATGGGTAATAAAGTTATATAAATATTTATGTACATTTAAAATCAAAAATGTAATAACTAATAAGGTAATATATTCAGGCTTTTACTCATGTTCTATTTTATGAATGAAAACAAAAAATCACTTGTTAGGTCTGATGGTTCATGTTTGTAATACCAGAATTCAGGAGGCAGTAGCATTCATAGTTTAGTGAGTTCAAGAACAGCCTGGTCTATGTAGTAAGTTATAGGCCAAGCAAAAACAATCAGTGAGATATTTCTCTATCTCTCAAAAAAAATCATTAGCAAAATACACTAAATATTTTTTTAGGATTTACTTGATTGCATGCTCTAAATATAAAATTATCAATTATTAAAAGTCTATTTAATTTTGGAAAGATGTATGGTGTATAAAGAAAGTTTTCTGGTGCTATTTAGAGGTAGTTTTGACAGTTAAGAAAGGAACTGTATGTTATGAGGAGAGTCAGAAGTTTGAGATGATTAAATGGCTAAAAATAAGCTCTCAGTACTGTATATGATGAAGGTATAATAATACATAACAAATCTATTTATTAGCTGGGCAACATTAGAGTTTTAAGCTAAAAGAGTTATAAAAGAAAATCACCCCAAAATATACCTTTATGTGGTATCTAAAATCTAAGAGATTTAGAAACTACACAGCTACTTTAATGGCAAACATGCAGGACTAATATTAGATGAACTCATTTGCTATAGCCAAGTATATATTTGGCAAATGAGATCTAATTACCACTTGCATCAAGAAAGCTACACATCTGACATAATGACCATAGTACTACTTCGGGTAACTATTGGTATGTTGAAACACTATGACCCAAAGAAATTGGGGAGGAAAGGGTTTATTTAGCTCATTCTTCCAAATGATAGTCTATCACTGAACAATGTCACAATTGGAACTCAAGCAGTACTTAAAACGATGCAGAAGCTGATTCAGAGGCCATGGTGGGATGCAATTTACACGTTTGCTTCCTCTAGCTTACTCATCGTGTTTCTTATATAACTCAAAACAACTAGCCCAGGGAGGTTCCTACCCACAATAGGTTGGGCACTCTCCCATCAATCACTTATTAAAAACATCCTGTAGGCTTGCCTACAGCCCCATTATATGGAAGCATTTTTTTAAACAAAGCTCTCTCATGATTAATAACTTTTGCTTTTTCCACACTGGCACAGAACTATCTAGGACAGCCATCTATACCCTTAGCAGTTATGAAAGGTAAAAAAAAAAACAAAAACACACATTGAATAGGAATGCAATATTCACAAATATTGAAAAACAAATTCATAATAAGTCACAAATAAAAAATGCAGAAACTATGGCAAGATAGAGGAAAACAGGGAACAATATTTTATTGCAACCTCTATAACAGCAAACAATAACATCCAATGTTCTATAAGCCTATACTTTCTAATAAAGAAATATTGAAGGATAAATAATGCATGTTGGATGTGAGCAACATGTTTCTGATGTTGGATGAATGCAGACAATGTGAACTGACATGCCAATTCTACATGTTCTATCTGTTGTTTTCCCAATGTATTATAATGGAATATTCTGAGAGCTGACTCAGGTTTATTGACTTATAAGAATTACATTCATAACTCAGAAGTAGGACTATAGAAACAAATACATGAGAGAAAATCAGAAAAATTTCTTGGTAGAAGTTTCACCAACATGGAACCAAGGTGCATATTTTATTGTTTACTCAATTAAGCATTTTGAATTATCAAAAATATAAAACAGTAAGATAATGACTATTAGGTTTTTAAAAGCATGATTTTAAAACTAAAAAAATCAAAATCATAGAATCCAACCTTAGACCAATGAAAGATGGATGGATAAATGGATAAGTTTATAGACAGAAAAATATTTTGGATGCTAACTGATTTAATTATGAAATTAAAGGATACAATGTGGAGAATAATAGATTAAGAAAACAGATTTTGAAAACCTTGTATTAGGAGAATAGCTTTTAAAATGTGGGAAATGTCCTGGCTTGTTTCTTTTGTATCTTTCCTATCAATTATGTTACTCAGACTCCCTTTCTCTTCCTCAAAGAGTAAAGTTCATCATGTCCCAGTCACAAAGAAATCTAGTCTGATTAAATAACGTCTCTTACATTCTGTCAATGACTCTCAGAATTTCTTCTCTGACAGAAAATACTTCTAAGTAGATTTTATTGCCTATTGTCTGCCAGTGCCCTCAGTTTTCTCACAAGTCTTATCATTACATTTATATACCTATGAACAATTTGTGAAATGCATTTCCCATACTAAAATATATGTTCTAAACAGGTCACATGTATCCTTGGTTTATCATTTTTGGTCATAAATGTTCCATACCACTAATTGACTGATAAAAAATAAAATCAAAGTTGTATTTATCTATCATATTATGAAAAATGTAGGTGTTATATGGTTCTCATGTCTCTTTTATAATCCAAAATCTACGGGAAAATGTAATGTGACAATATAACTGTAACTATGAAAAAATGATTAAATCTCAAACAAGGAAAAATAATTGAAACTTTCTGGTAGAAAAACAGAATTCATGAAGAAAAGCTTACCCGCTTATTCCAGCAATCAATGGGACACACAAACACTTATTTTTTATATTCTCTACAGGAAATAAGATTGAATTAAATACATGAAATATTAAGGAACTACTTTTAGACTATATTGAGTATTAGGGTCATTATTTAATGACAGAGGGATATATTAATTCTCCTCTGTCCTTAATTGTTCATATTTTGTTCTATTTGTGGTTGATTTCTACATATTGAATGCAACTCTGATAAACTTAATTTGTACATGAATTCAGCACAGTTGTCTAAGAAGTGTCTTAAGTCACACTAGGTACTGGGACCATTTGCTCTCACTTACAGAATAAGCTTCTAACACAGACTGTTAGGTATAGTTGGAGATGTTAAAATTTAGTAACAATACATAAAATGTTGGAAAAACAGTGAAATTGAACATAGCAACTTCTGCTGAAATTGGGAGATAGTAGTAGTCATGTCATTTTAATCAAATATCTGATTAAAAACACAAGTAAATTTTTTAATGAATTAAATGATTACATTTTTCCTTTTTAAAGAATAAATAACACTTTTTCAATAGGAAATGATTATAGAAGTTATTAGAAAACAATTTTATCAATACAAAGTTGCTATTCATACTTCTGAAGCTGGTTTCATTTGAAAAGGCAATGGAGAGACTTTTTAGCTTATTAAATAGGAGATTAATATTAGACTAACCAGTTTAGTATTTACTACACAAATAAATAGTTATTTAAATTACTGTAACTATTTATTTATTTATTTGTTCATGTTATATTCCATTAATTCGTTTATTCTTTCTTTCATTTATTTATTCATGTTACATCCCATGCAGTTTCTCCTTCCTCATTTCCCCACTCTCTCCCCCAAGCCCCCTTTGTTCCCACTCATACATCTATTCCTCCTGCATTTTGTTTAGTTCTCTGTAAGTATGAACAAAACATGGCATATCAAGTTGCAGTAAGACCGCCCCATGTATTGAGTCTGGGCAAGTCAAATCAGTATAAAAAGTAGGGTCCCAAAAGTCAGTTAAAGAATTGAGAATAGCTCTTGTTACCATTGTTAGAAATACCACAAGAGGACCAAGATAACACACACACAATGTGTGTATGCTAGGTCACTCGCATGCATGCAGGCTCCCTAGTTATTTCAGTTTCTGTGAGCCTCTATGAACCCAGATTAGTTGATTTTATGCATTTTCTTGTGGTGTTTTTAACTCTGGCTCCTACAAATCTTTATACCCCTCTTCTACAGGAGTCCCCAAAGTAAGCCTAATGCTAGACTGTGGGTGTGCATCTGTTTCCATAAGTTTCTAAATGAAGCCACTCTGATGGCATTTGGTCACAGAAAATCGTCGAGGCTACATATCAAATATTGCTAAGAGTCATAGCTGGGATCACCGATGTAGATTCTCGGGAGATTCACTTGTGCCACGTTTTCATCTGCCTCTGAACTGCCCACCACCTTACAGTAATGTATTTCACTATTCTACCCCTCTGTCGTTCCCTTCACCCTGATAACACATGTTCCTATCCCCACCCACCCTCAGTCCACTCACAAAATCTCTCCTATAACTCCTACCCAGGTAGATCTGGCATTCCTCCATGAACCCTTCTTGTTAGCCAGTTTTTCTGTGTCTGTGGATTGCAGCATAGTTATCCTTTATTTTATATCAAATATCCACTTATTAGTGAATACATACCATGTTTAGTTATCTTGATAGATGCTGAAAATGCCTTTGACAAAATCTCACACTCTTTTATGAAAAAAGCTTTGGAGAGATCAGGGATAAAAGCGACATACATAAACATAAATGCAATTTACAGCTAGTCTAGTGTCAATATTAAATTAAATGGAGAGAAAGGAAGCAATTTCATCAAAATCAGGAACAAAATAATGTTGTCCACTCTCTGTATACACTCAATTCTAGCTAAAGCAATAAGACAAATAAAGGAAATGAAGGGGATACAAGCTGGAAAGGAAGAAATCAAAATATCATTATCCATAGATGACATGGTAGTATACATAAATGATCAAAAACTATACCAGAAAATTCCTACAGCTGATATACATACCTTTAATCAAATGGCTGAATAAAATTTTAACTAAAAAATAATCAGTAGCCATACTATATAAAGATGATAAATGGATTGACTAAGAAATCAGTCTTTTATAATAGCCTCAAATAATATATCTTGATGTAACTAACTAAGCAAGTGAAAGATATATATGACAAGAACTTCAGATATTTGAAGAAAAAAATTGAAGAGGATATCAGAAGATGGACATATCTCCCACGCTCATGGTTAAGTAGGATTAACATAATAAACGTGGCCATCATATCAAAATCAATTCACAGATTGAGTGCAATCCCAATTAAAATACCAACACAATTCTTTACAGACCTTGAAAAGACAATGTTCAACTTCATGTAAAAAAGAACAAAAATCACGGGATAGCAATAACGACTCTGTACAATAAAAATAATTGCAGAGGTGGTGTAGATGGTCCTTCTGTATTTGTGTTGCTTTTATTGATTAATAAAGAAACTGCTTTGTGCCTGGTGATAGGGCAGAACTTAGGTATGAGAGGAGATAGAACTGAATTCTGGGAGGAAGAAAACAGAGAGGGGGAGAGCCACCATGGAGCTGACAGAGACAGACATGCTGAATCTTTTCTGGTAGGCCACTGCCATGTGGTAATATACAGATTAACAGAAATGGGTTAAATCAAGATGTGAGAGTTAGCCAATAAGAGGCTATAGATAATGGGCAAGGCAGTGATTTAATTAATGCAATCTCTGTGTGATAATTTCAGGAGTATATCAATGTGTGATTGGATTTGAGGCAACAAACCATATATGACATTTAAATGAGGCCAAGAACCAGGGGGTAGATAGATCATAGACCTTAACAGAAAATATGTTGCTACTATTCTGCTAAAAATAATTGTCATAGGCAGAGAGGTAATTTTTTAAGGTAAATTTAAAAGTATTTTTGTGCTAATTTCTGTTATATTTTTGACATCCTACTTAACATGGCATAATCCAAGGTTCTTTGATCTAACTTCTGTTCTTTAAATGCCTCTCACTAGACCACTGTTCCTGTGTTTGGAATTCTTCTTGAGTAGTTACTTTCATTTCAAGGTCATGAGGATGCTTAAAATGCTTCTTTTTAGAGCTCAGTGGTGTAGCACTTGCACAGAGTATTTCAAACTTCAAACAATCTAAACAAAGCAAAATAATGAGCATACTCCAGAAGCTTTCTGTTTTCTTCTCCTGTCTCTGACCACTTAGCTCATGATACAGGGACATCCTATCATTTGCCTGGTGTGATACTTAGAGTTCAGGAAGCTGAAATGATATAAGGTCAGAGACAATTTACTTGAGGTTCTTCTGATAGGCCAACGCAATACAGGCCCATGTCTAACCTACATTTTGCGATATTGATCCTCTGCACCTGCAAATTCAGCACTTTGAAAGCTTCGGACACAGTGATACTTAAGATGAACTTTAAGCAGGATATTAAAGAAGTTCCTCTGAAAAAGTGGTTTTGGGGAGTAGCATCAGAATCTGGTCTTCATGGTTCTGGCCCACTCACTATGTACCAGTAAGGGAAGCCCAACCTGTTTGCTAGTTATACCATGCTGTGGTTCCCATCCTGCCCTTTAGCTCCAGACCTGAAGAGTTACTCTTGTCTCAGCTGTCCAAGGAAGTTAGGACAAAAATATACAAATGTAGAATACACCTCATATAAAGCTGAGTGAAGGAATATATATATATATATATGTCAACACTCTTACCTGTTCCCAGAAGGGTGCTGGTGCTTTAGTACATTCTCCTGCCATGTCTTATGTGTCCTTTGGTGCTGGGACAATTGCATCTGTATCACAAGCACTTTCAATAAAAATCTCCTTAAAATAACACATTTTTTTTAAAAATTATAATCTGAAGATTACCTTCTGTGGGCAAACCAGCAGCTTAGGCATTACAATAACTAGAATGCCCCAAAGAAAACAGTTTCACTAAAGGTTTCACTAAACACATCAAAGGTTTCACTAAAGATTGTGTGGCTGTGGCCTTAGTGGTTAAGCTCAGTCAGGGTCACAGATCTGAAAAGGTCATAAAAATAGAAAGAAATTCGCTTTGTCTTTATTAAACTCCATTGCTGCTTGCAAAAGAAAGAAGTGCTAAGCACAGGACACTCTTTCTTTGTTCTCTTTTGAAGGAATGTTTCTATATTCCAAAAGTAAATACATTATCAGTGGTGTGTATGTCAAGGATTGAGTGGTAGTAATTTGGTTCCACCTTCATTGGAGATGGCCAAGAAAAAAAAAGTTCACTTTTATGTAAATACTTTTGACATAAAGCACTGATGTCAGACAGAGAGAGAAACTGAATTTCAGAGCCCTTCTCTGTGCCACTTCCATCAAAATTTTCCTGGGATTTTGGTAGATACAAAATATTATTAATTTCAAAACTAAATATATATTGAGATAATATTTGGGTATGTCAAAAACACATATGAACAAAAACCTTTATAATAAACACATTTCATGAACTTGGGAATGATAAAACGTCTTCCTAATTACCAATATTTGTAGAATATGTACATGTACACTTTTAGAAATATATATGAGCTTTATTTTATTGGATCAAGTAATAAAGAGAAGTTTGATTCATATAATTCTAAAATCTAGTTTATAAAAAACTACCTATATTAGAATATTGACCCTAAATATAGAAGATCACAATTAAAATAAAGGAAGCATTTCTTAGAAACTATGCAGAATACCAAACTTTACATTAGTTTGCATAAAATGTGTGTAATAGCTTATTTTGATATATATTTACATAACAAATTTAATTTATCTCTTAGTGGTTATAGAGCTTTTTGCCCCCATTTTATTAATCAAAGCATTTCTATTCATTAGTGTGAGCTTACTGAGTTATCAGTAGGAGAAAATTAACAAGACTGTCTTCAAGGCACAGGAATACTGACAAAAGATGTTTCACACAGGGATAGCCAAAGAAACAGTACCAAGAAATGGATGAAGGAATATGGGTAGATAGATAGATAGAAAGATAGATATTTAGATAGATAGATAGATAGATAGATAGATGACAGTCTGTCAGATTTCAGGCAATTTGTTAATGGCATTTTAAAGCACACTTGAGAATTCTAAAATCAGTTGAGAAGTTGAGAAGCTAGAAGTAGAGAACAGGAGTAGTTCTGGAGGCTTAAAGGCACAGATATTTCCTCCTTCAAAATGCTTCAGTTTCTTGCTCATGTTCTCCCTCCTTCTGACTGCTCTTTTTACTGGAGAGGGAGGGGAGAGAGTAGTGGGGTGTGGGAAGTGGGGAGAGGGGGAGGAGGCGGAAATTTTTAATTAAAAAAAATAAAAAAATGCAAAAAAATGCTTCAGTTTCATGAGAGGACCCTATCATTCATTGTGTAAGAGTTATACCCATGTTATTGATAAAATTTTATTTACTTAAAGTCAATTGCCTTCATAAATTAAAGTTCACAGAATTTCTTCATGCAATCTTCTGGGTTTATGTTTTACGGAATAACAATATACTATAGACAAATCAATTTGACATAGTAAACTTCATATTATTGAGTAAAGATTCTAGTATAATTAACAATACACTTAATATTACTTTTCGTTGTTTATGTATCTTATTTGTTGTAGAAAACTGGTTTTCTCCATTTGGTATGGTTTATGAGTATTTAATACCTCTAAATAACTATAGTGTGAAAATGGGAAAAATATAAGGTTTATTATTAAATGCTACCTTCTGCTATAAAATGAAACTTCTGAGCAACATAAAATCTACTAACCCTTTTAGGTCTTTTACTATAGAATCTAAATATTAAACCTTCAACTTAAAAATTAATGTGTCTAATTTATCTAAAAAGATTATAAAATAAAATTTAAGAGAAAATTTCTTAAACAAAATAATAGCTTATAAATAAATAGTAGATCTTCTTAGATTACAGTGGTTATTGTTTTAACTTTCACATTTCTCTCAAATTAAAGCAAAATAAAGTGACAGAATGACATTAAATTATAATTTGACAAATAAAATAAATGTTTAAGGCAAACAAACATCAATCTGTAATAAAAATATATAAATTATTTATATTATAAAACATAGGTAAGGCAACATTGGAATACTTCAGTAATAAATTAGAAATATTTATATTTTTCTACTTATCTACACAGTCTTGAATGATGAATAGTATAATTATGTGCTGATATTCATGAAAAGTGATAACATTTTCTCAATCCAATGAGACATCAAAGTGAGAAATTTTAAGTTAGTTTAAAATCTCAAATTTTGATTATTAACATGAATAGCTGTGGCGGGATATGCATGACCTACATTAAAACAAGCTGATCAAAAATTTCAGGAGGGACATTACTCAGAAACCTACACCCTAACTTTGAAACACTTGGCAGCTGAAGAAGGAGTCTAATTCAAGAAAGATAGCATAAATTAAGTTATCCATGTTATATTGGCTGTCCCTCCTTTCAAGAACAAATAGACAGCATCATTTCTGCCCAGAGGTTTTTTAAGAAATAAATTCATGTAGTTGAGAAAGGAAGGTGATGATGAAAACCTATGGGAGAAGTTTGCAGGGACGGTTAAAAAGTACATTAAAAAAAAAATCTCAACAGCTTAGTGAAAAGGAAGTGGTTAACATTGGTTGTCTACTTGATGCTATCTAGAATCACCTTGGGAAAAAAACTTCTAGACATGATAGTAGACATCTGGATTCAATTAGCTGAGATGGGAAGACCCACCTTAAATGTAAGTGACATGTTCCTTTCACCTGAGTGTGGCGGGATTTTGATCCATTTAGACAACAACTTTTGGGGCAGCAAGCCCTAGGTATGCTTTTGTCTGCCTATACACAAAGAGAGAGAGGGTCATGGCCTCTCTCTTGCTCTTGCATTCTCTTGGGTGGTGGTAGCTGAGCAGGAGGTGGAGAGAAGGAAAGGCAGCTTGTGGTTGGTGCTCTTCACCTAGGGCAGAAAGGTTGGACAAAGGCAGCTGGATCAGCGGTGGCATCTAATTGGTTCTGTGTCAGTGTATATATAGTGTTTGTCCCTATCCTATACCTAAATAAATTCTTTTTTTTAATTATTTATTTATTTATTTATTTATTCATTTATTAAAGATTTCTGTCTCTTCCCCACCGCCGCGTCCCATTTCCCTACCCCTCCCCTAATCAAGTCCCCCTCCCTCAACAGCCCAAAGAGCAATCAGGGTTCCCTGCCCTGTGGGGAGTCCAAGGACCTCCCACTTCCTTCCAGGTCTAGTAAGGAGAACATCCAAACTGCCTAGGTGATGTGGGAGTGTCATATATCAATCTGTTGATTTCATTGGCTAAGCAATAAATAAACTGCTTGGCCCCATTGGTTAGAACATAGGTGGGTGGAGTAAACAGAAGAAAATGCGAGGAGGAAGAGGAAGTGAGGTCAGAAAGCATGCAGCTCCACTCAGAGCCAGAAGCCTCAGACAGAGATGCCATGCGCCCCTCACGATAGCTCTGCTCTCTGAGGCAGAAGGATGAAGCTTCGACTCAAGATGGATGTAGGCTAGAATCTTCCTGGTAAGCACACCTCATGGTGCTATTCACATGATTAGAAATGGGTTAAGAGGTTGAAGCTAATGGGCCAAGCAGTGCTTAAAAGAATACAGTGTCCATGTAATTATTTCTGGTAAAGCTAGCCGTGCAAGCGGCCGGGGTGTTGGGGACGCAGCCCCGCCGCTGCTATTTCAACACCTAGGCTCCCTCAAAGCCAGTACATGCAGTAGGATTAAAAACCCATTGCCATTGTTCTTGAGTGTTCTTTTCTTATCTGTTTTACAGTCACAAAAATATTATTTGACTTTAAAAAGAAGCTGTGTTGCTCATTGCTAAAATTTAGACATTTCCATTAAAATAAATTTAATATAAAACCCCAAAAAAGTACATTTAATCAAAAGACATTATTTACATATATGAGATTATCAAGAATAAATATATTTGAAAATTTTATGTTTTGAAATCACATCCTTTTAGATGGTGCTAATTACAATTAGGTTTCTTTTTTTCTTTGCCTTTCTCAAACTCCTCTCACTTCCAATCAGCCCAAACCATCCACTACTTCCAAAGGGCTCCCACAGGGAGTCAATAAAGTCTGGCACATTAAATTGAGGCCAAACCAAGCCCTTTTCTCCTGCATTAAAGGCTGAGTATGAGGGTTGGTGGAGACTGCTTGTTTCATTCCCATCTGCTCAGCCCCGAAATAATCACACAGAAAATGTATTAATTAAATCACTGCTTGGCCCATTAGTTCTAACTGCTTATTGGCTAACTCTTATATCTTAATTTAACCCATCTCCATTAATCTGTGAATCACCATGTGGTTGTGGCCTACCAGCTAAAGTTCTGGCATCTGTCTCTGGCAGGGCTACATGACTTCTCTTTTACTCTGCCTTCTTTCTCACAGCGTTCAGTTTAGTTCTCCCTGTCTATCTAAGTTCTGCCATATTAACAAGTCAAGGCAGTTTCTTTATTCACCATTGGTATTCACAGCATAAAGAGGGGAATCCCACATCGATAGGGAATGGACTCCAAAATGCTAGCTCATGCACCAGGACTAGATCCTGGTCCAACTGCCAGGGGCTCCTCAGAAGTCCAAACTTCACCACTGTCTCCAACATATGGAAAAACTGCTTCGGAGGAGAGTGTGGCTAATTGTACAATGAGTGAAGGAAGAATAAAAGTAAGATTTTTTCATTACATCATTTCTAATAATGTTAAATCTGTTTGCTCAAAATGAGACTGAACAAGTAAATTGCAATATACAACTCTTGAGAGTCATAGCATTGTGTAACTCTAAATACTCCATTCACAAAGCAGGCTGTGAGAGTTAAATACACAGTTATATTGTGAATGCTTAGGCACAAGTGTTAGAAATTGAGGGTGAATGGGAGATTTAATTTTCTCTTTTAAGTGACTTATTTTGTGCTATTTCTTGATTTTATATTACATAATATCAAAATACAAATAAATAAGATGTTCAAAATATTTTATGGAAAAACACTGTTAAATCTAAACTCTCATACTCTTAGGTCAAATTGCTGGTAACAAAACTATAAATGGAATATTATAATACTTTCCACTTCCTCTAGTAACCCTGAATTAGGAAGCAAATTGATTTATAATTAGTTTTAATTTTTGAGGCTTAATGAGAATCTTTATAAAGCTATCTCGAGAAACACAAATTGCACAATAAAAAGCATTTTATATTTATTTAATTACAATTGGATGGAGAAAGAAGAATATGTAGCTCACTATGTAAACTGAAAACACTCTTTGTAGAATACAATGTGATTATCCAGTTCTGTAGAAGCAGCTTCCGATCCCTTCCAGCACTGTAGCTGTTCATCCATAATTTCTAATGACGTCTATTGAACTGCACACTGGGGATAATATTCTGTTTAAAAATGAATTGGAGAACTTTAAGGGTTGTTTTTATCTAAGGAATTTTCAGGTTCGAATTCATTATGCACATTTCACCTCCCTTCTCTTCCAAATGAAAGACAACATAACAACAGTGTTTTCTCCTGTCATATAAAATAAAACTGGCATTGCAAGCTTAAAAAAACTTCATCTATTGATTTAATCTTTAGCTAAATGCTATGGAGGCCTCCTTTTAGTCCTGTCACTTAGCTCAAAAATCCATCAGTATTTTATTGATTAGAAAATTGGAAGTCTATGGCTTTAAGTGTGACATAAAATAAGTGCTATGGTTTGAAAATCAGACATTGTAAGGACTAATGAATACACTAATCACTATTTTTGTAGGTCACCACTAGGAATTATTATTATTTTTAAAATAGTAAATTCCAGCATGCCTGCACATATCCAAAAATTTGTGTATGGATTTGTTAGATGAATTGCCCAAAGAAGCTAATAAATTTCTAGTTAGCTGAATATTATGATATATTCAATTTCCATAAATCCTTCCTGGATCGATGATGAAATATTATTACTATAGTTTATTTGTGTATAGAATGAGCGACTCTGCGAGAAAAATGAAGAAATTATATGGCTCTGTCAGAGGATTGAGGAAAACGGGAAAAAAGGAAGGAACGAAGAAAGAATGGAAGGAAGGAAAGAAGACAGCAGAATTTCTCAGCTATTTGGACTCAGTGAAATATTCCAATGTCTATTATAACTTATGACTTTTAATATAGCATGCTATTTAATCTCCTGGCTGGATAGGTGCATGTATATCCAATTCAAGGGTCTCTCTACTATATTAGATGTTCTTGCGATTAAAGGCATTCTTAGGTCATAGTTTCATATGTAACACTTTTGTAGGTCACTACGTTCTCAGAGTTGGTTTTGAAGACATATTTTATCAGATGTTTCTGTATATAGTCTCTTGATCGACTTGTTTGGATGGAAGAGCAAAGGGGAACCAAGGGGAGGGTTTTCAAGCAGTAACTTGAGTAAAGGGGAGAGAAGGCGTTCAGTTCTACTTTATTTAAGCAGAGAGAGTACATAGGCCATATCTTCTGGTTGGGAAGGGGTAAACTTTAAGAAAAGTGAAGAAATGCTTGTGTTGTGCATTTTCACATTCTTAAATGACTTTTATATTGTTGGATAATCTTATTAAAATACTTATTCATCTCAAAAGTAGTCAAGGTAATATGAAAATGAAAATTCTGAGACACAGAAATCAACTGAATAATTCAGTTTAACTTTTGGTTTGACTTCTTGAGGTTTATAGTATGAAAGAAAAGAAAATACATTATTGTAATCCATGAAATTTGTTGACATAATTGCATAGTGGCAATGTAAAAAACAATTTTCCTATCTTTTCTCAAAAATGTGGAATGAAAAATTATATGCTCAAAAAAAAACCACTGTGTAGTCAAGTTGCCCATATTGTCATGGGAAGATGGAAGACACTGTTTATTCTTCTACTTTCCATCTCCACTAAGAAGCTGTATTAATCTGAGGGGAAAAATTCAATTGTTTGGAAAATTAGTTTGTCCTAAAAGAATTATGAGAAAGTTAAAGTGCTGCCAATTACAAAGTCATTTTGGAGGAACTGGAAACCACATGACAGTAATATCTGTCTCTGTCTGTCTCACTCAATCTCTCTCTGTTTCTGTCTTTCTCTCTCTCTCTCTCTCTCTCTCTCTCTCTCTCTCTCTCTCTCTCTCCCTCTGTGTGTGTGTGTGCCAGTGCACAACATAAAGAAGTCAGAAGCTGTGAAATGTTGATTTCCTCCAAGTAGATAAGCAATCACCAATCAAAATAAAGATTTAAAGATTCTGCCAAAGACAAACTTGACAAAGCATGTGTTTTTGAGTTTACTTTTAAGAACACAGAAGGCAGAGGACTTCAGAGACCAGAGACAGATCAAAAGTGACTGTATCACCAAGGAGGTCACCCAGAATGTGTGATGGTTGAGTTACGGAAGCTACTGCCTCAGAGCTTTCTGTATTTTTTAAAGGCAATCCAATGGGTCAAGGAGTTTCTTTCAGGGCCTTGGTTTGTGAGAGTGTTTACTGAAGTTTTCTTTTAAATTTCATTTTTGACATTTATTTGTTTGTTTATTTATTTACTTATGTGTGCATCTATTGCAAACAATCGCATGTCCCACTTTTATGTGAAGTTCGAAACTCTAAAGTAGGACCAACTGATTCCACTCCTCATAGCTAGAAAATCTTGGACATTAAACTAAAATCATTAAACTTGTCATCAAGTGCCTATATCTTGTACTAACTCATTTATATCAAAGTCCTGCTGTAAACATTGAAGAAGTCTGTGGTGATTTGAGTCAGTATGGTCCCTGTAGACTCATGTGTATGAATTATGGGTCCAAAGAGAATGGCAATTTTAGGTTGTGTGGCCTTATTGGAATAGGTATATTCTTGCTGGAAGAAATGTGTCACTGTGGAGGTGGGCTTTGGGGGGGTCTCAAATAAGATCAAGCCATGCCAAATGTGCCATTTCATTCCCTGTTATATGGGATCAAGTGCAAAACTCTCAACTCCTTCAGAATTATGTCTGCCTGCACACTACCATGTCCCCCCATATCATAATGAAACTTTAAGTCAACCCTAATTAATTGTTTTTCTTCAAAAGAATTTCTGTGGTTGTTGTGTCTCTTTGCAGTAATAGAAACTTAAACTAAGACAGGATCTTAACATCTTTCACGAATTAGCACTCTAGAACTCAAGTTGTTTATATGCTGGGTCTCATGAACCCCCTTTTGGGGAGGAAATGTGCCAGTTTAGATTTCTACACAACGCAATGGTCTCAATTTCTTCACTCTCTGACAAAAAAAAAAAAAAAAAAAAAGCAAACAAATGAAAAACTTGCCCTGAACCTGGAGCTAGAGAAGCTAATCTAACTGATTACAAGACCCGGGGATTATACTGTCTAGTCATCTGCACCTCAGCTGTTTGGTTATAGGGTCACCTTTCTAGCAGCCTTTTATATAGATGATAGGATCTGAGCTCTGGTGTTTGTAATTGTTCAACAAGCATTTTCCATCTCTTAAATTCCCTTCTAAAATTAAGCTTCCAAGTTAAAAAATTTCATTTAGACATCCTCAAACATACTTTTTATTGGTTGATTACCTCCAACCCTCTCTCTGCTGTTCTCCCTCTGTATTTCTGCTCCTTCTCTTGCAACCCTACTACACACTCTTCCATCCCAGTATTGTCCCTTGTATCTTCATATCACATATGTTCCATTTCCTATCTTCCGTGTTCCTTTAAATCAATTTTATTCTTGTCTCATAGGCCTTTTCTCATTTCTGGCCTATGTTCACTCTACCACATTAATGAAAACACACACACACATATATAATTTATATACAACATATATAAAATATAATAAAAATAGAGGCTAAGAGTAACATACAAGAGAAAACACACAGCATTTTCATTCTGACCAGGGGAGCCTCACTTAGTATTTTCCATGTGCATCAATTTTCCAGCAAATTTCAAGACTTCATTATTCTGTAAACTGAATAAAATGATATTGAACAACATCTCCTTATACAGAGCATGAGGATAGAGATAATGAGAGAGTAAGTTATTAAGACAGAATAACACTACACTTTATACAGAGATAAAATCTGAAAGAGAACAAATTACACGTGTGTGAAGTCCAGACCAACTGCATAGCAAACCTGTCCCTGAGTGATTATTTTGTTGGAATGATGTCTATTGATAATGGTAGTTAAAAGGTTGTAGACAGCAGACACTGAAGTTTCTTCTAAAGCATGAAAAACAAAATATTAATTCAATGAAATTAAAATTCTTTAAAGTATTTGTTAGCAATTCAGTCTTTTCATACATATTTCTACTTATATGCATTTTCTGGGAAAAATTATTACGTGAATGGGCAATATCAGTCATTAAATATAACTAGCTAAGTTTTTGATACACGCAGGCCAATTATTTGGTGCAGTTAATTACTTTTTATCGACATAAAAAAGTTAAAATCCTCTCTCATTTCTTCCTCTCCCCTCTCTCTCTGACTCACATATCAAACTTTTACTCAGACTCTGCAGTGGCATGCCCTGTCAGTGTACTGAACTAACTTGGCACTTTTAATTCTCTCTGGTGCTGATCATTATCTAATGCAATATTCAAAATCCCTTCTATGAAAGAAGCGAAGGAAGCACGCCAGTTTGGTTCACAGTTAAGAATTGGTAGTTGCTGATACATATAAACACTGTTTTCTTTTTTCTTCCAGGGAACAACTGAGCAGATCTGAAATTGCCCCCAGAGGTCTCCTCATCTACCAAGAACTGTACTAGATGTGTTCTTGATTGTCCGTACTGCTTTTCCAGTTCTAGAATTGACCTGACCAATATACGACCAAACCTCCCCCACTATGGAACACAGGATCTTTCTTTACTCTTAGACTGAAGGTGCTCCTGATGCAATAAAACCAGCCACTGCTGCAGTGTATAAAACAATGTTTTATGAGTCAAACTAGGCTGAAGGACTTCTGCCAGGATTACAAATTGCTCCTGAAAAAAATATAAAGAGGAGATTTTGTAAACTATGTAGGTTATAAAATAGGTTTACAGAAAATTAAAACACAAAAGGCACAAATTAAGAGAGGCCAATTGCAGACAATTAATGACTTTCCAAGATTGTTAGGAGATATTTCCAGTCTATCACCAGCTGCAGGGATAACACCTGTCCTAATAGTTCATTTAAACAGAACCTTACATGGTGACAAAGACTTAATTAGTCCAAGAGAATTAACAACTGAAGCAGGAAAAGAATTGATGGTTATTGAAGAGAAATTACAGGAGGCACATGTAGATAGAGTGAATCCCAATCTTAATTGTATTCTAGTCATATTGCCTACCAGAATTTCCTCTACAGGAATTTTAATGCAAAGGGAAGATTTTAATCTGAGAATGGATTTTTTACCACATAAAGTAAAATATATATATACTTATGTGGAAAAGTCTCTGAATAAATTATAAAATGAAAATTGTGACTTTGTCAACCAGCAGGTATAGACCTGGCAGAGTTCCTTTTACAGCTGATGAAATTAAAAATTATGGAAGACAATGAACCTTGGCAAAGAGCTTGTACTATTTTTTTGGGAGAAATTAATAGCAATTATCACAAAAGTGATAGAATTAACCTTATAAAGAGAACTACTTGGATTGTTCCCAGAACTGTATTGATGCACCATTAATTACAACCCATACATTTTATACAGATAAAAATATATCAGGAAAGTCAGGTTACAAATCAGAAGTTTTAAATAAGAAGGAGCAAAGCCCTTATAATTTTGTCCAAAAGGCAGAATTATATGCTATTTTCATGATACTAAGGGATTTTAAAGAACCTCTTAATATAGTTAGTGATTGTGAATATGTAGAAAGAGTTGTCTTGCATATTGAAATTTCTGAATTTATACCATATGATACAGAATTGACTTCATTATTCATACAGGTTCAAGATATAATTAGGAATAGGCTTTGTCCCATATACATAATACACATCTGATCCTAGATAAGCTTGCCAGGTCCCCTAGAATAAGGTAATGCAGAAATTGACCAATTATTGAGTGGAAGTGTGCTGAAGGCATCAGAATTTTATATGAAACATCATGTCAATAGTAAAGGTTTAAAAAAAGAGTTTTCTATTATGTGGCAACAAGCTAAGGAGATTGTAAAGAGATGTCCTACTTGCTATTTATATCACCAAACACCATTATAAGAAGGGAGTAACCCAAAGGGTACTCAAAGTAATGATATACGGAAAATGGATGCTTTCCACTTTACAGAATTTGAAAAATTAAAATATGTACACCCTACCATTGACACTTATTCATGTTTTCAATGGGCAACTGCCTTGAGCTCAGAAAAGGCTGATTCTGTAATCACACATTTATTAGAAGTTATGGCCGTCATGGGTATACCTGAACAAATAAAGACAGACGATGGTCCAGCATATGTGTCTAAGAAAACGAAACAGTGTTTTGTTTATTATAATATGAGGCATATTACAGGTATACTAAACAATCCTTCAGGTCAGGCAGTTATATCAAATAGAACTCTAAAGGATATACTAAAGAAACACAAAGGGATGAAAAATACCCACAGAAATAGATAACATAATGCTTTATTAACCTTGAATTTTGTTAATGTTAAAGAGAAAGGAACAAGAGCAGCAGAGACATTGGAAAATAGAAAAAAAAATGTTTGAATTAAATCAGCCAGTATATTTTAAGGATGTGCTGACCTCACAATGGAAAGCATGAGATGTGCTATGTTACGCTCTTCTTTCCACAGGAGAAGAAAAGCTAGGGATACTATCAAAATTGATGAAGAATAATTTTCTGCACCTCCATCTTTTTATTTTGGAGATTAGACCAGGAATATGTTCTCTGTCAACTAATGGATGAATGTACTATAGGGGTACCTTGTCAAATAGTGACATGATATTTTATTGTACATTGGACTTGTTCAAAAGAAATTAAATAATACTCATTCATAATTCTAACTAAAATCTAATTTAATAATTTAAAGGAATAAAGAGTGGCTGTTAAACTAATTTTCATATTCTTATATCTCATTACCTATACTCAGTATAATTTTTACATGAAATCTAATAAAATTATCACCAAGGTGTTTTTATTTCTTAAAACTTCAGTTTATGCATTTTAGTTCTCAGTTACTTTTAAATAATTATATTAATTATGTATAGTTAGTGGGTGCAATGTAATACTTTAATAAATGTATACTATTTGCCAACTCAGGGAAAGTAACATCTTTATTTTCATTTGTCTAGTTTATATTTTTGAATAATAGAATATGAATCCTCATATGTGTAATATACAAAGTCATATTTCAGTCGACATATTTCCTATGTTCTAATTAAGTCAGTGTCATTGTCCCTGCTCAAAGGAAAACTAAGAATGGATGAAAACCTGAATAGATCTAAGTTTACAAACCTGATAAGAAATATGTCTATATAATTAGTATATGTCCTCCATGTGTCTGTCTGTCTGTCTGTCTATCATCTATATATCTATCTATCTATCTATCTATCTATCTATCTATCTATCTCTCTATCTATCTATCTATCTATCTATCTATCTATCTATCTATCTATCTATCTATTCATTGATCTATCTACCTTCTATCATCTATCTATCTATCTATCTATCTATCTATCTATCTATCTATTCATTGATCTATCCACCTTCTATCATCTATCTATCTATCTCTCTATCTATCTCTCTATCTCTCTATCTATCTATCTATCTATCTATCTATCTATCTATCATCTATCTATGTATTCATTGATCTACCTTCTATCATCTATGTATGTGTATATATATATATATATATATATATATATATATATATATATATAATATCTGCACTCCAGACCTGTTTCATTTCAACTGCAAGATTACTGTGGGAGATTGCAGCTACTCTTACTGTTGCACGTTTTCTCAGTTCCTTTTGTTGAAAACACAACTTGGCATCAATGGAAAGGAATCATCAGTGTATCAGAGTCCCTCTGTTTATTTAAACACCAACATTCTAGTGTCTAAAATTCTCTTGGACTGTGCTTTAGCCTAACAGTTTACCGCAAGTTAAGATAAATGCAAAATCAGAGGTTTTTTTTTTTTGAGACAAGGTTTTCCTATTTTACACTCCTAGCTGTCCTGGAATTAGCTCTAGCTCTTATATACCAGGGTGACCTCGAACTCACAGGGATTCACCTGCTTCTGCCTCCCAAGTGCTAGGATTAAAGGTGTGCATCACCAATGCCCAGCCTGCCAAACTCAAGATGTCTAAGTTTCTAGATAGAAGAAATCCAGACCATATTTCCAATTCTGCAAACCTGCAGCTACTAAGCATCCTGAATATTTGGCATAATTGCTTATCCACCATTTTTCTTGTATGTGCCAAAATGTGAATATCTGTGCTCCAAACCCACTTTTACTAACCATTGTAAGAGATGAATATGATACCTTCCAAGATGATTTTATTTATCAAGTCTTTCTTTGCTATTATGGAAACTATATCCAGTCATCTGTAAGAACAGCAAGAATTCTTAACCACTGGGCCTATAACTAGATTAAACATGACCTCTAACTTGCAAATCCTACTACCAAACTGCCCATACAGTATCTCTGCATGCACTCTTAGAAGGAATCCACGTCTTTACATGGCAATATTGACTACTCCTTTTTTCTTTTCATTGGGTTAGTTTAAGCCTCCTCCCCTATTGGAATTCATGGATATATAACATCTCATGAGTTCCTGACTAGTTTCTTTCTTGTTGGACTTCATGTAAACCCAGTTCAGCATTGGCAAAGGTCGTTCTTTCCCTACACTACTCTAAAGAATTAGAAGCTGAGAGAATAACACGCACATTTCGATAATTGCAACCAGGAAAGCTTTCTGTTTCACTTATTGTGACTTTTCTTTTCTACCATCTATTGTAAATGAAAGGAAGCAGCCTTGCTAGTTTTAAAAGTTAATGTTGCTTTATATTGACACGGTAAAGCAATATATATTTTCAAATCATAAAAGCATGTTTGTAATATATAAAATATGAATTATTGGTTTTAAAGTAAGGTGTTTAAGAATTTTAGAAACAAATTTAATTTAATGCAATATCTCTCCATTTTTACAAATATAGTAGAAAATCCATTTCAAAACCTTTTACAATTTGCAGTTTGTTTTGGTCATTTCTATACCACTGACAAAACTGAAAAATATGAAACCAAAATACAGTATTCTCTGTTTGTTTTCAAAAATAGTAATGTGATAATGCAGCAAAGACTTCAACCAGATAATTTGGATGGTATTTGAAGGAAAGTGGAATCCAAACCTGAAGGGCTCATTTACCATATGGAGGGGATCACTAAAGATATTTCATCTCAAAGAAACTGAGATTGCACTATAGAGGTCCAGGAATAACATAAGTGAAACATAAAGGGAGAAGGCAAGACATTAAATGCAGATGAGGTAAAATGAAAGGAGTCCAAATGATCTCTTAGAGTTTTACAGCAACATCCAATTGGATGAAGAGGCTTAAGCTAACACAAAGAAAACAAAAAAAGGAGGAGTCAGTATTGCCGTGTAAGGACGTGGATTCTTATTAAGAATGCATGCCTAGATATTGAATGGGCAGTTTAGTAGTAGGGTTTGCATGCTAGAGGTCATGTTTAATCTAGTTATGGTCCCAGTGGTTAAGAATACTTGCTGTTCTTGCCAGGTGGTGGTGGCTCATGCCTTTAATCCCAGCACTTGGGAGGCAGAGGCAGGTGGATCTCTGTGAGTTCAAGGCCAGCCTGGTCTACAAGAGCTAGTTGCAAGACAGGCTCCAAGTCAACACAGAGAAACCGTGGTTTGAACCCCCCCCCCCCAAAAAAAAAGAATACTTGATGTTTTTCCAGATGGCTTGATAAAGTTACCACCACTCACATGACAGATTTTACCTATTCTTTTTTTTTTTTGAACATAGCAGACAATGGAGACTACTGAGAACTCAAGAACAATGGCAATGGGTTTTTGATCCTACTGCACGTACTGGCTTTGTGGGAGCCTAGGCAGTTTGGATGCTCACCTTACTATTCCTATTCCTAAAACGAATTCCAGGAGGTCTGACACCTTCACCCTCCAGGTGCACAAGTCATGCAGTTGGCACACATATTTACATACACATGGAAATAATTATATATGTAAAATATTAAAAATATCAAACATATATATTAATATGCTTGTTTAATATGTTTATTATAAAACATTAAACAAATAATTTTTAAAAGATATGTTTTCTACAACTGCTGAATGGGGCCGAACAACTTTAGAAGACTATGATTACAGTATGACTGACACTTAATTTTATGCATTTATTTATTAGAAGACCAATGCATGACCTCTTATTCAGTAAAATGCATTTCTAGTAATCAATGTGTTTCTACAGTACCCTCAATAAGTTATAGGAGCACATATATTTGTTACTTTTCTTTCTCTCTGCACAATATCTGATATGAGCAATTTAAAAGGAAGAATTTATCATTTTGGCTCATGGTTTCAGGAATTTCTGCCCATTTACTTGGGTACACAATTTCTCAGTCAATCAATAGGCATAAAATCAAGGTGGCAAAAAATAGGGCAGAGAATGATGTTTGTTCATCATGTGGAACATAAAAAGTAAAGAGAGTTGATACAGGATGTGAATAGGTCAAGATACAGGCCACAAGGACATTCTCTCAATGATCAACTAACTCCGGCTAGGCTCTACCTGACTCATTTTATCACCTATCAATAATGACATCATATTATGGTTTCATCAGGAGACTTGTCTATTCAGTACATCATAATACTCTTGATATAATCCTTCCTGGAAATACCCTCTAAGACACCAATAAAGGTGTGATTTATTAACCCGGGAATGAATCCCATTGTATAAAGTTAACAATGGAGGCAAACTATCTTAATAGCTTTTGAAGAATTTTACCAGATCTTCTCTTTATCGGCACTGTATCCTATAGGGTAAGGTCAGGAACTTGAAAGGAAAAGAATAAATGGGGTGTTGTAGATCTAAGCTATCTGTTTATGATATAGCAAGCATTAATAGTATACTTTGCTTGTTTTCTTATAAAAATATGAAAGGTCATTATATGTTAGATATTTTGCATTTTGCTACAAAAGAGTCATCAGTTATATAGGTGTTAATGACTTGTCTAGCCTAAAATCTACTGTAGGAGAGTAAGGCCACTCGTGACACAGCAGGAAGAACCAAGACCCACAGCTAACTGACCCAGAGACCTAAGGTAGAACCAAACATGACTTGGGAAAATAATGTTAATGTAATGGTGCAAAACGATTGTCTGCTATACTGACAGGTTGTTGCCTAGCCCAGTTGTCATCAGAGAGCCTTTATCCAGCAACTGATAGACACAGTTGTGGGTCCAGAGCCAAACATAAGGTGGAGCTCAAGGAATCAGGCCGAAGAGGGGAAAAAAAGACTGTAGAAGTCAGAGGGGTGAAGGACACCAGAATAAAACACACAAAATCATCTAAGCTGTGCTCATAGGGGCTCACAGAGACTGAACTAACAATGAGAGAACCTGCAAAGGATTGACCTAGACACTCTACATATACGTTATGGTTGTGTAGCTTGGTCCTCTTGTGGGACTCGCAAGAGTGGGAACAGAATCTGTCTCTGACTCTTTTACTGGCTTTTTGAACCCTATTTCTCATACTGAGTTGCCTTATCCAGCCTTGGTGTAGGGGAGATGCTTATTTTTCCTGTAACCTTATATGACATGTTTTATTGATATCCATAGGAGACCTGCCCTTTTCTGAACAGAAATGGAAAAGAAGTGGATTGTGCAGTGGGGACAGAGGGACCTAGAGAGAATGGACTGAGAAAGTATTTATCCAAGGCTTGAGGTGATAATCAAAAACTTTTGGGCTTATCTCTATAAGCTGATATCCCAAACTCAACTATCAATGTCTTCAAATATTTGCTATCCCATTTGGTTTCTAACCACTTTCCTTTCATCAACTGTTACTAGATTGTTCAATTATCAGCTGCTAAATATGTGAACAATATCTTTTGTGTAGACAGCTGCTAGAGCATCCAGTTGCTGGGTTTATTTTATCTCAAGTATATAGGCAACTTGCCAAATAGCATCACATCTCTGCATCCTTCAATGGTCTTGATACTATTCTTTCACTGACCAGCTGTCGTAGTTGTTGTTAAATGGTTGCCAATACAAAGATGACGAAAAATTGGTGATTCTATTATCGAGGGGGAAGTATTTATCTTCCCATGCTTCATCAATATCTATCACATTGCTATGAGATATTACTGGCATCTCACAGACCTTCAGAAAGCTTTGAAAGTCATTATGCATTCATCATAGATGGCAGTAAGTAAAGTACCCACCTGCTGTTGGATAGTTCTCTGTAAACTCTGATCAGCATTGTGGCATGAAAGCAACTTGATTGTTATAAATTTGGATATTGTTTTTAGAAGAAATAACAGAGTACACATTTAATAAGATGTTTCAATAGGTTGTTTTGCCCTTAAATATGTGACAAAGCATGTTACAAAATCAATATTAATGATGATATTATCATATTATATCTGCCTATTTATTTTACAATAAAAATTAAGTTGAAATTTTCTTGGAAGAAAAATACAAACAAAACGTAGGAAAAATATGTTATGTAAAATATAAGAAAATAAGTTATAAAACTTCTGAATAGTAAAACAGACACTTTAAAAACTAGGTATTAAAACTAGTATTTTGTTCTATATATAATAAATAGAATATATATATATATAATTTATCATTGTACACATGTGGTCTTTTTGTGGTTGTCATTCTTAATAGAGTAAAAATTTTCATATAACATTCCAATAACCATTTATCCTTGCCATGTCCTAATAGATCCTCCTTATATCTCCATGTCCTTAGTTCTATGATCTCTCTCTCTCTCTCTCTCTCTCTCTCTCTCTCTTCTTTCTTTAGAGAACAGTCTGCAAACAAAACAAATAAGGATACCAGAACAATAAAGAAATTAAAAAAAATAAAATGAAGAAACATAAAACACAAAAGCAAAACAAAACAAAATAAATGCCATAAAACAAAAAGTCAGACAGAAACCATAATATACAAGTAAAAAGCCAATAAGCCAATAAATAAATAGATGAAAATAAATGAATGCCCAACAAATCAAAATTATGAGAGGAGTCTCCAAAAATATCATTATTGCACAATAATCTCTTTGTACACTTGAAAATTTGTCACTTGGATTGATTTAATGGAAATCTGAATGATCAATAGCTAGACAGAATTTTGGCGGCAGAGAAGATGCTGGGAAGACAAAGGGTGGAGATGGAGTAGTCATCAGCAAGATGCAGAGGAATCAGGATAGGGGATATGGAGTAAGTAAAGGTCACCAAGCCACACAGAGGGACATTCATTTAAACATATGGGTTTCTGTAAGTTATAAGAGCTAGCTAGATACAAGCCAAAGCTACTGGATGATCTTTTATAATTAATATTACATCTCTGTGTCATTACTGGGGAGCTGGCTGTCCCAACAAAATGGTTCAAGTATAATGTTGGTCATCTACTGCTGTGCATAAAAGCCTATCTTTATCTATGGTTTATATATTCAGTGAGATTCCATTGAAGAATGCTAGTTTGTTCCTTTGGAAGCCAAGGTGTCAACTAGGAATGGGAGCTCATATTCACCTCCCTCTTTACCCTTTGTACTAGGATTTGAACTTGTGCAGGTCTTGTGTGTGCTACTACAGTCTCTATAAGTTCATATGTGCATCAGTACTGTTGTTTCTGGAAGACACTATTTTCTTGGGGTCATCCATCCTGTATGACTCTTATAAACTCTCTGCCTCTTCTCCCAAAGGCCAAGGAGATAGATTTGATGAAACTGTCCTGCATTTATAAACATATACATTTATATAAATATGAAAATATGACTATGACATGTACCAACTTAACTATATGTGCTGTGCTTATAAACACAATTACGCTTAGAAATATAATATATCATACATATTTTACTAAGTTTCCTACTTTCTGCAAAAGTACAATTATACTCCACAAATTGTTCTATAATCCATTGAAAGTATCAGTAAGAACAAATATAATCTATTCAGTAAACAATATTACGACAATTCAATTTTTATATTTTTATTCATTTGGTATATTATGTACAAATACATTTCATAAAAATTAAACATTTGAATATAAATATAAATAAACCTAAACTTTAAAATAAAGAAAATAATTTTATGGCTTTTGCTAAAAACTATATTTTGTTAAATGAAATATAGAGGATAAATAAAATTTATTCTGAGAATCTAATGGTATATCCTTGTTGACTTACAGACTGCATAAACAATAGTAAGAAGAGGGAGATTCTGTAGAGCTATAAGTGCATTTCTGAAGTCTTTTGACAGGCATCTCATAGCGTGACTGTCCAGCGACTTTGAGCTCCATTAATAGCAAAGCTGTGGGGAATACAACACTTTCTTTCAGGTTACGACAAACTTTAAAAGGGTTGGGATATGAACATCAAATTAAATAAAGAGAAACTCAAAATGATCCCACTAAAATCAGGAACAAGGCAAAGCTGTCCACTCTCTCCAAATCTATTCAAAACAGTACTTTATTGGCAAACAAAAGAGCCCAGAATGGAATAAAACAAAGTTTTATTTATCTGGAGATAAACTCACAGAAAGAGGAGCAATCTTCAGTCCTCTGCATGTGCTGAGATCTTAAACCAAATTCAACAGTCAAGAAACCCACACCCATTTTTTTTCATCTGAATTTATAGTACATGAGACCATGCCCAAAGTGGGCTGGTATCTTAAAGGCTATTAAATCAATGAGTTTCCACAGCACCTCCATCTTTTATCTAAATAAGAGAGTTCTAAGCCTAATTAAAAAAAAACTATATAAAATAAGAACAAATATCAAGTATTGTCCAGGAAAAAGGAGAGCCAAAAACATACATACCAAGGTTTTGCTTATCATAATATGAAGCATATTACAGGTGTTCCAAATAATCCTACAGGTCAGGTTGTTATATAAAAATCACATCAAACTATAAAGGATATGTTAAACAAACAGAAAAGGATAAAAAAATACTCCCAGAAATAGATTGTGTAATAATTTATTAACCTTGAATTTTTTATGTTTTTATTTTTATTCATTTATTCTTTTGGTTTTTCAATACAGGGTTTCTCAGTAGCTTTGGAGCCTTTCTTGGAAACTAGCTCTTGTAGTGCAGGCTGGCCTTGAACTCACATAATTTCATCTGACTCTGCCTCCCAAGTGCTAGAATTAAAGGCATGCACCACCACAACCTGGCAACCTTGAATTTTCTTAATGTTAATGAGAAATGAACAAAAGCAGCAGAGAGACACTGGGTAATAGAAAAAAAAAACTTCTGAATTTGATCAACTTGTGTATTTTAAGGATGTGTTGACCTCAGAATGGAAACTAGGAGATGTTCAATGTTGGTAAAGGGGTTTTGCTCTTGTTTCCACAGGAGAAGAAAAGCTATGGATACTATCAAAATTAATAAAGATTCAGTATGAAAAAGAGAAATCTCTTGAGAAAGAGAAATTACAGTTCATCCACAGAGGTAACAATCCTACAGTTGGTAAGAAAACCTCATAAAGGTTGGGGCAGAGTTGTTCTTGTCTTTGCAGGAAAATACATAGACCTGCTGCATACCTGTAGCTAGTGTAGTGAACGTGGCCACCTATGCCTCTGCCATGTTGTACAGGGTAGAACAAACAGGCAGGGATGCAAAGTTGTTCCTAGTCATGCCTGCTTAGCATTCATTAAAAATAAAAAGGTACTCATAGTCAAAAAATGATTACAAATAAGCAATAAAGACATATTCAGATGAAAAAGACGTCTAAATGAGACAGAGTATGTTTAAAAATGTGTGTAGGCATGGGAGAGAGAGGAAAAAGTATAGACAGTTATAAAATAAGTAAAATAAAACAAAGTCTTTTAAGATAAAATAAAAGTAATGTAAAAAATAGAGACATTTGTATACTAAATGAGTAAAATAAAATTAAGCCACAGAAAGATGGAATACCCAGAGAGTCTGGATTATGTATATTGTCATGTATCTTTAAATTTTATGATTGCAGAGTGAAATTTGATTCTGGGTGCTAATAAATCAAACCAACATAAATGAATCTGGACTTCACAGTTTGGGTAAAGGGTATGTTGCTTTGGAAAAGAGGTTCTGCTTTTGTTTCCACAGAAGATAAGAACCTATGTATTCCTTCCAGGCTAATATGGTTTAATAGAACAAGTTTCCCCTGAAAGGTCTCTGTGAACCCTAAAATATTTTATCCAATAAATATTAGGAATCAATTTAGAGAAAATTCTCTCCAAATTCCCAAAATAATTGTTTACAGATGTCTGTTTTTATTTTAAAATGGTTGATTTTAAATGATTAATGGAAATAAGTGAAATATGATATAGAAATGACTATTTCTCATTGATATATATTTTGGTCTATTCATACAAATTTAAGGTTTATTTCCTACACTGTATATATGCATTTTTCCTCTTTTTTTAAGGTAATGTGTGCAGCTCATTTAAAATGTAATGTATTGTTAAAATTATAGATTCATAGTCTTCTGTAATAATTATGTTAGTTAAGTTTTCTAGATATACAGAGATATATTTGTTAGATATATAATTTTCAGCACTCCAAAGACCTACATAATATGACATTTAAAAGGGTTTAAGAACTTAGAATTTTCTTGACAGTGAAACATGTCTGCTTCTGGCAGCACCAGCTACTTCTGAGAGATTGATGGGCATTGAAGAAGCTCATTATGAAATTTGCCTTGAATGTCACAAGGCTAGCAATTTGGGCAAGAAATTTCTTTTACCTGGACTGCTTAATGGTATGCTGTATAAACCAGACACGCAGGACCCACAGAAAAGTGAATGATGAACTTTCCAAAAGATGGAAAGGTCCTTCAGACTTCCTGATTCACAGAAAAAAAAAGCTGTCAGGTATTCTACAGAAAACAGAAGAAAGCAAGTGACAAACTTTACCAGTACAGGCAGAACAAAGTTTCTGCTTTATGGAAAATTTTTCCTGATACTATGGGCCTGAAGGGCAAAGATGGATACATGAACATTACAGAAGAACTTTGGGTGACTATTTGGCAGTGAGATGTCTCTGTCAAATCTGGAGTTTTGGAAGTGGCTTACAATGCATTTTCTGTTTACTTAGGTCATATTAATTCTTTTGGGATCTTTGAAGAATTGAAGATAGTTAGATAATTATAGTTATATTTTTCCTTAGTTATGATAAAAGATAAATTTGATATGAAACTTTTGAGATACAAATACACTAAATATTGTAAGTGTAATTCTTGTTTTATGACTGTTTTTATATGTAGTTTTCCTATGCTAGAGTTAAAAACTTCCTTTTTATTTAGACCAAAAAGGGAAGTTGATGTGGGATGTCCTTCTGTATATGTGTTGCTTTTATTTGTTGATGAATAAAACTGGCCCAATGGCTTATCAGAGTAAAGTCAGGTGGGAAATCCAAATAGAGATACATGTAGAGAGTAGTTAGAGTTTGAGAGATGCGTTGTAACTGTCGAAGGAGAAAAATGCCACTGAAATCTTAACTTACTTGTGGGCCACACCCTCATGATAATATGCAGCTTAATAGATATTAGGTAATTCAAGACATAAGAGTTAGACAGAAATACGCCTAAAGGGATGTTGAATTATGTCAAATGCTTTTTCCGCATGTAATGAAATGATCATATGTTTTTTCTTTCAGTTTATTTATATGATGGATTACATTGGTAGATTTTCATATGTTGAACCAGCCCTGCATCTCTGGGATGAAGCCTATTTGATCGTAATGGATAATTTTTTTAATGTGTTGTTGGATTCTGTTTGCCAGAATTTTATTGAGAATTTTTGCATCAATGTTCATGAGTGAGATTAGTCTGTAATTCTCTTTCTTGGTTGGGTCTTTGTGTGGTTTTGGCATCAGGGTGACTGTAGCTTCATAAGAGTTTGGCAATGACTCTTCTGATTCTATTATGTGAAACACATTAAGGAGTATAGTTATCAGCTCTTCTTGGAAGTTCTGATAAAATTTTGCATTAAAACCATCTGGTTAATGGTGTCTGTTGATTATTTTGGTCATGTCCTTAGGTTCTCAGGCTTCTACAATTTTCCCCCTCTCTTCAGCAGGATTCTACCAGCTTGAGGTAATGGGTCACTGTTTCCATGAGTTACTGGATAAAGGCTGATGACAATTCAATAAGTCATCCACATTTGGACCTTGGGAGCTCAGTACTGTGCTCCAATGTGGGTCTCTGTCTCTATCTCCATCCATTGCCAGATGAAGGTTCTATGGTGATATGCAAGATATTCATCAGTAAGGCTATAGGACAGGGCCATTTCAGCTTCCCTCTCCTCAGCTGCCCAGGAACTAATTGGGGACATCTCCCTGGACACCTGGGAGCCCCTCTAGAGTCAAGCCTCTTGCCAACCCTAAAATGGCTCCCTTAGTTAAGATATATACTTTCCTGCTCCCATATCCACCCTTCCTTTATCCCAATCATCCCATTCCCCCAAGCTCTCCAAATGAGGATCAGAAGGAGAGAGAACATGAGCAAGGAAGTCAGGACCATGAGGGTGCACCCATCCATTGAGACAGTGGGGCTGATCTATTGGGAGCTCACCAAGGCCAGCTGGACTGGGACTGAAAAAGCA
Source organism: Microtus agrestis (assembly GCA_902806775.1). Taxonomy (NCBI): domain Eukaryota; kingdom Metazoa; phylum Chordata; class Mammalia; order Rodentia; family Cricetidae; genus Microtus; species Microtus agrestis. The sequence goes on from CADCXT010001939.1 coordinate 95,352, forward strand.
TGGGATAAATCCCGACTCTCTGAACATGACAGACAATGAGGGCTGCTGAAAAGCCAAGGACAATGGCACTGGGTTTTGATCCTACTGCATGTACTGGCTTTGTGGGAGCCTAGTCTGTTTGGATGCTCACCTTCCTAGATCTGGATGGAGGTGGGAGGACCTTGGACTTCCCACAGGGCAGGGAACCCTGACTGCTCTTTGGACTGGAGAGGGAGGGGGAGAAGAGTGGGGGTAGGGGTAAGAAAATGGGAGGCGGGGAGGAGGAGGAAATTTTTAATAAAAAAAACATAAGTCATCCACCTGATTACAGGACTGGGCCAGTTCAGGTTTTGTGATCACTATTGCTAGGAGTCTTAGCTGGGGTCATCCTTGTAGAGCCATGTAAGTTTCTATTGTGTCAGGTTCTACCTGACACAGAAATCCCCCCTCCTATAATTTCTTTCAATACTCTCCATTTTCATGTGCCCCATAATCCAATCTTCCAAGTTCCCATTCCTACTTAGCGAGAATCCCAGGGACATCCATCTGTCTAGCTTGGGCCTTCCTTGCTACCTAGCCTCTCAGAGTCTATAGATTGTAGTAGCATGGGTTATCCTTTATAGTTATTATCCACTTATGAGTGAGTGCATACCATGCATGTCTTCCTTGCTTCTTCAGAATGATATTTTCTAGTGCCATCCATTTGCCTTCAAATTTCTTGATGCTCTTGTTTTCAACAGCTGAGTAATGTTCCATTGTGTAAATATACAGACCTAAACAGAGAATCCTCACAGGAAGAATATCAAATGGTGGGAAACACCTAAAAAATGCACAGCATCCTTAGCCATCAGGGAACTGCAAATCAAAATGACTCTGAGATTCTATCTTATATCTATCAAAATGGCTAAGATCCAAAACACAAATGACAGCTTGTGCTGGAGATGATGCGAAGCAATAGATATAATTCTACCTTGCTGGTGGGAGTGAAAACTTGTACAGACATTTTGAAAATCAATATAGCAGTTTGTCAGAAAATTTGGAATCAATCTACTTCAAGACCCAGCTATGCTATTATTGGGCATATATACAAAGGATGCTCAATCATGCCACAATGACACTTGTTCAACTCTCTGTTCATGACTGAAGGCATGTAGGTAGGGTGCTTTAAAAGTAGCTAAGAGGTAACATCCTAATTCACAAGCAGGGGAATCCTGTGGGCTTTTGTAACCTCAATGTCCACCGCAGTAACATACATTCTCCAACAAGAGCATATGCCATAATTCTTCTACCAGCTGGGAACTAAACATTCAATTAGATGAGCTTATGGGTCCATTCTTATTCAACCCATAACAACTTTTAAGTTTTATTTTATAAAAATAGTTTGTTTTAGTGTAAATAAATACACATCTGTGGATTATAACCTGGGGCCTTCCCTAGTAATACTTACCCTTGTAATCTTTAAAATTTAGTTTATCATTAGTTACAATATCCATTCTGTGTAAACTGAAGTATTACTGTATTTTTTATTTCCATTCTCAAAATTATTTAAAGATATTGTGAAGGGGTCTAATGGATCAGAGCACAGCAAACAGGTTTCTGTCAGGAATTGCTCTTCCTTCACTTCTCCTTCTTTGCTAAACTGTTTGATTACATTCCTAAAGTTAGCACTAAGGTCTATTTTTTTATTTAGCCACTGCATCTTCCTAGGTTTGACCAGCAAGCTCTAGTTGTTAAAGTATTGAAGTCCAGCAAAAAAAGTTTTCTTTTGGTTACCTAATTAACAGAACAAACAAAGCAAAGTAATCCTAGCACTGGTCTTTGGGTGAAATCTGTCTCCCCTCTATCCACAGGCAGTCCTTTGTCCCTCTGGGACAAATTTCTCTTCCCTCTCTTTTGTTCCTTTTCCTTTCTCCCTAGACCTCTATCATCTCCTGTCTTTGGCTCTTATTCCTGGCCATTTGTCCTCTCTAACACATACCCATTGACTGGAGAATCTGGTCTTGGGGTTTCTTACACCAATTCTGATCTTTTCCATATTGAAGACTTAAGTATATTTAATATTTTTGACAATTTCATACTGAATTGATAATTCCAAGAGGCACAACCCTTCTTAAAGCATTTCTTGCAGGTCCTTTTTCAATTTTATCATAATTTAAAAGTGTTATCAATATGTGTGACTTTTAAAAAAGAGGAATTTGAGCATAGTGTCTGAGGAGCAAATGATTCCTTTCTTCATTTTGATAGAAACAGAATTTATAAAATATTGAAATAAACATAGCTAAACTGTAATATGGAAGTAATTTTTTTGTATATGGGCCTTTAGAAACTTAAAATGGGGGCACCTAAAGATGCTTTGGTTTTCAGGAGCCGTACATTTTTCAATCACCTTAGAAAATCGTGATTTTTTAAAAAATATACCTGCATTAGGCTAATCTAAAGGGCTACCTTGCTCTCTTTGACAGAAATTCTGACCCAGTAGTTTTGTCATTGTCTTTCTTCTTCTTTCATGTATTACATCCCTACCCCAACTTCCCCTCCTTCTGCTCCGCTCAGTTCCCAGCAAATACTTTCCATTGCCACCAATTCCACAACTCCTCCATTTTCCATCAAGAAGGAGCAGGCCTTACAGGAATACCAACCAAACATGTCATAATAGGGTCCAGGAATGTTGCTATGAAACATGTTCCAGGAGATGTTTTGCTTTTAATGACAGATTTAAGGAATCTTATCATCCTACCTTCCAGGCTACAAGACATCTTGGTTGAAATGAACCAAAGGCAATGTGGATAAATCAAAATATGAAATTACTCTTATCTTTCATATTATACATGTTAATTTATAATCCAGGATGCAAGTTGCTCATAGAAACTTCTTATGGAGGTAGTGGGAAAAGAGGTTTTGAGGCAAAACTTTATTGTGTCTGAGCCAAGGCATCTATTAAGTCAGCCTGTAGAAATGATATGTTCTTGGTGATATACATTTAAATCTTCTCTTACTCTGGTCAAGCTTCTTTTAATATAGGACAAACACACTAATTGTTTTCACTAAAATTAGAATCTTTAATAGAAAAATAGCAAAGGAAGGGCATGAGAGTCTGCTCTCTTAGAATTACAATTTGCATTCCAGTGGGGGACATGTATGAAAAGACTTATTTTAATTTAATCCTCAGTTAGGGGTCCCATTTGAAGAGCAGAGACAGGAACGATGAAACAAGCTCTCTATAAGCAATGATAATTTCTAATATTACCAGATTATTAGGTAATAACACTTTGCAAGCTCATCAAAATTTATGCTTGCACACAGGTTTAATTGCAACAAACCATTATGTGTAGTAATTTAGGTGACAAATAAATGTTCAACAATATTGTGAATAGGCTTTAACATATTTAGTATGTAAATTGTGGGATTTTCTTTGGAAACTATTATTTTTTTCTTTGAAAAGGAAGAAAACATTATGTAGTTTAACATTCCTCGTATGCCTTATTCTAAAATTGTCAATTGAAAAAAAATCTCTTGGCCATAAGAGGAAAAGACATTAATTATCCAAATTTCCTCTTTGTAAGTTCCCCTCCAAGATTATTCAGATAACATGTTAAAAGTCCAAAATAAAGTTAAATCCCTCTTGTTTGTGTTGTCTCCACCACAAATTCAATAATACACCTACAAAGTTTATTATTCTCAGTTCGGGAACCCAGATGACATGAACTGTCAGACCTAGCTTCTTTTCATTTGGATAACAACAGGCAGTGGTGGGGTCAGGAAGTGAGGGGTGTCTTCCCCAGTCTTTCTGTTCTATTACAGTCATCTAACAATCATCACATCTTCCTGTGTCAGTGTTTCACAGAAGCTTTGTAACTAAAATTCTAGGCTCATTGAAGTGAATCAGTTAGTTCTTCCTTTCCATCCACTTTTTACAATTCCTAGAATGATAATATCCTAACCCAGTTCTTATTCTCTCGACTTCTCCATGTTTATTGCCTCTGTCCTTTAGTCATTTATTTAGTACAACACTATTTAAGGCATTGTGCAAGAGTCAATAACAATGCTCCTATCAGGAGTTACCAAGTAAATCAATAATGGATCAGGATTCTCTCAAAATTATATTGCATATCCCTTAGGAGACAAAATCCTATCACCTTCTACTCTATACTTGAACTGTTGCCAAAAGGCAGAGGTGATTAATTAAAAATTATTTTCTTTGCATTATACTTATATAAAGAATTGACATCTAATCTCTATTTCTATCAGAGTAATTAATTTTAAAAATATGATAAAATCAATGACAATTTAAAGGCATAATTAAATTTCATTATAAATTCATATAAAAACAATGGAGAATTTTAATTTTTATCACTACATGGAAACAGTTTGTAAAGGACTAACTATGAAATTTAATAATTAAATAAAAATAATTGTAATTAATTAATATGTGACTAATAACAAATAATATTTCCAAATAAAAACTGATAATGCAAAGTAGGTTTGACAAACATATACATGATTGTAAATTAGGTTTAAACATTCTAAGAATCCACTAGCATGTTAGTTTGTGGTTAGTTCACAATCCATGATGAAGGTAAAATAAAATACTACTTATAATTATCATCATTTAAGATGAGATATAATTTCATATTAATTCAAAGGGAAATATATTTAATCACTTAAACAAATTGAAAAGCTCATATTTGTATCACATTGTTCTTAATGTTTTATGAAAGTAAACTACTTTGAAATTAATTCTCTCTAAAATTATAAATCCTTTAGTTAATAGTTCATCTACTCTCGACCCTTGAGAATTGTATAATGTTAATTCTACTAATTGTAGCAGGCATGAATTTCAACCCCATATCGCTTAAATTCCAGACAAGTAAATTTTTATCAAATATAGCTTCTTTCCCATCTTTTATACTTTCTAATAGAAAATTATATCACCACATATACTACTAAAAAATAAGCTAATACTTTACAAGCATTCTCAGACAATTCATAAAAGACTATCAGAGGAAAAAGTTCGTGGAAAAGGGAGAAAAAGTGACACTTATTAAAGTTGTGAATTTTACTCAAATTTTTAATAAAAATGTCATTTTGCTAGTATCACGAAGATTTTATGACTAAAAAGCTAGTGGATGTTTAAAAAGCACTGATATAGAACTGCTTCCCATAACACTATATAGTCACAACCTTGCCGATACATAAATACCCTTATAACGATGCCGACACATCCCGTTGAAGGGACGACTGAGGATAACACATATGAGCCCTCAAATCAAGATTCATATAATAATTTATGAAACACTATTATTTTCAGTGTGTACATTTCTGTATGTATCTGGAGTGTCTTTAGTTTCAAAATAGATATTTGATTTATTGTTCTTGATCTCATTTGAAAATCAGCACAAGTTGGAGGATGTTTACTTCTGAAAATTACTGGTTTTTAGGTTTCAATATTATTTCTGCTACTACTTATTGAATTCAGAAAAACAAAACCCAGCCAAACCAAACTAATGAAAAAACAAACCTTTAAAATGCTATTCCACATTCTACATCACATATACTTGTTCAATAATGTTCACTGCTTCCATATTCACAATAGATAAGAAGGGGAAGCAATGCAAACGCCATTCCAAAAATGAATGTATAATACAAATGATGCACATATTGGAATAGCTTTTACCTGCAAGGAAAAGAGGAAATCATAAAAATTTCAAGAAAAGGGATGAACCTATAAAATTTTATTGCATGAGGTAACCCAAACCCCAAAAGACAAATGCCACAATTTCTTCACCATCTGTAGTGCATAGCTCCAAAACTTCACATGTGTGTAAACAGCATGGCAGTAAGCAAAGAAAATATATAGGAACCAATGTTGCAAGGGACTTGGACTAGACCAGTAGGATACAGGTGATATGAAGCAGCAGATAGGAAATAGAGAGGGAGTTCTAACTAAAGAGATGGAAGGCAGGTTAATACAGAAGGAGGAACAGGGATTGGATGTGGAACATGTCATATTAAAGTTGTTTTTTAAAACTTCAAGGAATCATATTATTTTATACTTACGTAAAATTATTTATAATGACCATAAGTGTATATAATATGTGTGTGTGTGTGTGTGTGTTGAGGTTAAGTTGGTTGAGTTGACAGTGCTCCCACCAGAGCTATCGATGAAAAGATAAAAGAAAATTAAAATATACAGTACCAGACATAAGAAATTCCTTTTGAATGGTTCTTAGGGTAGTCCAAATGGCTTCTGAAACAATGTATAGTATAGATGTAGGTCTTAGTTGCCTCTTAGGAGTTGATATTGGGTCCCTATTGCTAATGACAGCACACTCATAGAACCCAGGACTCAAATGATTATAGATAGACCAGATTTGAAAGCTTTCTTTCTTGTGGCTTAGCATTTATGGTATGCAAATAGTATACCAGTCGCAAAGCTAGCTAAGAAGTTCAACAGTCCCTCCTAGATAAAACACATACCAACCATGATAATTACTATTATGGCAAGATACTAATAAAGGTGCAAAATAAATGGCAATCACATTCCAACTTCAGCCAACAGGTTTCTAATTCGACTTAAAACTCACTCAAGAGAAGAGAAACCATGCCCCGCACTGGAAATCTAGCCAGCTTCCTGGGGCTAACAAAGTCATGGACCTTAGAAAAGTGTCTACCTCCACCACTCTGCTAGAAAAAGCATAATGCCCTACATAATAAATCTTACCTTTCTACCCACAGATAAGTTTAACTAATACACTCCATCAAAGAAGCCTCTTTCTTTGAGACAGAGAAAGGAGAAAATTGTAGAACAAAACTGAACACACAGTGCCGCGATTCTCATATTATAGAGAGCCCAGCCCCAATGAATCTACACGACATTGATGATCTGGAAATATCAACAAAGAGGTGTGGAAAGATAGCAAGTGCCAGAAAAATCAGGAAGTCTCTGGCAAACCAAATTTTCTTATAAGTGGTTGCATAAATAAACCTCAAACTGGCAACATTCGGGTGATTTCCACAGGGTCCCACTTCAAGACAAGGAATTACAGGCAACTAGTGACCTATTGGAGAAGGACAATTTGTTTGCCTTGGTATGAGTCCACTTATTTGACACCTTTTTGTCAGTATAAACATTCCAAAAACAAAATGGGTGTAGCAGATTATATGCATGGCATATATGTATGTATGTATATATATGATATATGTGCAAATGTACATTTTTAGCACATACATATTATCTATAGCATGTATTTGTGGTGACACTTGCATATAACAACAAAGACAAAGAGGTTATCAATTTAAAAATAGGAAGGCATGGGAAGCGTTCAATAACAGTAGCTAGGAGTGACTGGAAAGGAGGCCAGGAGGAGGGAAAAATCAAGTAATTCTATTTCAACTAAATTTGTATTTAGAAAAATAGTTCCCCACACTGTAGCAGGAGAGCCTGATGAGCAAGAAGCTAGGAGTATACCAGAGACCATTAAACCGCACACAAATGATGCCAGCAATGTTTGCAGAGCAGCAGTGTTACATTCAATTATAAGTAATAGCAGCCCTGCAAGAGCCTGCCCTGGGCTTTCAGCTGATTAAATATCCTAACTACACAGGATCTAATACGGAGACGTCAGAGAAGAATTCCCAGTTTTTACCTAGAAACTAAAGCTCTATCATTTACGTGTTAATTGGTGTGATATTGTGCAACAATACAACGAACTGAAAGGCAATACCCAGGCTCCCTGCTGTAGTGCTAAAATGCTATGCATCTATTATCAGCTGGCTAAATTACTAGGAGTTTGTTCGCCATCTCATCTAGTTGAAATAATGCTGGGACACAGCAGGGAGGGAATGGGGCAAATCTGCAGATTGATAAATGATTCAGTTCATGGATATCTGAGTTATATCTCACAACCTTCACACACCCTACCTTTTCTCCCTATAAATGATTAATAAGGGAAGATAATTAAATGTAATTTGGTATGTGATGACATGTAAATGTGATACTACATAATTAAATTATATGTGAATTATTTTGTGGTAAGTATAATATTATATACAAATAGAAACAAAGGTTGAGGGTTGCCAATATTTATATTGAGCTATAATGTCAGAGTTCTGGGCTTTTTGAGACAAAAATTTAACAAGAAATAGTTGGACTATATTCAGAGTCTTTCACTCCCAGAAACTTCATGGTTTAGAATTTTCTTGCTAATTTATACAAGAAGAAAAATGACACCAGGATAATTAACACTACAAATAAGGACACAATATGCCAAATTGCCCACATCTATTCTTCATTTTGATCTCTCCTGACTATGATATTGTTCACAAGTGTACCTAAGTTGAGTGCAGTATATAAAATAAGTTTTTCCAGTTATATCAAGGTATGTTTCTTAATTTGTACTCATTTCATTATATAACAAATAAATACCAGAAGTATAATTGCCTAGAGCCATACTTCAAGGATAAAGTAGATAACTAAAGTAGTTGACTGTTTAAAATTTGTGACAGTTCATTCGTATTGATCTGAAAAATAGCTTTTGCCAAATATGGGTAGTTCAAATGAGTGTTTGTGATTCAGAAAGTCCTATGTGTTTTCAGCATTACTGACTCTTTACCTGCCAGGCATAAGGGCGTTTTCTTGTATACCAGTGAGGATGGAGTAGTCTGTGTTGAATGTATTTTTGTTTACCAAAATCTGAAATATTAGTTTTGATAAATTCTACAATTCAGCTGTTTAAGACAACAGTCAGCTGTAAGAAGCTATTTTAATTTAACCAAAATCAATAAAATTTAACATTTATTTCTTTAGCTGTACTGAGCACATTTAATATAATACTGCAGCCAAGTGACTATTAGTCATCAAAATAAATGTTATTATATGCTAAAGTTTGTAAACAGTTATAGTTTATAAATGGAATAGCTTACAATACATTGAAAGATTTTAGTAACATTTCATGTTGGTTGCATCCTTAACACTGATTCATATCTTCATATGAATTTCAAATACCTGATACTTATGATTCAGATGCTGAAACTCTAATATATGTGGATACACTAAGTTAAATATAGGTAATATATTAAATAATCCAGTTGATAAAACAAAAAGAAATGTAGATTGAAGAGGAAGAATTTTTTTGAGCGGTTCATAGAACTAGAAATGTATGTAAAGGTGGTATTTGTGAGTTTAGAGATAGACAGATGCATCAATATCCCTACAACTGAAATATAGAAAGAAAAAAGTGTGAAAGTCAACATTATCATGGACATCATCTGCATTGCCTAAGAATAATCACTAATAAAACAATGCTATTATACTAAATATATAAATAGAATCACAGAGAGATAGAAGGTATTAGAAGAGAGATTAGAAGAATGAAAACAGGTAGACATAAATAATAAACAACACAACCCAGTTTCAAACCAAACTAAGAAGCAAACAAAAAGAGGGGGAGTAGACGGTGTTGCCTGAGGGAGTACAATTTCATTGAGAAAAAAATAAGATTTATAAAGGAACCATACTGAGGATCCAAATAAACCACCATTGAGGAACTGTTGAAATTAATTACAGCTAGTTAATAAGTAAAATTATAAAGTATAAATAGTGCAGCCTAATATTCATAAAGGGCTATAAATATTGCTTGTTTTCACAAGAAAGACTAGAATTCTCAAAGCTAAGGGGACAGTGTGCCTACATAGAAGTGTCATGCCTCAGTGCATGGAATATTTAACTGTAGAATTAACTTAGCTCTAATAGCAATGAGCTGGAAGGGCAAGGTAGGAATCAAGAAAAGGGTCTCTGTGTAGTTTTATAGCAAGACATAGAGAAATATTAGCAGCTGATGCATGAAACCAAAATGTCTGGTCTTTAGTAAAAATTACAGCATGAAAAGCTGATGAATATAATATTCCAGAATAAAACACATCAATAAAAATTGTTCCAAAGTGTAATAAATGTTGGAAAATAAATATTAAAGTTTATACATTAAAAATATATTCTGTAAGCTAACGGAAGACAAAAAATGAAACCAAATTACTAGAGAATTAGAACATATGGTATCATGTAAACATATTGTTAAATTAGAAAAAATTACATATTAAAAGAAATGTCCTTACATCTACTATTTTATTTAGTATACTATGATAATCAGACTGAAAATAATGATAATCAGTTGACAGTGGAATAATTTCAGATGCATTAATACACCTTGATTTAAATTACTCAAGGGAGGACAGAAAAATGTGTGAGAAAATGACTGAATATTTCCCATATATTAAGATATATTCCACCTATAAAGCATTTTAGTAAGCCCCAATAACAGCACTAAAAGACACCATAATCAAAAGAGTCTATACTATTTTAGAGTAGTCAGAAAAATAGGTACATTATTAAAAAATAAAAGAAAAAGATTCTAATACTGATTTTTTTTCATTTAAAATAAACAAGGAGTTCATAAATGTCCTGAAAGGAGAAATGAGGCTGCTCAGAATCCTGTGTTGAAGATATATTTTTAACAGTCAGCAGAACAAGAAATTCTATACACTCAAAGGATATTTAAAAGGGGAGGATTTGTTTCTTAAAATACCAACAATAGAACTGATGGCACTCTACAGGAAGAACAAAGAACAAAGAAGACTAGAAGGAGAGCTGCAGAAAAGAAAACACTGAGTCAGCAGGAACAGTTCACCCCATGACAGAGAGCCATCCTTCTGCCTTGTGTGAAAGTAAACGGTGCGTGAATAAGATTCAGACTTCATGAGGAAAAGGAGGATGGAAGTATATAAAAACATTAAACACCTCGGAAAATACTCAGTTTGGGTTCCACAAAGTGTTCTTGTATATGAAACAATATTTAGCTAAGCTAACAAATCTATGTTAACAATCAAGATGTTTGTTTTTATAAAATATGTTAAGAATATTATCTAAATAGTAAGATTAAGAGAATCACACACAGCTTTAATAAAATATTTTAAATCAAAAGCAAATGAGCTTATTCATATATAGTAAGAAACCTGCCATAATTCCTAATAGATTAAACAAATCCAATGCCAGGAGGAGGGCAATATGGTAGGTTTCTCATCCTCTGCAGCAATAGAATACTCGCTGCCAATCTGTGATAGGTAAAATATAGGCAGAGAGAAAATAAATGACGTTTCTTGGACTCTGCAGTGTAATGGGCAAACCACCAACCTCACTCAGTTCTGGAAGGTACCCTCAGAGCAATGTCCTGAAAAACAAACAAACATAAAATAGATACTTTAAAGAATAGTAGAAGCTAATGTGGAGTATTGTGGAATGGAAAATCTTCTAAAACAGTGCTGCAGACATGTTTAGAACAGTCCAATTTTAGTTTCAATCTCTTCCCTTTAGTTCTTCACCTCTCTTAGTCTGGCGACCCTCGGCTACAAAGCTGGAAGGAGCAGCCATTTGTGGACCCTTCTGTCTGGTGGAGAGGAGAGCAAGCATCCCCGGGCACCATCTGCCCAGGGCGTTTTTCCAAGCCTTGGCGGACCTGCTTACAAGTAATCTTGGCACTCTGCTTACCCTTGCTGTTTTGCGTCAGTAACAAATCCACTTCTTCTGACTACTTACAGTGTAGTTTGCTCTGGTTCATCAAGACTCAGAGAAAGAGGAGAATGCACACTGTGAAAGTGTTGTAATGTGGTCATTGGCTCCAACAGCCTCACCTTCTGAAAACTGAAATTCTGAGGACGAAGAATTTCTTTATCTGCCGGTAGGGAAAAATCAACCATTTATTTCCATAGAGTTCTCCATTTAAAAGGTCTTATTTTCAAGGGCGTGTGGATAGCCTGAGGTGTACCCTAGCTGAGTGACAGTCCCTTCTAGGGTATGAGTGGGTTTGAGAAATTTCAACCAGGAAGTGAGCTTATGTTTAATGCTCACATCCTGAAGACTTTGGAAAGATTGGTATTTACCTCAAAATCTCTCTGCTTTTCCAACACCTCAACATTAACAGTTTTCTAGAGTGATAAATTAAAGCTGAAAGAGAAATAGACATAAATTTGGGGAAGACCAAACTCAAGAGAGAAGTTAAAAGGACAGACGTTAAAAGAATCTTAAACACCTGTAAAGAGGCAAAGGCACATTAAAGGCAGCGAATTCTTATTCCAAAGAACTGAAATGCTCACTTTATATACTTACTTTTCCATTACAGAGACAATGCTGGCTTTTTTTAAAAACTGAGAATCATAAGAAAATGGATATATATATATATATATATATATATATATATATATATATGGCATATATTTAGGGAAACTTTAATATTGAAAAGCATAACTTAGAAGTTAAAGAAGAGATAAATATAATAACAAATGATCTATGGAAACCATATGTAGCAGGAGATGCTACATAAATATCCAAAATGGTATGTGCCCATCTGAATAAAACTAGGAAAGCTCTTTAAAATTATATATTTTCAATATTTTAAATCCAGTTACATTGATCTTAATAGAAGAGAAAGAGGGAAATGGTCTTTAATTGGCACAGGAGAACACTTCCTAAATATAATGCCAGTAGCACAGACACTGAGAGCAATAATTAAAAATGGAAATTTCTAAAACTGAGAATCTTCTGTAAGGCAAAGGACATGCTGAATAAGAAAGACAAAACAGTGGCATACAGAATAGGAAAGATCTTTATCTACCTCACATCTGACAGAGGGCTGATCTCCAAAATATATAAAGAGTGTAAGAAACTAGACATCAAAATACCAAACAATCCAATTAAATAATGAAGGACAAAGGAATCCCAAATGGCCAAAACACATTTAAGGAGTTGTTCAACATCCTTAGTCATTAGGGAAATGCAAATCAAACAACTCTCTGATATCATCTTACACCAGTCAGAATGAATAAGATTAAAAACACTGATGACAACTTATATTGGAGAAGATGTGGAGTAAGGGGAACATTCCTCATTTTTGGTGGGAGTGAAAGCTTGTACAGCTGCTTTGGAAATCAGTATGGCAGTTTCTCAGAAAATTGACAATCAATCTACCTCAAGACTTAGAAATACCACTCCAGGGCATATAACCAAAGGATCCACACTCATACCACAAGGACATTTGCTAAACCATGTTCATAGCAGCATTAATCATAATAGCCAGAACCTGGAAAAAACCTACGTACCCCTCAACTGAAGAATAGATAAAGAAAATGCGGTACATTTAAACAAAGGAGTACCACTCATGTTGAAATAGGAGCGGCAGGGCTGCGTCCCCAACACCCCGGCCGCTTGCACGGCTAGCTTTACCCGAAATAATTACACGGACACTGTATTCTTTTAAAGCACTGCTTGGCCCATTAGCTTCAACCTCTTAACCCATTTCTAATCATCTAAGTAGCACCATAAGGTGTGCTTACCAGGAAGATTCTAGCCTACATCCATCTTGGTTCTGAGCTTCATCGAGAGTGCCTCAGAGAGCAGAGCTATCCCGTCTGCCCAGGAGACAGGAGCATGTTTTGGCGTCTGGCTCTGGCGTCTGCTTTCTGACCTCACTTCCTCTTCTTCCCAGAATTTTGTTCTGTTTACTCCACCCACTATGTTCCTACCTATCAGGGCCAAGGCAGTTTATTTAACCAATGAAATCAACAGATTGATATATGACACTCCCACATCACACTCAGAAGTTGAAAAAAAAGACAACTTGAAACTTCCATTCAACTGGATGAAACTAGAAAAAAAAACATCCTGAATGAGGTAACCCAGATTCAGAAAGACAAACATAGTATGTACCCCCTCATAAGTGGATGTTAGTTTAAAAAAAAAAAGGATAGCCAACCTATAGTCCATGATCCAGATAATCTAGGTAATAAGGAGAACCCTAAGAGAGACACACAAGTAAAAGCCTAACACCATGACGTCTTTCTCTCAAATTGGGGGAGAGAACAGACACTATAAAACTGTTTTCTGACCTCAAAACATGCAATAAATGCCCCTCATAAGCATCACACACACACACACACACACACACACACACTATAATAAGAAATTTATTTTTATGAAGAAGTTCCATTCCTCAGTTGAGTATTTACAGTAAGTCCGTAAGTCCTAATGTAAAGTTAAAGTTATGAAGAGACTTATGTGACCTAAAATACTGCTTATACCTAAATAAAATTTATTTTAGTTGATAATTATTAAAATACACTAACTTCCATGACCAGGATACTACAACAACTGCCAACCATGCCATACAGTGGCCAGGAGCAGGTCTCAAACAAGAGCTGCCTGGAGACTCTAGCTCTAGCAAGGCACAACAATAGCACCCCAGCATACCATGTGTCTGGCAGGGGCAGAACACAACCAGGAATGAGTGACCACAGAATGGCAATATGAGATAAAGAGAAAGAGGGAGAGACAGGTAGAGCGAGTTGTGTGCATGAGCGAGAGGCGATATGAAGAGTGTGGGAGGTGAAGAACGTGTTGATGAAGATGTCCTACTGCCACCTAGGGCCAGATGTAAGGGTCCGGACTGTTGCCAAGTGCCATGACTTGGTCTGGTGCCCTGAGGAAGATACAGAGTTGAGCCCATCCCTCACTGGTTGTAGAACTCAGGAGAGAGGGCCCTACACCTCACCTCTGCAGTGCAATAGAACTGAACTTGGTCTCAGGAACATAGGTAAGCTGCCCATGAGGGCATGAGAAAGGAATAGCAGATCATGCTCCTCTTGTCTGCAACTTGATAGCAAGATACCCTCCTCTCCTTATCCCTCAGTATCTGCAGCTAGTGTGAGACCTGGCCTAACCTGTCATCAGCTCCAGCACTGAGATGAATGGACCCTTGGCCTCATCTGGGCAGCACAGTAGAGTTGACTCTTTAGGCACAGGATTCGATGAACCAGCCCTTAGGTGTGAGAAGGGCAAAGCTGGTATCAGCTCCCTGCTCTGTGGTGTGGTCATGGGGACTGTTAGAATCCAAGATATGTCCCCAAGGAGACACCAACACCCACGTATGCAATAATAAGAGCACTTAATTCCAAAGTTAGGGAGACACAGGGCGACCCCTGCCCCTCCCGCAAGAAGATGCAACTTCCTTTAAGCAGAGTTAAAGAAATTCCAGGAGGAAAGGATTAATCTGGGGCTGATTGGTGGAAGGTTCAAGTTGTTAGAGAGACTGGGGAGGCTGCTGAACCAGCAAAGGGGCTTTGGGGGTCGGCAGAGCGAGCAAAAGGCTGTGGAGTACCTGCTTATTGGTTGGGCCTACGTTATGATTTTCCTAAGTACTGTCTGTTTAGCTCTGTCCCATTTTAATGAATTGAAACTAACGTCGGTCTCTGTCAGGCTACTAGAAGAGCCTGTCTTAGCTCTGGTCTGCCCCTTCCCCCCAACACTCTCAGGGACCAGGGAAAGATGCCCTCTTCCCCGCTTCCCCATGTATTACTGCCTCCAGCTGGTGAGGGAGCTTGCTCTGCACATTTTCTGGGCAGCACAGCGGAGCTAACCCTGTTCACAAGTGCACAGGTGAATCAGCCCAGAGAACTTGAGCATGGGAGACCTAGCCCACTCTTCATCTGTCATATGTCAGCATGGGCAGGAGAAAGACACACTCCTCTGGCCAAAAATGACTCAGGCAGATGAGAGAGCTGGCCCTGAGATCATAAGAGTGGGGGAAGTGACCCTGGACTCCCACTAGCTGAAACACTCAGGAGAGCAAGCCCTGCACCTTGTCTGGACAGCACAAGAAAGTCAACCTTTCTTTTCTTTTCTGCTGAAAGATTTGTGGGTAAGCCAGCCCTGAAGTTGTAAGCACTGGGGAGCTGTCCCCTCTACTCATCCATAATGCAGTGGTATAGGCAGGGGAGAAAAGAACCTCCTTCCTTCCTTGCTTCTCGATGACTGTGACAGATGAGGGAGCTGATCCTCCCACCAACCATATGCAGCACCCAGAAAAGCATACCCTACTCCTTGCCTCGGCTGCTCAGTAGAGCTGTCCCTGATGTGTAGGTATGGGAACACCAACCTTGAGAATGGAAAAGCTGAAGAACTGGTTTCACCCCTTGCTCATGACTAGAAGGGATGAACTATACAGGTCAAAGCTGGAGAGCTCACCCTGGTGGTGAAGACAGGGGAGACCGGGTAGGCTAACCAACCCTGCAAAAACATATTGGCCCACCGAATATCCAACTGTGTGTGATCTGCAGGATAGTGGGGGAGGTCCTTTGGACCCAGAGCTGCAGGATCTCCACAGCACAGGTCAGAAGAAACAGGATGTCCAGTGAGAGTTTCCTTGAGGGCCCAGTGTTGGTTGGTGTAGCAGAAACCAAGGACCTTGAATCAGACAAATGATTCTTTCTTTTGAAAGCCTGCTATCAGCTTTATATAGCTATAAAGATAAAGGGGTTTATTTCATGATCATTGTGTCACAGTGTAGCTACCATGGTGAGACTTTATCTCTCTCTCCTTTTTTTCTCTTAAAATTTATTTTGTTTTATTCTGGGGGTGGAGGTGAGAGAGATATAGGTGGGATTGAGAGGCATGATGTAAAAGGCACAAAGAATAAATAAGAAGAAAGTTTTAAAGATAAAATAATATATACAACTGAAACAAGGAAAGGATAATATAGAAAAACATGAAATTTTATTGAACTTGACTTAGATAAAACCTCTTCCTTTACAAAAAAAAATGTTTACTTTTATTAACATGCATGTGCCTGTCTGTGCATGCCACTTGTGCATGGTTAATGAAATAATGTGTGATTTAAAATACCGCTATCACTTTAGTAAAGTATATTTCTACTGATAACTATTAAAATGCATGAACTGGAATAAGCGGAGAAAGAAAATTAACTGAGATGCTATTGTGTATAGCTCAGATAAAACCTCTTTCTTTTCTAAAGATTTATTTTTCTTTTTTATTTAAATGTCCTTGTACCTATGTGTATATGTAAACTGTGTATATTAACTGACAGTGGCCACAAGTTGGAAATAGGCCCCCTAGATTCTGAGCAGGTCTTTGCCAGACAAGGATGCTGCAAAACTAACTCTAGAAGAGTAGACAATATTCTTAACCACTGAGTATCTCTCCAGCCCAATATTCTTATTTTCAGTATGCCTCTTCACCAGCCATGAATTATCAAAAATACCATGAATATATCTTGTCTACTATAAGTGAATCTATGAGGTAGGAAAATTAAAATAAACACATATATGCAAGGAAATACCAGATTCAATCTAGCAGTCCCTACCCCTGTAATTAGCACGCTGTCATGCAGCCTTTTAGCTGTCATTCACATGGGGTTGTATTTGTCAGAAATCACTGTAGGGTGTCCTAAAAGAAGCAATAAGCAAACGCTATCATTAAATGAAAGGAACCAAATCACTATGCCAGTTCACATCAGGAACTTCCCAAACACCTGGAAATGATACCTCTAGTTCACCCCAGACCAGCTTCTTGTGGCATTTTAGCTGCTGCTTTACATCATAATGACATGGTAAGGAAGACACCAAACTCTTGTTTCCCTGCTGACGATGTAGTCAATACACACCTGTTTTCTGCTGGGAAAACTGCAGCACAAGATGTGGTGGCTTTTTAACCTGCAAGACAGTGACAGAGTGTCATGCTGAAATCACAGGAATCTGACAAACTTTCGCATACTGTTTGCAAATTGAACACTAGCAGTGGGAAGCTGGCACGTGTGACTCGTTCAGGGATGACAGATTTTGATGCTTCAGGTAAGTCAGTATCACTCGTGAAAAGCAAGGGAAAGTGCAGCCACTACTCAGAACTGTGTTGTGTACTGTCCTTATTTCTACAAACGTATTTTACTTCTACAATGTTTCCTCTACAAGGAGCTCAAGTTAAGAACAAATGTAGATGTGAGAAATGAAGGGTAATTTAGATTTTACCTGAATTTTTCCAGATTAAGAAATTGCAGAAAACATTAAAAATACAGTTTCTCAGCAACTGTTCGTCTATTAATTACTTATTTATTTATTGAATATTCATTTCACCTATTATTATTTCTCTAAAGTATTAGAGATTGTTCATATTTTGGTTAGTTCTATTCCAAATTGTCAAATTTATAATTAGATTTCTTCTTGTTTTGGAATGATCAAAAATAAAGAAAGCTTAGGAGTTTGGAGGTCTGAATAAGGATAATTTGTAATTCATTAAGAATAATTTAAAATAATATTTTATTCTTTTGTGCCCGGGAAATTCAGACCATTTTAGATGATTTCAATGTTATCATTTATGTGGGAAATTAAGTATATCATTCACAAGTGAGGAAAAAGTTTTAGAATCTATATTTATCTACTTATACATATATTTATTACCAAGCAGTTGCTTTTTACATATGATCATGCCAAATAGTTTTTTTTTGTAACTGGGATATGTTGTTATAATGATAATATAACTAACACCATTTGATTTTTAAAGATAACTGATTCTTAACAAGGGATTATCTAGTAATATAGCAAGAAACCTGGGACCGTATCTATCCATAAGGAGAAAAAACAGTATGACATTAAAGATTACATTTTATTTTTTATAGCATTCTTACAGGCTAATAAAATTGAATAATCTTCCAGAATACAATACAGGAGCTCAACACATTTCTCCTGACTGTATCAGCTAATGGGATATTTACCATTTATAATTTATAATTTGCTATTTATCAACACCAGTCACTTATGGTATTGAATTGTCTCTTAACCTGCTTATGCCTAGCAAGCTCATCTCTTATCTTTGTCTAGGTTTGAGGTTTGTCTTGGTTTGTTTCATTTTTTTTTCATAGTTCTCAGTTTTACTGATGTTTTATTTTTTTCAAATACTTCACAAAAGTATACTGTTTCCTTATTATATACATCTCAATAAGCCCAAAATTTTTCTTATAACTTAATTTATAATTCCTTTCTTAAAAAAATAGATGATTGTATAATTGACTTGTATTTAAAGGCCAGTTTGACTGAATGAGAATCATTATCAGAGGTATTTTTCATGTGCTTTCAATCCAAGGACATGAATGATCATTGCAATCTGTAATCTCTTGCTCATACTGGAGATACATTAATTCATATGGGGAAAACATAAGAGGAGAGATTTTTCTGCACATAGACTTTGTTTCTTTCAAGTGTAGAGTTAAATTTCTCATCAACAAATAAAATCCTTGTTTCTCTAAACATTTCAGACATTAAGTAGGCCTTGATTTGAATTCAACTAATATGAGATTCAGCAAAGCAGTACAAACACAATTTTTCTTTGTAGTTCTATTGTGTTAATTTTGATAATGTTTATCTAGCCAGTCATTGCTTGACTTGTGTCTGGTCATTTCTACTTCTTTGAATCCAACTGCCATGGGATCTGCCTCTGCCAGTGTCTGGTCTATACCATCTGCCCTTACTGACTGCCAGGATTCCCGTCAGCCCTGACAAGCTTTGGGGACAATCTGGTTTACAGCTCTCTCTGAAAATCAGAAGTCCAATTAAGTGACCATCAAATAATTGGGATATTTCAGTGTCCCAAGATAGACAGTCATACTTCAACTTCATTGAAATTTAAGATGGTTTTGGACTATAGAACTTACAATATTTAAAGTGGGATATTCAGTTTAATGTAACCATGACAAGAACATTGAAAAATTGAAGTATGCATTGATTAGACCATCAGAATAATGTGAATTATTGGAATGACTTTTGGCAATGAACACCTAAAGAAATTGAAGTGTGTAGCAAGGGAAACAGAATTATTAATGAATATTATACAGATACTGACTTCATGAGAATAAGCAATGTAAGTTTTTTTAGAATAATTTCATCCTATGTTTGTGACATGAAACTGTAATTCTCAATTTTAGGAAATATTAATTAATACAACCTCACAATACTCTAGCGACAATGAGTTACTAAAACTAGGTGCCTTGACTGTGCAGAGTTTGAGAGTTATTATAATATATAACACATGTTTTTGGATTTTTTTTTGAGGCATGAAATCTTACCAAACATTATCATTATAATTGCTTTGGGAAGCAAGCCGAAGACAGACTACTGCAAATCACATGCTATTTATTTAGTTTTATTTCTGTGAAGTGGAGTTATTATGAGCATATTCATCATAGACTAACATTTGGAAAATGTTTGTCTAACACTAGTAAGACTGAAGTGGTAAAGAACAAATAGATACACTCTGTAAGCTCGAAAGTCAGATAATACAAACTGGTTTCTTATTCCTACACCTGTCGTCAGTATATAAATTAAATTAATAACTAGCAAATAGTTGACTTGCTTCTAATTATTGCTTCTTCAGTTTCTTTCACTTCTAAAGCTGGACTTGTTTATTTGTTTGTTTGTGTTGTTTGTTTGTTTTTTTCAGGACAAAGTTTCCTTTCTATAGCTTAGGAGCCTGTTCTGGAACTCACTCTGTTTGAGGCTGGCCTCAAACTCACAGAGATCAACATACCTCCGATCATGGGTGATGAGATTAAAGGCATGCACCACTGCTGACTGTCAAAGCTGGACATTTTTAAAGTAGCTAAATTGGAGTGACTTTTTTCAAGAACTTATACTTACATGGTGTGCAAATTCCAACTGTTTGAGCTCATTAATTATAATTAATGAATAACAAAACTTTGGGTTGACTTTGTTTAAAACCATTCACACCTCTCATTCAAATACATTTTCCATAAAAAGAAATTCATATTTTATAGTACTTATCTATAATGAGATATAGATAAGTATAGAATCAAATTATGTGTAGCAATATAAAAAGTCATATAATTGATTAAACAGTATTCTTACTTAATCTAGAATGAATGTTCTTTCCTACAAGCACGTCACATAATTGTTCATTTATTTTTTTATGGATAACTTGAGTAGATTTAATGAATAGGGTATAGAGGAAAGCTTGGGAGATCATCTATTCCAGGAAATATGAAGTTATTCTATAACTTAAAAGTCTTGTCTCTCTAAGATAAAACAGTGAATCAAAGACACACACAAACACACACATATGCACACATGCACACAAATACACATATTTGCACACACACATGCAATAACAATTAGTGAAAATGAGGCCAGGAAATTGAAAGAGAGTAAGAAGAAAGAAGAAGGATATGGAAAGGTTTATAGATAGGAACGAAAAGGAAGAAATGTTACAATTATACTATAATATCAAAAAATAATAAAGGGTTATGGAACATTTCAATTAAAGAGAAGAAATTCATTAGTGTTTTAAGTATAATGATATTTGAAATACAAATTAATTGCATGATTCAAATGAAGGATAGCATTATTAGTATCAATCATAAGAAGAAATTATATTTTAATGTAAGTTGTTAAATTGCTCTTTGTCTCATTTCCAAGCCTAATTTAGGAAAAATAGCTGTACCTTTTTCATCAGTAGATGACTTTCAGCCTTAAAGTTAGGATCTCCTTTTTTCAACCTCTAAAATGATTGCATTTTCATTACATAATAAATATGTTATTATTAAAAATCATTTTTTATTTTTAAAATCTAATTTCTTCAGTAAGTTATTGAAAGCTACACTATGTCTGTTAAATACAATTAAACACTAACTATCTCCTACTAAGATAGATTTGCCATCCACTCACGCCCTTCTTTAAAATGTGAAAGAATTAAGCTTGAATTTTATGACAGACATGTCCCTTCAGGCCTGATGTATATGCTGCAAAAAAATAGTAAATGTAACCTAAGTGTGTTTCATTTCTTCCCAGTGTTATAAAAGCAAGGATAGTTAAATTACAATCTAGTGAACACAAAGTGCTTTTTATTTTTAACTTTACCGACTCAGTATAGATATATACTTTTACGATAATACGTATTTTTATTTAGTGAAATTATCTTGGTATATGACTTTTCGTTTGTTTTCTTAGTGAATTTCAAATGTGAGGTAATCTGATATGAGATTCACCAACCCACAGCAGACTATGGACTTCAGAGTCAGAAAAGTTGGACCCTAGTGATTGTTTTTAAGAGGACTGATGAAATACTGTCTTACCTAACTCAGACAGATGCTGTGTTCTGGATTCTCTTACAGTTATGGTGACCAAAATATTGAAAAACCATGCTGAGTGAAACTTTCAGAAGAGTAAAAGAGATTTCAAAGTAAAAAGATGTACTTCTTTTGACATACAATCTATCCCCCTAAAATAGTAAATGGATATAGAAGAAAAGACATAAAGATCAAGTGAATAGCCAAGTCCAGGGTCCATTATATAGACAGAGTCCTCAGAGACAGGGATGTCTAACTCCATAATCGTCTGATGTGAAAAATGTCAATGTCTTTAAGTTTTCAATTTTTGTAGACTTAAAGTAAGTGCATTTTATACAGTAGAGTGTCAGCAGGGCAGGGTCTGAAAGATGTGCTCACTTGTTCAAGGCAAAGTTAGTAATAGAGAAAAACATAAAAGAGAGATGCTCTCTACTAATGAATATGTAATAACAACACAAAGAGCTAATTTTTACAGACTAATAGTACAAAAATGTATGCACATTATCTTTGTCCTCAGAGTTTTTTTTTAATTTTTTTTATTTATTAAAGATTTCTGTCTCTTCCCCACCGCCGCCCCCTTCCCTCCCCCTCCCCCAATCAAATCCCCCTTTCTCGCCGCCAAGGCAATCAGGTTGGGAGTTCAGGACCACCCACCTCTTCCAGTTCTAGTAAGGTGAGCATCCAAACTGCCTAGGCTCCCACAAGGCCAATAGGTGCAGTAGGATCCGAAACCCATTGCCATTGTTCTTGAGGTCTCAGTGTCCTATTGTCGCTATGTTCAGCGAGACCGGTTTTAATCCAGGTTTTTGCCCAGACCAGCTAGCCTTGGTGAGTTCCTGAAGAACATCCCCTGCCTGTATGTGGGTGCCCCCTGTGGTCTGGCTCCTGTGTGTTCTCTCCTTCGTCTTGACTTGGCCTTGGTTTCGTGGTGCTCCAATGTGGGTCTCTTCTCTGTTCTTTTCGCCTGATGAGGTTATATTCGGGGTGCTTTATGTTTTTTTGGGTTCTCTTCTTTTTGTTTTGCGCGGTTATATGCTATGTCCTTTTTTTGGTGAACCAAATATGGTGGTCTCCCTGTTCTCTTTTGGGTTGGCTTCCTCCTCGGATGTGTTTTCTTTCCTCCATTTGCAACTAAAGTCCTTGTTTTTATGTGGTAGTCTCTAATATGTATATATTCATACCTTTTTTTATTGAGGGCATCTTTTGGTGGTTATAGAGTTTTTAACAGATATTATTTATATCTGCTTGATAAAATTTGAGAAGATGTATTTTAGAAAGAGTGGTAAAACACAATAGACAAAACAGTAACAACAAATAACTCAGAAGATGCCTTTTTAAAATATTTATTTTCTGTGTATGAGTGTATGATTGAGTAACAGGATCAAGCATTGCCCATGGATAACCTCTGGAAATGGAGTTACAAACTTCTGTGTGCTGTCATATGCGTGCTGGAACCTGAACCTTGGTCCTCAGCAAAATCAGCAAGTAATCTTATTCACTAAACAATCTCTTTCTTCCCAGACATATTTTTATGAGAAAAATTATTTTATTTTTTATAAATATTATTTTTACATTTTTTATTTTTTTAAAAAGGAAACAAACTCTCTTTTTCTATTTTACTTATCAACTCCCATTCTGACTTGCTTTGCTACTCCCCATCCCTCCAATTTTTCACCCAACTTACCCCTATCCACTCCTCAGAAAGGGTAAGACACATTGCTCTGAGGAAAGACCAAGGCCCTCCTCACTATATCCAGGCTGAGCAAGGTATCCATCAAAAGGGATGTTTCTGTCTCCACCAGTTGCTGGGTGAAGGTTCTATGGTAACAATTTAAGATAGTCCTCAATCTGACTACAGGGCAAGGCCAAATCAGGGACCCTCTCTACTATTGCTTATGTTCTTAGCTGGGGTCATCCTTCTGGATTCCTGGGAAATTTTCTAGTGCCAGGTTTCTTCCTGGCCCCATAATGGCTCCCTCAATTAAAAATCCCTTTCCTTGCTCTCCATCTCTGTGCTTCCCCCATTTCTACTATCCCATTCCCTCAAGTTATTCTCTCCTCTCCCCTCCCCTCATCCCCTCTTCTCCTCCTCCTCTTCTTTCCTCTTTCTTTCTTCCCCTCCTTCTCTCCTTCCCCTGTTCTGTCCTCCCCTCTCACTTCACCCTCAGGTTCCAAACTCTGTCAGGAGATCTTGTCTACTTCCCCTTCCCAGGAAGATCTATATCTGTTTCTCTTATTACTTAGCTTCCCTGCAGTGTGAACTATAGGCTAATTTTCCTTTGCATTACAGTTACTATCCACTTATGAATGAGTACAAACCATGCTCATCTTTCATGATCTGGGTTACCTCACTCAGGATGGTTTATCTGCAAGGAAAGAGAAGCAGTCATCAAAATTCTCCCAACCAAAAAAAAAAAAAAAAATCCTAACCTGGATGGTTTCAGTGCAGAATTCCATAAGAACTTCCAAGAAGCTAATACCTGTACTCCACATAATAGAAACAGAAACTCTTTTTATGAGGTTCCAATCACCCTGATACTGAAACCACACAAAAACTCAACTAAGAAAGAAAATTACAGATCAATTTCCCTCAGAAAAATTGATGGAATAATACTCACAATAAAATACTGGCAAACAATCCAAGAACACACCAAAAAGTCATGCACCATGATCAAGGCAGCTTCATCCCAGAGATGCAGGCATGGTTCAACATATGAAAAACCTATCAATGTAATCCACCATATAAATAAGCTGAAAAAGCATATTATCATCCCATTAGATGATGAAATATTATTTGACAAAATCCAACAACCACTCATGATGAATGTCTTGGAAATATCAGGGATACAATGAAGATATCTAAACATAATAAAAGCAATATACAATAAGCCAACAGTCACCATCAAATTAAATAAAGAGAAACTCAAAGCTATTCCACTGAAATCAGGAGCAAGACAAGGATGTCCATCTCTTCATATCTATTCAACATAGTTCTTGAAGCTCTGACTAGAGCAATAAGAAAACAAAAGGAGGTCAACAGGATACAAATTGGAAATGAAGAAGTCAAACTTCCTCTATTGGAAGATAATATGATAGTATACATAAGTGACCCCAAAACCCCTACCAGGGGACTCCTACAACTGATAAAAATACATACTGTCAATAATGTGATAGGATATAAGATCAACTCAAAAAAACAGTAGCCATCTATAGTTGGCGGCTGCTCATTCATTTCCTAGCTGCCTAAATCCAAAAAAAAAAAAAATCATTCAGAAACTATATTAATTACAACACTGCCTGGCCTTTTAGCTTATGTATACTTCTAGCTAACTCTTACATCTTAAATCAACCTATCTTTATTAATCTGTGCATAAATAAGAGGTCGGCCTACAGGTAAGTTTCCAACATCTGTCTTCTCAGGTGGCTACATGGCATCTCAATGACTCTACCTCCTTATTCCCAGCATTCAGTTTAGAATTCCTGCTTTATTTATTTTTATTGTTTCTGTTAAGCTATATATATTTGTCTCCACTCCTCTCCTTTCCTTCCCCATTTCCTTCTACCCTCTCCCATGATCCCCACACTCCTAATTTATTTAGGAGATCTTGTCTCTTTTCTACTTCATCTGTAGATTGGATTTATGTATGTCTCTCTTAGTGTCCTCTTCATTGTCTAGATTCACTGGGTTTGTGAACTGTAGGTTGTTTTTCCTTTGTGTTATGTCTAAAAGACACATATTAGTGAGTAAATACGATATTTATCTTTTGGGGTCTGGGTTATCTCACTCAGTATGATGCTTTCTAGATCCATCCATCCATTTGTCTGCAAAGTTCAAGGTGTTATTACTTTTTTTCCCACTGTGTAGTATACCATTGTATAAATGTACTACATCTTCTTTATCCATTCACATTGTTTCCAGGTTCTGGCTATGACAAACAATGCTGCTATGAACACTTGACAAGAAATAATTTAAGGGAATGAGGATTTATTTTACCACACAATTCAAGAATAAACATTAGATCAGGACAGGGTAGCCATCTTGGCAGAAACCTAAGGAGGTAGGTCACATTTTTCCTCCAGTCAGGAATAGCTAGTAGAAATGAAGTAAATATACACAATAAAATTTCAAGTCTTGGTCTTAGTGATCCAATTCCTTCAACAAAGCTTTACCTCCTAAAGATTTCACAAACTGTCAAAATGGTACCACCAGCTGAGTTTCAGGTAATCAACTAAGTAAGTTGATGGCAGACTTTCCACTCAAGTCATAAAAGAATCTGATTTACATTCAAACAAAATATAATTATACAGAAAAATAGAAGCATAAACATTAAGTACAACATTAAAGTATTTTAAAATGACTAAAATTTCCAGTTAATTATATGATTTCCCTTAAATCTATTTTTATACAAAGCAATAGAATAATAGTCACAGTACATGACACAGTAATCTGAGAACTAAGGGTTCAAAAACAATTAGTTATAATTTTATGTTGCTCTTTTACGGACTCATTTTTGTAGATAGTGGAAAAATACTTGGCTTTAATTACTGGTACAAGTAAAACAATTACTAGCTCATTTCTACGGAATTACTCTATAATATTTGTTTTCAAAGCACTGTACTATTTCCCAAATGTAAATAAATATTTATAAGTAAAGAAAAATTACTTAGTTGGACACTATTTTTCACTGAAAATTTCTTATAAATAAGCCTCATGACATTATTTAAGCTTATGTATTGGTTTGGCTTCATTTAGTAACTATTTAATTCAGCTTCTGCACCTTTAAAGAGGTTTAATTATCTCACGGAACTTCAAAAATTTTTGTGTAATACTTTATGATAACTAAGCAACTGAGTAAAGTGCAAAAACTAGCGGTCCTGCTTTCTCTCCCCACCCCCCGTCTCTCAAGTTCAGTTGCTTGAGTCTGACCTGTTCAGTATTTGTCTAGAGAATATCCTTTCCATTTCTGCATTTGTTCCTGATTAAAAACAAAGCAACCAAAACACAACAAAATCTCTTTCTATTTGGTCTACTGTATCTTGTTGTGATTTCTTTCTCCATTATCACTGTAAGACCCATAATTCGAGTATCCTTAAAAGACATAATTCTGTCTATTAGACATTTATTTTATTTGGTAAATTACTTTATTAGTAATATTTAAATATTTAATCTGTCATTTATTATGTTTGCCTTTCCTGAAATTTTAGTGAAGAAAACTAAATAATCCCACTTTCAGTATAAATCAGTCTTTTACTATAAATGGGTTTTCTCATCTTATAAATTTTATCTGATGATTCAATGTTTTTCTATATTGAACTTGGTTAAAATATTAATACTCATCCAGTGCTGTAGGATAATACTAATTCTTATCTATATGAATATTCTATATAATCAACCTCTAGAGTTTTGGAAGTTGCTTACAATGCACTTCCTGTTTACTTAGATAATATTATATTCTTGTGGAGTCTTTGATGGAGTTAAAGAATGTATAGTTATAGTTTTCCTTAGTTATGATAAAAGATAAAGTAGATATAAAGATTATAATTGCCATTCTTGCTTGATAACTGTTTTGTTATATGTAATTTTACTATGTTAAAGCTTTCATTTTTGTTTAAACAGAAAAGGAAAAATGGTGTGAGAAGTCCTTCTGTCTATGTGTTGCTTTTATTGGCTAATGAATAAAGAAACTGCCTTGGCCTGATAGGGTAGAACTTAGGTAGGCGAGGAAGACTAAGCTGAATGCTGAGAGGAAGAAGGTGTATGCCATGGTGCCGCCATAGTCAGACATGCCAAAACTTTGCCAGTAAGCCACTACCCTTTGGCAATACACAGATTAATAGAAATGGTTAAAATAAGATGTAAGAGTTAGCCAATAAGAAGTTAAAGCTAATGAACCTAGCAGTGTTTTAATTATTATGGTTTCTGTGTGATTGTTTTGGTTCAGAGCAGCCAGAACAAACAAGCAGCCTCCTTGCAACAAGGTAACACAGAATGAGAATAATGAACATAGAATGTACTCATTCATAATTCGATATTAACTGTAAAACGGAGGATTGCTACATACCACAGACCCATAGAAACTAAGAAACTAGGTAGCTAGGAGGGTTCATTGGGGGATGCCCAGATGGTTACAGGAAGGGAAAATAGAAGTGATTTCATGAGTTGACTGAGGACAGGTGGGGATGGGAACATGAGTGACCAGATTAAGGAGGATTGAAGGAGGTCAATAATGAAAGAGACTGCTGGAAAAAGGAGGAGTTTGGAGTAAGGTAAAAACCTGGTGCAAGGGAGTCACCCAGGAATCTACAAGGATGCCCGTAGCTAACACTCCTAGCAAGAGCAGTATTAAATGGTCCTGTGATCAGGCAGGACTTCAAGTGTTGGGAGTGGGAAACTAACCCAGTCATGTAATCTTTGGCCCACAATCTACCCTGCCTATGGAAGGTGTTGGGGTAATAAGAGTGACCTAGAGATTGAGAGAGGGGGCAGCCAATGACCAGTCTAGCCTAAAGCCCATGCTATGAGAATAAGCCTACCTCTGACCCAGTATGGAGCATGAGTGCCCAGAAACTAGATGACCCAGAGACCTAGAATAGAACCAAACATGGTGTGAGCAAAAAATAAAGGTCAGTGTAAAAATGCCTAACAATATTCTGCTATACATATAGATTGGTGCCTAACCCAATTGTTATCTGAGAGGCTTCACCCAGCAACTGTTGGTAACAGACACAGGACCAAGCCAAACATTAGGTAGAGCTTGGATAATTATGAAGAAGAAGGGAAGGAAGGAGCGAGAGGCATCAAGGACACCACACAAGAACTCGTAGGATCAATCAACCTTGGCTCCTAGTGGCTCACGGAGACTGTATCAAAAATATGTATGGGACTTACCTAGACACTCTGCAAATATTACAGTTGTGTAGTTTGATTCTCTTGTGGGACTCCTAACAGTGGGACTAGGGGCTGTCTCCAACTCTTTTACTTTAGGGACTCCATTTCTCATACTAGATGCCTTTTCTAGTGTGAATACATGGGAAGGGGCTTCCTCTTACTATAAATTGATGAGTTTTGTTTTGTTGATATTCATGGGAGACCTGCCCTTTCCTAAATAGAAAAGGAGGAGTGAATTTGGGGTGGGAATAGAAGCAGGTGTGGGAGGTACTGGGAGGAGAGGAGGCAAGGGAAACCATGGGCAGGATGTGAAATCAATCAATCAATAAATAAATAAATGTTTTTTTTAATTATTGTTATTGAACCCTCTTAAAATTTCTCTAGACACAATCATGCTATTGTTAAGCAAAAAGAAAATTAATGAAATGTAAATATCTTTAATTAAAACAATTACTTTCAAAGACACCTTTAATAAAATTTGTAGGGACTTTTACCAGCCAGCTCAATCATGGAAAGCATGGCTTAGGCAGGCCTTTCCCTTCTCCCCATTCCTTTTGCCTTGGTAAAAAATCATTAGATTATATTCCTGAAACTAGCCAACAAGGTCTATTCCCATATTTGACCAATTATTTCCAGACATCAAGATATTAAATATTAAATCAAAGTCCCATTTCTTCCAAATGGTTAAGATGCCCATTCACATCCTGTCACATCCTAACCCACTCTGAAACAAACATCTCCTCTTTCCTTCTTTAGCATTATACTTTGCAAGATTGTTTGCTGCTCTTTTCCTACCAGAGCTACTTTATCTTTTCTCCCCTACTTAATAAAGGATCTCTCTCCAAAAACAGGTGTTTGGGTGTTGTTTGTGGTTAATCCAGGGTCTGTGAGAGAATGCCAGATATGTATGAGTCTCCTTTAGTATTATTAATACATTTGAAAATATTTGAAATAGTTTTAAGACAAAGTTCAAAAATAGAGTTGGAACATAAATCATAGTGCGAGAGCATTAAAATTTTTATGTTAGTAATAATTACAGTTTTGATATGTATTAGAGAATTTGGGACAGTTAATATTTTTATAGCCTCATCACATTAAAATTCAGTTATTTAGTTACAACACATATTCAAAATTAAGAACATATGTTAACTATGCTAAGAAACTACTTATCTTAAAAATCAAAGAAAATGGGGTTGAGAGCTATTTGAGGAAAAGGGAGGAGATCAATACAGAAAAAGAGGGATCAAGGAGGCAAAATTAACACTAAGGATGTTTAGAAAATTTACAAGGAGTTCTACTGTTTTTCTTTCCCCAAAAAATATTTCTTTACATTAAAGAAAGTAAAGCAACTTGGAGTGACAGTACTTCTCCCCCCCATAGAGCCTTATACTATCTAACAAAAACTACAGGACCAAGTATGACAAACCTTTTTTTAAATTATATTGGGGGAAATTTATGAGACTCTCCAAATAATATAGGCTATACCCATTGCCTTTGTTCACCTCTCAGAAGTCCGCATCACTAAAGATATCTCACATTTTGGACACAGGAGTCAGAGAATTTGACCTGTGTACCTCCTCCCTATGGACTAGCTTTCCTCAAACCTAGTGTTGCCATACAAGCCACCAAGGACCAGAAGCAATATTCCTACCCAGTTATTAAGCCTATGAAACACAACAGTAACCAAAATGGAAAAATATCCCTACAGGTGTAATAGTAGTGACACTCACATCTTCTTTGTAACAATAGATGTCTAATTTAACTTAAGGCACACTCAATATGAGGGAATTAACGCTTGTTGTTGGAAATCAAGCCAACTACCCATGGCTATTGGATTCTTCTGTCTTAGAGCAAAATCTCTTATATCTTACTAAAGCAACATAATTCCAGTGTCATGAATACTTTTGCTTAAATCCACAGAGAGTGTAGTTCTCACTGATCATAAAATATGTTTATCTTGGCAGCAGACAGACCATTTTAGAAAATTAGTACTGGTCAAAATTCAGAGAACAACTGATGAAAAAGTCATTGGCCTCAATGGAAAAAAAAAATCTAGACTACAATTCTGAACTTAAGTTTCAGGGAACACCATTGAAAGGAGAATTGCAAGACTGTATGTCTTAGAAGGACAGAGAAACTTTAGCATAATGCCCCAACAGTATGGTAACTAAAAAAGACCTGAACAAGGACAATACTAATACACATGCTAAAGCAGAAGCAGAAAAACTAACAGGGTCCTATTCCTAGACAAAGAACTGCAAGCAGCCATGGAGTGAAGAAGGCAGGATAGTAAGTCTTCCCCCAGGATGGAGGTAACTAATTGCTAATCAAAAACTAATTAGCAAGCTATAAAATTATGCAATGCTACACTGAACAGGTGTGTGTGTGTGTGTGTGTGTGTGTAACAGTAACAACTAAAAAAAGAGAATAACAGGAATTAGAGAATGGACAAAGGGGGGAGAATGGGAGAAACTGGAATGGAGGAGAATGAAGGGAAATAATGCAATGACATTTTAATAAAGTATTGATCAAAAATAAAACAAATTCTGACAAAGATGTAGAAGAAAGGAGCATTTGTACACTCCTTATGCAAATTAAAATTTGTACAACCATTGTGAAATTCTATATGGGTGCTCCTTAAAAAACTAAACCCAAACTATGTTGTGGCTTTGCTATAGCACTTTTGGCAACATATTTGAAGGACAAGTAGCTTACTCAAGATGCTACAGGGACTACTGCCCCTTCATGTTTCCACAATGTTCTGTAAAATGAGCAAATTACTGAACTAACTCTATTTGTGAGTCAACATTGAATCAGTAAAGAATATGTCATATTATACATAGTGGACCTTGATTCAATGATCAATTACAGTTGGGCTTAGTGGATTATTAATTAAAAGAGGATATGAAGTTGAGAAAACGATGTGTTGCAGTGAATCCAGGAAGTTTAAGGGGAGAGTACACTGGGGAACGACTTACTATCATGCCTTCTTCACTCCATGACTGCTTGTAGTGTAGATAGGATTTTCATCATATACATTTATAAAATTCCAAGAAATTAAAAAAAATAAAATTTAAAAGAAAAAGAATGACATGTTATTATATTTAGGAAAATTTTTGAAGATGGGGAATATATTAAGCAAAATGCATCTGGCTAAAAACAACCAGCAATGCATGTATTCTTATGAGTCTGAGTTTGTGTGCAGATTTTATACATAAATCATTTCTTTACATGACCTTAAATTAGAAATGAGATTGTCTGGAGGAATGAGGCTGAATTACAGGTATGGTAATTGTTAAAAAGTGGAGACTGTGGGCTGCATATAGTCAAAATACATTTTATTTGCAAAAAAAAATATTTTCATGACATCAAGCACTGTGAACTATTAACTCAGACCCATG
Organism: Microtus agrestis; assembly: GCA_902806775.1. Taxonomy (NCBI): domain Eukaryota; kingdom Metazoa; phylum Chordata; class Mammalia; order Rodentia; family Cricetidae; genus Microtus; species Microtus agrestis. The sequence continues at coordinate 127,589 of CADCXT010001939.1, forward strand.
CAAGAAAAAAAAAACAAATTAAAGCTATCACATGGAATATTAGAACACGCAAATGAATCAGTTCTTATCATTTAGGGAACAGAAACAACAGCAAAACCTAAAATAAGTAACATATTTTATCTTTTGATTAGGAATACTGATTGAAGCTAGTGGAAACACCTCATTTATTTATGTTTATAAATGTACTGCATGTGGGGGTATGCATGACTGTGCCCACACCTATTCCATATTGCCTATGTGGAGGTCAGAGAACAGTTGAAGGATTTGTTCTTTTTTCATTACACCATGTGACTAGTCAGGTTGTTGGAAAGTCCCTTCACTCACTGATGCGTGTTCCTGGGCCTTCACTGTCTCTAGCAGATCCTTCGCTTTAATTGTTAAACTCTGAGTTGGCTGAAAGTAGAAAAAAGGAGTACTTTGTAGGAAGCTCATCAGTAACAATGTTCTAGATGAAGATTGCAAAATGTTAACAGAAAAAGCACACACACATATGTTTAAAAGATGTATATGTATTTTAATTATTTTGTTTGTACCATCATGTTTTCACAATGAAATATTAGTGTTTTTAAAATGTTTTAGATCATAATGCCACTATTGAATTTTAATGAAAATAAAAGCTAAAAAGGAAATTAAGAAAATATTAAGCTTACTATAAGTATGAATATTTTATTTTTTGCTCTGTGTATTTTCTTTAGTCTTATTTTAATACTCTCCAAATTCTAAGTGGAAATCATTTATTTGTCATAAAATAGCTTTTTGTAAAATCGTATGAAGTTTTGGATATATTTTTCTTTTCCAAATAATCATACTGAAGTTGCTAAAATAATAATTTTATAATTAAAGCAGCACCATTATCCAATTTTAGCTTTTTAAATTTACTTCCAAGCCTCAATGTTTGATGTTTAATGTTTTATTGAAAATTACTTTTCTGATATTTTATTTTATCAATTATTTATAGATAAATAACAGCTATTGTAAGCTAATTTCTTAAAGTACAGAATATTTGTAGGAAAAATTGATGGAGGGTTAAAAATTGCAGTTATAGGGAGGAAATAGACATCATTTTATATCCACTGCTTTCTTTCTTGATAATAAACCAAATGTCTCAAAAATGCAAAGAATTCAGCAATCTGTACGGAAAATGCTAATTTGCTGTGTACAGTGACAGCTGGAATCTTATGACACTGATACTGTTGATCATATTTTTGCTTTGAAGGTTGATTCTGAACTCCTTCCATCTTATATGAGAAATTACTTTGGTTTAAAAATGCCACTTTTTCCTTTTATAATACATAATTTATGCATTTTAATCTATAATCTCCCAAAGTACTGAATGAGTTGGTTTGACTTTACAAAGTATTAAGTATAAGTATTTTCTTCTACTCCTTTTAAATTAACCTTCCATTAATTTTGAGTGATTGTTCCAACGTCTGTTATGGAATAGCATATACAAAAAGATTTTATCAATTTTTATAATACCCTTCAAAATCTTAAATAACTCAATTATATTTTTCCTATCTCTTCACATTTGCAGGCTAAATAATCTTAGCATCCTTTCTGGATTTTTTTAACAGCCATACATTTCATTCTACTTTAACCATTTTATGTGTCCTTTTGTGAACTCTTTCATTCTTATCTTCCCCCACGGGATAAATCCTAACTTAAGACAGTGCTTAACATTGGAATGTTCTATACATAATTATAACATACATTAGTTCTATTAATTTGCATTTATATACCATTTCTTTTATGCAAAGTGCCTTTTAGTTTATCTTTATAATATTTCTGGGAATGCATTAGCATATGTTTTTGGAAAGAGAAAGAACAAAGTGGTTCAAACTAAGCCCAAATCACTAGAGGTACATCTAAATCATCCTTTTAAAACAACAAAATTGATGTTTCTCATTTAAATAATCTATTTAAAATGCTAATTTGATTGATGGGAACTTACAAAAAGGCCTTGTTAATTTTCTAGAAACAGAAGGAACAAGGGAACAAATGATGATAATTTTACTATAGTTTTTCTTTCTAAAGCAGTAAAACCATTTTTAATGATGTGAATGACTTTTAAAGCACAAAATTTATGTTTTTTACCAGTTTTCTGTTTTTTTTTCTTTTTCAGATAGTCTCATTTCTCAGGTTTTCTTAACTTCCAATGCAGGCAAAAATGACCTTGATTCTCTTGCCTTCCCATCTTAAAGGCTTAAAATACAGTGGTATTCCACTACACCCAACAATTCTTCTATGATTTTGTCTATAGAGGTCTGTTATAGACAGTTGACTTGGTGACAATTTATCATGGCAATTTCTAGGCTTTCTATCATTTGAGATCAAATATCTAAAATTACAATCTAGTCTAATATTTTCTCATTTTTTTGAGTGGCGAAATCATAAGTGTCATATATGATATAATCACAGCTTTTAAGGTTTCCCTGAGCAATTTCAAACTAAATTTCAGAATTCAAGGAACAAGGAAAAATTGTTTATAGCCATCATCTTGAAATTCCTAATCAGTCCACAGTACAGAATAATTAAAACAGACATGCGCATGTGCTCCCTGGAATCCTAGAGGACACTCCACCCTCTTGTGTGTCTAGCTCTGGAGCACTAGCATCTGTTTTCAATTATAGCTCTTGAATACAGCACTAAATATGATCATCTGGATGTCAGGTGTTTATGGATTGTAAACTGCTATTACCTTTTCTTGCCAAGATTGGTGCCCTGTATTTATCCATCTCTGCAGCTATAATGCAGGAATCTTTCCATCATCAAAAGTATAAAAGGAAACAAGTAAAAATTTCTGTGCTATCAGCCATACATCACAGCAACAGTTTGTTTGGGTAGCATTAAATGCCCCTGGGACTTTTCACATGCATCTCATTTTTTTTTTCACTTTTTATATAACTCCTCATGTCTTCACAGCAACATATTTTAAATGTTGATAGATATTAACCTATATTGATCACACCAAAGAGAAATGAGTAAATAAACAGAGAAATTTTTATTCTACCTAGACCTTGTTTAAATTTTAGAAAGCAAATTATTATAATAATAGCAATTTGGGGGCTATTTGTTGAATTTTTTAGAGAAAATTCATTTTCTAAAAAAATATGCTGATATTCAACCATTTTAAGTTGTATATGCAGATATAACCAAAAAAGCATAAAAAATATTGCAAGAGGTAGAAGAAAGAATATTAATACATTTTTAAATTAATAGGAAGATGTGATTAGACAAGGTGGATTTTGTTATGTCTCATTATATTATCCCAGTAAACCCACAGCTCCATGTATCAGTTCATAATAAAAAGTGAGGACAGGAACATCTGCAAGGCAGGAGTATGATGCAGAGACCATGGAAGGGTGCTACTTACTAACTGGCTCCCCATCGCTTGCTCAGTCTGCTTTTTCATAGAACCCAGGACCACCAGCTCAGACATGGCAGTAGAAATTGCTGGACCCTCCTCCATAAATCACTAATGAAGGAAATGTGCTACAGGCCTGCCTACAGACAGATCGATCTTGAGGAGGCATTTTCTCAATTGTGCTTCCTCCCTCACTGTTGACTCTTAACTTATGACAGCTGAAATAAAACTAGCCAGTATAGGCAATAACTATTTGGAGCAATCCATTTGTACTCTATGTGAAGATGAATCTCTACTTCACCTCACCTCTGATTGGTTTACTAAAGAGCTGAACAGACAATTGCTAAGGAGGAAAGGATAGGCAGGGCTTCAGAAAGAGATAGAAATTCTGGAAAAAAAGATTAATGGAAGTGGGGAAGATTCTTCTGCCAGAAGTAAAAGAAACCAGATATACAGTACTGTAGAGAGGTAATGACCCACAAGGCAGAGTGCAAATTAATATAAACAAATTAATGTAAATTTTAAGAGCTAGTTGGGTACATGCTTAAGCAAAGGCCAAGCTTTCATTACTAATGAGCTGGTGATCTAAAGAAAGACCTCTTATAAAAAAAACAATCATCAATATTGTTTTCTGAATCAGTTGGACAACCCTGAAAACAGCTGGACTGAATATATAATAAGATAATAATAATATATTATTAATATTATACAAGAATGCTTGGGGAAAGAGGCTGACTATTCACAGAATGAGTTGTCCTATCTACTTGATTATTGAACTCATCAGCAGAAGTCACCTTTTGATGAGCGTTTATACAGCAAATAAGTATCTTCACATCCTGTGCCCATTTGGAGATATCTAGTCACATCCTTCTTTTCTAGATGTCTTTCTCACCAATTTTCTAAGCAGACTCTTCCCAAGTCCCTGAACATCCAGCCAATCCATTGCCTAAAGCCCATGGATCAGTGAAAATCCACACATCTGGCCGTTTCTCCTTACAAAGTGTAAAGTCATGTGTACTGCCCAAAGTTCTGCCCATTGTGAAGATTCTCCTGTACCAATGTCTTTTAGGGTTATCGGAGAAAAGGATTTGTATTGCTGCATCTGTCAACTTCTGGGTAGTACCTACATTACATGAGGAACTATCAGTACAGTAGATCCTAGTCTTCTCTTCCTCATGTAATGGAAGAGTAACCCCATGAGTCTATAGGTACATACTTGGCACCAGATGACAGTGTAACAGGACTAGAAACCATATGTATTTTGGCAACTTCTTCATGTAACTCGCTTGTGTCTTCAGGACCTGCCTGGGCCCAATCACTCACACACACCACACACACACACACACACACACACACACACACACACATCACTTACATTTGCAAATAAATTGCTATTGTGCACACCCATATAAATGCTCATCAAAAGGTAACTTCTGCTTTGTGGATCTTCAGGTTGAACCCCAATTTCTGACCCTGAGTTTTTATTAATTGTGCATCACATATATTAATAATTTACACTGCTATTCAAAACAATAGCAAAATTACAGATATGAATTAGCAACACAACTTATTGTTGGGGATCAAAATGTCATGAAGTGGTGATCACAACATTAGGAAAGTTGAAAACTACTGCCTTAGCTTGAATATCTTGGCATGCACTACACTACTTGACTCCTAAGAATTTCATTATTGTAGAAGACCTTTGAAATTTGGGTGAATTTATTTCTCATCCTTTGATACACATATGTGTTTCCAATAATCTGAAAGTTGTTGTTACCATCTGCTCCTTTGTTCTAATCAGCATAATACTGTCAATGCATTGCACCAGTGTGATACTTTGTGGAAGAATCGGAGGATTGAGACATCCCTTCTAAGTTATGACAGATGGAAGTAGAGTTAATATACCCTTGATGTAGAACTGCAAAATATACTCTTACCAGCTGAAAGCAAATTGCTTCTAGGGGTCTTTAAGGATAAGTACCATGAAAAAGGCATTCGTTACATCAGTGGCTGCACACTACGTACCAGGAGATCTGTTAAGGAAGTAATAAGGATATCATGTCTGGTACAGCAGCTGCAATTGGAATCACTACCAGTTTCAGATTTTAATAGTCAATTGTAATTCTCTATGATCCATCTGTCTTCTTCACTTGACAGACAGGAGAGTTATACGGGGATGTGATTGGAAGCATAACTACTCCATCATTCAAGTCCTAATTAGTGGTGCTAATTTCTCCTGTTCCTCCAGGGATATGATACTGGTTTTGATTCACTATTTTTTTTTTCTTGGAAGAGGCAACTCTGAAAGCTTCCATTTGGTCCCTCCAATAATAGCCATCACTGCACAGTTCAGGAGACCAACTTGAGAATTCTATCAACTTCAAGGAATATCTCTTCCAAGTATACTCTCTGGGTCCAGGAAAATAACCACAGAATGAGTTTGAGGACCCACTGGACCTACTGTGAGTCAGATTTCAGCCAAAACAATGGAGTTAATAACCTAGCCTCTAAATGTCCCTACTTTTCCTGAAGGACCACAGTGTTTCTTGGAACGTTCTGGAATCTTCTTCAATTAAAAACCAGTATTCAATAGAACTTGAAATGTCTGTTTGCTTCTTTTCACCTACTATATAGTTACCATTATGGATGCTCACCTTCCTAGACCTGGATGGAGGGGGGAGGACCTTGGACTTTCCACAGGGCAGGGAACCCTGATTGCTCTTCAGACTGGAGAGGGAAGGGGAGAAGAGTAAGAGGAGGGGGGAGGAAAATGGGAGGCTGGGAGGAGGTAAAATTTTTTCTCAAAAAAAAATCTGTAGATACCTCTGGGAAAATACTGGAGAATGGTTAATTGTAAAACTTTTAGGTATTTCATCAAGATCCTTACTCAGGGAAACCTACCTTTCCTGCTATTCAATAGGTTCTGTGTCTGCAAACTAGCTCAAGTCTGGACATTGCCCAAGTATCCATTTTGCCATAATCTAATGTAGTTTTCCTTTCTTTGTGTGAGAATGCTTCTGCTTACACTGATTCAACAAAAATTCGGTAAACTTGTTACATTTTTCATGATTGAAAACCTCATAACAAATTAGTACGTACCAAAGGTCAATATGAGTCATGCCTCCATTAAATTCACTTTGTGCTTCCATTACAGGTTAAGTCATTATTGACATTGCTTGGTCTGTGCTGTCTAGTATGATAACAAGGATCACCTGACCTTTGATGAGTCAGTGCTGCCACTAGGCTCCTGCTACTTTCATGTCCCAATTAAACCCAAAGTATCTAAGTCATCCAACTGAATAGCAATGTCTCCAAACATAAGCCTGGCATGAGGAAAAGGGAAACAATAAAATGATTCAAATGTACTGGTACCCATCTTGCCTTTATTGCATCTTATAGAAATAGTGAAGGACATGTCCCTTGGGCTGTCCCATTGTGGAGGATTAGGCTTTACATAATATTTCCACTCTAGCATTGCAGTTACCATCAGTCTTAAAATTCCTTCACTATGTTAAGTCAAGGGATATCAGGCATCTTCAACTCATCTTCAGTATGTCATCTTTTGACATATGCTTCAGTCAGCTATTAAAACAAACTTTTCTTATCTGATGTTGGTTGTTTTTAGTCTTTGACTTTTTGGTTCTTTTGGGGGCCTGCCACCCAGTTACCAAATACATCACACTCAGATGCTTATTCTTTCTTATGATGCCTAACCTTAGCTTGAGTTTTTTCTGGAAAATTTTTCTTTACCTTAAGTTATCCTACCTACTTTTTGCCATTAAGGTTTTAGTTTCTTTGTTCTCTATACCTTTATTTCTTACACTGTTGCTTTCTGTAGGTGGCTGGCCCCTGATGACCTCCTTCTTTTCATGTTCCTCTGTATTCATCCTCCCTTCCCAGATTTCTCCTCCTATTTATAGAACCATTCAACTCTTAATTAAGCCAATCAGGGGTTTTAGACGGGCAAAGTAACACAGCTTCATGGAGCTAAACAAATGCAACATGAAGGAATGCAACATATCATTGCATCATAAAAAATGTTCCACAGCATAAACAAATGTAACACACCTTGCAATAACATTCCACATCAATTACCTTTTTTAAAAAAATGTACAAGCTTCAGTATTAAACCAACAATCTCCACTCAGAGGGCCCATGTCAATAAGCATATCCTAATCCAATTTTATGTTCCTTTTACCATTATACCATACTCATAAAATCTATTTCCACACATATTCCCAAGACTTGTGCTTCAATAAATTAGCAAATTCATTGTGCTCTTTAGTAGTATAGTACACCTCATTGATTACATTTTCTACCTCTATTTTAGGAGTCTACTTTTCGCTAAGTCTTGTTATAGAGGCAGCTGATGTCTTGAGGGAAATCAATATTGTCTTTCTGGCATTTCTTTCAGAGAAGGTAATTGCTAATCAAGCAGGCAATGAGGGATTAATTATCTCCATCAACAATAAAAAGGACTATCTTCCAAGGGGTGAGACTGAAGGTAGTTGTACTAATTCTTCAAGTGAAAGAAACCCTTGAGAATCTGAGTGTTAAAAGTTCTCACCCTTAATAGGGACCTCCCCGACAACTAACTCTATTCCAATTGCAGAGTCTTATTCTTTACCAATTAATGCTCTTATTTTAAGTGCCAACACCCTCCAGGGCAGGGGCATCATTTTTCCATATAATTCAGCTAACCTTATAATGAGGACTTTGGTTTGACTTTCCACAATTTGAGCTTGCTAGCTGCTGGAAAGAAGAATCTCTCCCAGTGCACACTTAGAAACCTCCACACTGCTTATGAACATCTGGAACTAGTCAATATTAACACTAAACTCATTGTTCTTCATTGAATTCTGAGATGCAAGTAGTTAGTTAATTTAATCATGGAGTTCATTCCTATCTTTTGTCAAATTGGCCAAAGATTTCAAGAGCAACTGGCTGGTATAAGCTTTGCAGATCAGATGGAAAGGGATCCTGACAGCCCAGAGCCAACTACCACAAAGTCACTGTAAACTGCCCTATAGTCAGCATTACACTTTTCCATATTTTTCCACAAACTCTCAAAACTTTTATATACAGAGCCAACAAATCTTTTGCCACTCATAATTGGTGAAAAAGGATAATCAAATGCATTTATCACCTCAAGTTTGTAAAATAGTTTACACCGTGGGATTTTATTATTCTCTTAGATCCCTTGAGAGGCTACAGTAATTAAAGAGGCTTTGTAACTGTATGCATAAGCAAACTAGAAAGCATATTCCAGATACTTGAAATATGCGTCTTTATACTTCTTTTGCTCTGGAATCACTTGTGGTACAATTATCTGTATTAGCCAGGGTTCTCTAGAATACAGAATTTATAAATTAAACTACATATCTGGGGTTTATTCAATTATAATTCTATGTGTATGGGGTTGATTAGAATAAATTTCAGGTTATAATCAAAATAATCCAACAATGACTGGGTATCAATGTAAACTCCAATATTCCAGAAATTGCTCAGTCCATGAAGCTGGATGTCTCATCTATTCTTTGGTAGATGCTGAGTCCTGAAGAAACTCTAATGCAAGTGAAGAAATAGACTTGCTAGCAAGACAGGGCAAGCATGAAAAAAAAAAGCTTCCTTCCTCAATGCTATTATATAAGCTTCCAAGCAGAAGTTTTGGCCAAGATTAAGTTTATGTCTTCATACCTCAATATCTAGATTAGAGGTGTTCTCATTTCAAATAAAACTAATTCCCCCTCCAAAAAAAACTCCCTCACAGGTATGACCTCCATTTTGAACTTTAATTAATATCACATCTAGTAAAGGTGAAAATTAGGAATAATCATCACATAAATGATTATGCTTTTTATAACTTTAATATATCAAATGGAAAAGTAAAACTTTATTTTAAAAATATGAAAAATATCCTGTTTTGAAATATAATGTTATTATATGAGACATTGCATGCCCTAATCTCCTTGAACAGGAAAGAAGTACGGAATGCTTTCACAAAGTTAAAAAGTGATGTAAGTGAATCCTTCTTACTGAATAATGTTATGGTCAAATTTTGATATATGGTACAACTTTCACAATGTTGGCATTTTTTACAATGTTTATTATAGGCAATAGCAAATAAGTACAATATTTCACTGAGACCGCTGAAAGTTTCTCCAACTTTCAAAGTACTTTCTTCATGTCACGAGATTTTTTTTCTTTTTAAATTGTATTTTAATTAAATTTAAATATACTTTGAACATATTCTTCCCTGCCAACAAGATCATCTAGATTCTATCCTCTTCCAACCTATCCAACATGAAGTTCTTTCTCAAAAAACAATCAAAACCACTCCAAACCAAGAAAACTAAACAAAACCAACCCCACCAAACTACCACAATAAGATGACAGTCAACTGCTCCTGGAAATTAGGCTGTCCTAAAGGGTTTGAAATATTCAGAGTCTCTCTACTAGAGAAAATTGATTTTCCTGTTCCCAGCAAGTGTAAGTGACTGTTCAGTTGTTAACTGATGGAGGATTCTTCTCTGTATGCTGTAAATATGTTTTTACTAGAATTGGTTAGTAAAAGAAGTTACTTCTGCCTATAGCAGGAATGAATATATTCAGGCTTGAAAGAATATATAGAGAGAGTCAGGGTTATATAGGCAGAGTCAGGGAGACACCATGTAACTGCTGAAGGAGACAGATGCCCAGGAACCTTGCCAGTAAACCACAAGCCTCATAGTAAAACATAAAATAGTAGAAATAGGTTAATTAAATATGTAAGAGTTAGTTAATAAGAAACATGAGCTAATAGCCCAAGCAATGTTGTAATTAATACAGTTCATGTGTGATTGTTTGGGGTTTGGCAGGCAGACCACCTACAGTTAACATCTACCCTAGTGGCTAAGTTTTTGCTCATTCCTTACTTCTTTAATTCAGTTTTTAAAATATACAAAATAAGATATAATAATATAAAACAAAGCACTCACGTCTAAGTTGGATAAGACAAATGAACAGGAGGAAAATAGCCTAAGAGAAGACATAAGAATCAGAGACCCCTTATTTACACACTCAGGAACTCTATAAAAACAGTAACTAGAAGCCATAAGATAAGCACAAATAACATGGTACAGACCGGTGTAGAGCCTGTGCATGTTATTTCAGTCTCTGTGAGTTCATATGTGTTTTGGTCATATATACTTAGAGGGCCTTGATTTCTGGGTATCCTACATCTTCTCTGGCTCTTACCCTATTTCTGCCTCCTCTTCCATGAGCTTCCCAGAGCTCTGAGCAGACAGATTGATGAAGACATCCCATTTAGGACCAACTGTTCCATGCTATTACATTCTATAAGTAATGTCTGGGTATAGGTCTCTATTTGTGTGTCCACCTGCTACAGGAGGAAAAGTTTTCCTCAAGATATCAAAAAAAGGGCATTTATCTATGAGTATACCTTGATAAAATTGAGGAGTCATTTTATTAATATATATAAACCTATATATATATATATATATATATATATATATATATATATATATATATATATATAGGTCAGTATTCTTTGATTTTACCATAGGTTTTTGGGCTATCTAGGTGAAGGTTCATGTTCACCCAAGCAGTGACAGATGGAGACAGAGACAGAGATCCACATAGGAGCACTGGACTGAGCTCCCAAGGTCCAGTTAAAGAGCAGAAGGAGGGAAAACATGAGAAAAGAAGTCAGGACCACAAGTCTTGGTTCACCCACTGAGACAGTATGCCTGAGCTAATGGGAGCTCACCAACTCCAGCTGGTCTGGGAATGAATAAGCATGGGATTAAACTGAACTCTCTGAATGTGGTTGACAATTGAAGCAGACTGAGAAGCCAATGATAATGGCACTGGGATTTGTTTCTACTGCATGTACTGGCTTTTTGTTTTTGTTTTTTTTTCCTTTCTTCTTTTTTTAAATTTTATTTATTTATTTATTAAAGATTTCTGCCTCCTCCCCGGCACCGCCTCCCATTTCCCTCCCCCTCCCCCAATCAAGTCCCCCTCCCTCATCAGCCCAAAGAGCAATCAGGGTTCCCTGCCCTGTGGGAAGTCCAAGGACCACCCACCTCCATCCAGGTCTAGTAAGGTGAGCATCCAAACTGCCTAGGCTCCCACAAAGCCTGTACTGGCTTTTTGGAATCCTATTCTCTTTGAATGCATATCTTCCTAAGCCTGGAGGTAGAGGGGAGGGACTTGGACTTCCCACAGGGCAGGGTGCCTTGCCTTTCTTAGGACTAGAGGGGTTGTGGGAAAGGGTAAGTGGGGGAGTAGGAGGAGGGGAGGAAATGGAAATTTTGATTGGTAATATTTATAAAGTAATAAAAATTATAAAAATAAAAAAAATGAGTTCTGGTGTTTATCCAGAGGACCCAGAATCAGTCCTTATCACCCACGTGGAAACTCACAATAGTCTGTAACCACTTTTCCAGGGGATCTGACACCCTTATACAGATATACAAGCAGAGAAGACACCAATGAATATGAAGTAAAAATACCTTTCAATTAATACATTTCTTTATAAATGCTCTTATAGTGATAGAGTACTATAAAATATCACATTGTTAGTTATAATAATAGCTACAACATTATAAGCTCCTTAAATTCATCATGTTATGTTCTGTTAGCTTTCTGTGGAGTAAATATTTAATGGTCACTTTATCTATAGAGTTGCATTTTATCAAAGGAAACTATGGTTAAGAATATTTGGTGTTTCTCTCCCTGAAACCACCTCCAAGGCTTTTTTTTCCTCAGGAGTGGGAACAAAGATGTCTATGGCTACTTATAATCATATTTAGTTCGGTAAATACTATAACCAATAATGTTATAGGACAAGAACACTTAATTGGAATTTTACAAAATAGCAATAAAAACATACTTTCTAATATAATCTCTTCATCTCTTTTGTAAAATGTGGGAATCCAGTGATTTATAGCAGAATTTTTTTATCAAATGGAAATGAATCAAACTTCCATAATGACATTCTTATTTGCCTGTGTAAGCCTGAGACATCATTCCAACATCATGATGGATGACTTTGCCGTCTCAGGATTTCAAATTAATTGGAGAGAAGTGAAATTTGTAGTGCGACTTGCTTTGACTCAAAATAATTCACTAAGTATACCAAAGGGAACAAAATATATTGGAATGATATAAAAATAAATTTGATTTATGTCTAATTTCTCCTTATAAGTGAATACATACTGTTTTGTTTTCTGGGTCTGGGTTACCTCCATCAGAATGTTTTTTTTTTCTTATTCTATCCATTAACCTGCAAATTTCAAGATGTCTTTTTTCCCCACTGAGTTATACTCCATTGTGTAAATATAAGCAAAGGATAACCCGGCAACAATCCACAAAGAAGCTAGGTAAAAGGGAGGACACTAAGAAGAACATACATGGAGGTCCCGGTAAAAAGGAAATAGTTAAGATCTCCTGGGTACACTCAGAAGGGAAGTTAAAATGAGGGGATGGGGTATGGTAACATGAGGGCTCCAGGTGACCAAGTAATGGAGGAAGGAACAGAGAGGCGTAGCGATGACAAAGATATCTTGAAAGAGGGAGACATAATTGGGTTAGCGAGAAACAAGGTACAAGGGTAATTCCAAGGAATCCACAAGGATGACCCCAGCTAAGCTTCCTAGCAATAGTGGAGAGGGTACCTGATCTGGCCTTCCCCTTTAATCGATTAATGACTATCCTAATTGTCATCATGGAACCTTCATCTAGTAACTGATGGAGGCAGATGCAGTGATCCACAACCAAGTCCTGGTCTGAGTTCCTGGAGCTTAGTGAAAGAGAGGGAGGTGGGATCATATGAACAAGGGGCAGGGGTCAGGATCATATATGCGAAAACCATACAGGCAGCTGACCCAAGCTAAAGGGAGCACACAGACTCTGGACTAATACCTGGGGATACTTCAAGGGACTGAACTAAGCTCTCTGAATGTGAGTGACCATTACATGGATTGATCTGTTGGGGGAAACCCTGGCAGTGGGTCCAGAACTTATCCTGAGTACATGAACTCACATTTTGGAGCCCATTCCCTATGGTGGGATATGTTACTCAGTGTTGATACAGGGGGAAGGCCTTGGTCCTGTTTCAACTTGGTATACCAGACTTTCTTAATTTCCCAAGGAAGTTTCTTAGGAGTCAATGGGAGGTGGGATGGGAAGAGATAGAGATAGGACAGGAAAAGATGTGGGAGAAAGAACTGGGCCTAGTATGTAAACTTTCAAAAGGTTTAAATTAAGAAAAGAAAAAAAATTGAAAAAGAATAAACTTTGAAATCAAATATACAAAAATATTATTCTAAAAATACACTAGAATATGTTCATTCAGTCTATTATTACCATGTTTTTACTCTCCCAACTCCATCCAAAATCCTGCTACCTGACTACCCACAGTACTTCATGATAGGTCTCTCCCCTTCCGCCTGTCTCTCTAAAACATCTTAAATCTATCATGATAACATGATCAAAGTTAAAATAGGGTTTGGATCACTGTTTTAACAAAGTATTCTATTAAATATTAGCGAGTAAAATTTAAGAAATTATTTCATTTTACATTGTTGGTGGGAATGTAAACTTGTGCAACCACTTTGGAAATCAGTGTGGCAATTTTTCAGGAAACTGGGAGTCAACCTACCTCAAGAAACAACAATTCCACTCTTGGGAATATACCCAAGAGATGCCCAATCATACTACAAAAGCATTTGTTCAACTATGTTCATAGCAGCACTATTTGTAATACCCAGAATCTGGAAACAACCTAGGTGCCTCCAATAGAAAAATGGATAAAGAAAGTGTGGCACATATACACTTTAGAGTTCTACTCAGTGGTAAAAAAACAATGACATCTTGAATTTTGCATGCAAATGGATGGAAATAGATAACCCAGACCCAAAAAGATGAATATGAACCTTCATCTGGCGATGGATGGAGATAGAGACAGAGACTCACATTGGAGCACTGGACTTAGTTCCCAAGGTCCAGATGAAGAGCAGAAGGAGGGAGAACATGAGCAAGGAAGTCAAGACCGCAAGGGGTGCGTCCACCCATGAAGACTGTGGGACTGATCCAATGGGACCTCACCAAGGCCAGCTGGACTGGGACTGAAAAAGCATGGGATAAAACTGGACTCTCTGAATGTGGCTGACAATGAGGGCTGACTGAGAAGCCAATGATAATGACACCGGATTTTGATTCTACTGCATGTACTGGCTTTCTGGGAGCCTACTCTGTTTGGATGCACACCTTCCTAGACCTGGATGGAGGGGGGAGGGCCTTGGACTTCCCACAGGGCAGAGTACCCTGACTTCTTTGAGGACTAGAGAGGGAGAGGAATGGGGAGTGGGGAGAGTGGGAGGGAAATAGGAGAAGGGGAGGAGGTGGAAATTTTTAATAAAAAAATAAATTAAAAAAATGAGCTTCTAAATTTGGGTGATGTATTGCACATGTAATTAAGATTTAATTAAAAATGTTCTGAAAAAAAGTATTGAATTAAAATCCATCTTTCTACTTTTAAAACGGTGCCTTTTCACATCTCTTAAATAAGAACTCACACAAAAGCATGTTATCACACTTTCTATGTCCAAGGATCAAATTCACAAAAATAATGACATGTATGTATTTATTTACATATATACATATATTTACATGTACACATATATTCTAATAAAGTATATATTTTATCATAGATTTATTACAACATAATATATTATGATTATAATATAATAAAATTATATTTATTTATTTTAGAAAAGGAAAACAAAATTGCTTTTCTGTTGTCTTAATTCATCATTTCTTAAGGTGAATATGTATAATATATATAATAGTAACCATAATAATATTATACATATATATATATAAATTACTCCACTCATATATGTGTGTGTGATGTTTCTTTTGAGAAATAAAACTTTTCTATACTTTATATTACAAATATGTTCATTATTATACCCTATCAAATTGCAAGGTGCTATGTACACTGCCAGAGGAGGGACGTAATCATCCATATTACTCAGCTGTAAATCTTATGCACTACAATGATGGTTCACCTTGAAAGATATAGCCTACTCTAAAATAGTGCCATAGTTCTCAGGAGATTAAACAATAACTTCCCAAGCTAATATAAAACCTATTCTATAAGAAAAAACCCATACATTGTACCATTATTACTCAAAAAACCTATGTTCAGATAGAAAATTATACCCATCAAGTAAGGCAAATTTAAACTCTCAGCAGGGAATCTCTGTTTTCAATACATGATGATCAAGAACAAGATCCACAGCTTTCCAAGATAGAACAAATGAGAGAATGCAAAAGTTCACCACTAAGTGGAAGCTATTCCAAATTTCATCCTATAAATGAGTGCCATTTTAGAGGAGGAAAAGGAATTTGTAAGAGACAGAATTGTAGATGACTATAAGGAAATAGTATATTTTGGACAGTACAGGTATACGTATGGAGTCATAGCCATTGAGACACTAGTCACAAGACCCACACATCCCCTGTAAAACCAAATTTTAATATGGAGAGGAGGGTATAACAAGAATTTCTATGTGAGGATCTACTCTAGTAATTCTTAGCTTAATGGGAATAAGGTGTTGATTTTCTCTTAGAGTGTACCTTTAATAAGTCTATCATGCTTCAGTGGAAGACTACACATTCAAGAAAATATGGGCAATGCAAATTTATCATTGATGAGGGAAAAAAAACACACAGTTGTGTGTGAAGGGAGACTCAGACTGAGATTGGGAAGGGAGTATCACATGATCACACTACAAACAAATATTTTAAAAAACTAATATAAAAAAGAAATAAGAGAAAGCGAGAACTCTAGTCACTGTACATTTACTACCTAATTTTCTGAAAATGAATTAGTGACTGTTGCTTTCTGTGAGACATGTTAATGGATTATCTACTGAATGATGAATTACCTCAGTGAACTGCACATCTTGTTCGTGTTTATTAAAGAAAAATATAACTTCATTCCATTAAGGGTTATTTTAATAGTGCAGATTTATTGGAGCATTTTGCAGCTGTTTCAGTTCATAATAGTTATACATCTAAGAATTATTTTAAATTAAATTTGGCCTTCTCTTGTCACAAAGTGAAACTGAACAATGGAACACAAGTCAAGCATAAGACTTGCTTACTTTCTGTGAAGTCGACTTTCAATTGCCATCATTTTGTGAAACAGAATCTTGTATGTTTTGGATAATTCTACAGTGTCAGTTAAGGCAATTTGTTACTTAGATTTATATTATGGAAATCTCCTAAATTATTCCTTTATATTAGTTTTAAATTGTTCATTACATTGACAGATTTCTGAGGGGAGATGTAATAAATTTTTTATAAATTTTATATATTTGTTTCTTTCTTTTCTATATTTTTTTGTGGAAACAAATACTTAATTCACTCTTTTCTTTCTACAAACTGCTGCTTTTTCTTTTTCAAATTCATGGTTTATTTTCTAATTGATTGTTTTTAGACATGTATATGAATATGGGTCGATATAGTCTTAAATACCTAAGTATAACCTGTTCAGTCTTTCTCAGGAAAGAGTATATATACCAAGTGATTATCTAACACTAAATAGTGTTCTCTGAATGCACACATATAAACAACACTACTTTCTACTCTGCACAGTTTTATTTCATTTAAACAAGTAAGTTATGAATAAATAATTTTCTTATCAGAAAGGACATACTGTAAATTTCACAATTTTCTGAATACAGTGGGAAAAGAAAAATACTCATCTTCTAATTATAGACATAAAATATCATGTGACATAGTTGCAAGGTGTATCGTTTAACTTGGATAAACTGCCAAGACTAGTATATATGCTTGTTGTCTAAACAGTCTTGGATATTCTACTTCCCTATGTGTTGTGTTGCACCTACTCTAATGCTGTAGTTAATCATTGTGCTCCGTTGTGTTTTAAAGCTGAGGGTAGATGGCCTTTCACCAGTGATCTCTGATGGCACATACTGTGCTTCAACAGTCATGGAAGCAATAAAGTTATCCTGGTATATCTAGTCACAGGCAAACTGAGTACCATAAAACATATTTCCAAACAACATTTTAACTTGTCCTTTACATTAGTACATTTTTACCTACATATCTGATTTTTGGGTAGTGGGCTAGACCTCCTCTACCTTCATGATTTTATGTGTGTATGGACTCCAGATGTATTCTTAGTTTGATTCTGTTTGCCTTGGGCTTTTATTGAAAAGATATGTGTTATTATTCTGACCTATTCTAAGTGCACACTCTCTCTCTCTCTCTCTTTCTCTCTCTCTCTCTCTCTCTCTCTCTCTCTCTCTCTCTCTCTCTCTCTCTGTATGTGTTTGTGTGTCAGTCTCTATCACTCTGTCTCTGTCTGTCTCTCTGCCTCTCTGTGTGTCTGTCTCCCTCTGTCTCTCTGTTTCAGTCTCTCTTTCTGTTCAATGTGTTTTAAATGCATTTACTTGTCCTGTCACCCCAACTCCTATTATAACTGCTTTTACATGTCTTATACATGCTGCTATAATTATTATGAGTTCTCAAGTGCAATTTTCTTCTTATTTCAAGTAAATAGTGTGTTCTTGGTGGTAGCAACCACATTTAATTCATAAAATCTCTCTTCGCCACTGTCTATGAATATCTCTAGGGCTTTCATAGGAGTATGATACATGTGTCTAATGTACATTTAGGGATAAGCACTCCACAATCCTTTGTATTATGACCAGTTGAGGATCTTTGTATTAACTGACATCTACAATAAAGAAAAGCTTCTCTAATGAGGATTGACAGGTATCTGATGTATGGAAACACCAGTAGTTCATTAGGAGATATTTCAACACTATGACAATTTACAAGAATTGCGATCTATCCAATTCTCTGCAGTTTTAATAACGAAAGGTATGGGTTGTTTCATGGAATGGGTCTTTGCTCTAATTGGAAATTGGCTGGCCACATGAATGCCACTATTAAACTGGTTGATATAACATGCCAGGTTCACATTGCTGTAGCTCACAATATTCCTAAATGGTAAATATAAATATATATCTTTCCTTACAGCATCATGGAAGGTAGTCATTGGGATGAAACTTCCAGTCATATAACAGCTCCATAATCTGATATATATATATATATATATATATATATATATATATATATATATATATATATTTGCTGTCTCCAGCATTAAAGTACTAATTCTAAGTTCTGAATGGTATCCAAGAGTATTGGTAGCAGTCTGGCTATGATTATCTTCTTCAGATTGAATTGTAGTGAGGCAAAATAAAAGTTGTACTTTGCAAAATGCATAGAACTGTTACAAAATGCTTCCTGAAACAATTCTAACTAAGTACACAACAACCTGAGATCATGTCGATGCTAAGTATTCTACTAGGACTTGAAATCATCAACCATATTTTTATTTAACAAAGGTTTAGCAAACAGAAATGTAAAAAAAGAATTTATTTGTAGATTAAAGCATTTCTCCCATGCATTCTCCTACACTTTTTCAGTGTCTCCCCCTTTACATAAACATATAGAACTCAAAAAATATAGTAATAAAAGAAGAGAACTGTAAAGATATATGGGAGGATGTGGGTGATGATGAGATAAGATTATCCCCACTAGTTCTTACTTTCCTCATTAATTTTAAGAATCACTTAAACACTCTAAATTCTTAAAAATCTTAGCATTTTTTTACTTATCAAATATATTTGCTAATTTGACAGAAGTTTTCTTAGTAATATCTGTGTCTTGGCAACTGCAAGACAGTGCATGATGCACTGAAAACATGATACACAGACTGATAATAGTGAATATTCACATTTAATACAGGAGTCTTAACAAAGCAATTTGCAGGTTGATAGGTGGGCTCTCAAAATCTTTTTTTTTATTTGTTTATTTATTAAAGATTTCTGTCTCTTCCCCACCGCCACCTCCCATTTCCCTCCCCCTTCCCCAATCAAGTCTCCCTCCCTCTTCAGCCCAAAGAGCCATCAGGGTTCCCTGCCCTGTGGGAAGTCCAAGGACCACCCACCTCCATCCAGGTCTAGTAAGGTGAGCATCCAAACTGCCTAGGCTCCCACAAAGCCAATTCAGGACCGCGAGGGGTGCACCCACACACTGAGACAATGGGGATGTTCTATCGGGAACTCACCAAGGCCAGCTGACCTGGGTCTGAAAAAGCCTGGGACAAAACCGGTCTTGGGAAAAAAACAGAGACAATGAGGACTACTGAGAACTCAAGAACAATGGCTCTCAAAATCTTATATTCAAATATATTGGTGTTATCAGTTCCCACTTACAGTAATTAAGGAAAAAGTTTTTCATAAGTAAATTGTGCATATTAGATGCTCAGAATAAAAAGATGATTGTTTTTATTTTCTTCATTCAGATGTCTTAGTAAATAATAGTAAATAAAAATCAAGGCTTCATGACTTTCTTTTTAAATTGAACCACAAAAAAATAAATATTAATGCTTCATATTGTGCTGTCAGACAATGCTTTTGTACAATGCAAAGATTTGTTTCTCATATTGGTTTAATAAATCACTAATTGGCCAGTAGCCAGCTGGGAAGATTAGGTGGGGCAATCAGAGTAGAAGAATTCAGAGAAGAGGAAAAGCAGACAGTCAGTCGCCACCCAGATACAGAAGAAGCAAGATGAGAATGTCTTATTGAGAAAAGGTATCAAGTCCATATGGCTAAACATAGATAAGAATTACGGGTTAATTGAAGTTGTAAGAGCTAATTAGTAATAAACTTGAGCAATAGCATAATCAGCTTACAATTAATATAAGCCTCTGTGTGTTTATTTGGGACTGATGGTTGTGGGACTGGGTGAGACGAAAATTTCTGCCATATTATTATTTACTTTAAGCTCTCAATTTTGGAAAAGCTTCTATGTGTATTTCCACTATAAGAATATTAATACCTGCTACATAACTACGCCTCTTTGAACTGAACTGCAAAATAAAGATTGTATAAGTATATGTTTCAAAATTAATGATGATAGAATAACTTGAAATTTATAGGCAAATTACAAAATCAATATTAATATGCATAATGTAACAAATGCCCATCACTAATTATGATGTTTCTTTTTGGATACATCTGTTAAAATACATACTAAAATTATTATAAGTTTGTAATAATTTAGTGTAATACAGTAATTCCAATTATATTAGTTTTCTTCATGTCATATAATGAACTATAGCACTTGTTATTGTTTGTTGTGATAATATTTACAGTCCTGACTAGAATGAAAACTCAAAATTGTCCCCAATTACTTATATTTATGAATGTTTTGGAGATATTTCTTAGCCATTTTATTCCCTATTTTAGAAGTCTGTTTGGGTCTCAGATTCAGTTTTTGAATAGTGTAATTGAGTTTTTGACTCTTTGTTTTTTAATATAATGTGAACATTAATATTCAGTCTGTTATGACAGCTGACACAGACTCCACACATTCTGTGCCCTTCCATAGACTGATTCTTTTTTTCTTTAGCTGTGCAAAAGCTTTGGGTCAGGTGGTTTTAGTGCAGAATTCTACCAGAATATCCAAAAAGAGCTAATACCTGTACTCCACAAATATTCCACATAATTGAAACAGAATAAACATTGCCAAACTCTTTTTATGAGGCTGTAGTTACCCTGGTAAAAAAACCACACAAAAACTTAACAAAAAAAGAGAATTACACCCAATCTTACTCATGAACATAGATGAAAAAATACTCAATAAAATATTGGCAAACAGAATCCAAGTACACATGAAAAAAATCACCACCATGATCAAGTTGGCTTTAATCCAGAGATGCAGGCATGGTTCAACATATGAGAATCTATCAATGTAATCCATCATATAAATAAACTGACAAAAATATGATCACTGATTAGATGCTGAAAAAGCATTTGACAAAATCCAACAACCTTTCATGCTAAAGGTCTTGGAGAGATCAGGGATAGAAGGTACATAACTAAACATAATAAAAGCAATATACAACAAGCCAACAGCCAACATCAAATTAAATGGAAACAGAAAGCAATTCCACTAAAATCAGGAACAAGACAAGGCTGTCCACTCTCTCCATATCTATTCAACATAGTTCTTTAAGTTATGGCTATAGTAATAAAACATCAAAAGAAGAACAAGGGGATTCAAATTGGAAAAGAAGTAGTCAAACTTTCTTTACTTGCAGATAATGTGATAGTATATGTCAGCATGTAGAAGAATGAAAATAGATCCATATCTAACCCCATGCACAAAATTCAAGTCCAAATTGATTAAAGACGTCAATATAAATCTGACCACACTGAACCTGATAGTAGAGAAAGTTGGAGGTAGGCTTCAGTGCATGAGCACAGGAGATCACTTCCTAAATATAAGCTCAGTAACACAGACACTTAAAGCAACAATAAATATATGAGACCCCCTGAAACTGAGAAGCTTTTGTAAAGCAAAGGACACAGTCAATAAGAAAAAAAGGCAGCCTACTTAATGGGAAAAGATCTCCACCAAACACTATCAGACAAAGGACTGATCTCCAAAATATATTAAGAATTCAAGAAATTAGATATCCAAATTCTAAATAAACTAATTAAAAATGAGGTACAGAACTACCAAGACAATACTCAACAGAAGAATCTCAAATGGCCAAAAGATATTTAACAAAATGTTTAACCTCCTTAACTATCAGGGAAATGCAAGTGAACACAGCTTGGAGAAACCATCTTACATCTTTCAAAATGGGTAAGATAAAAAACACTAATGATAACCTATGCTGGAGAGGACATGGAGAAAAGGGAACACTCATCAATTGATGGTGGGAATGTAAACTTGTACAACCACTTTGGAAATCAGTATGGTGGTTTCTCAGAAAATTGAAAATCAACCTATCTCAGGATCCAGCAATACCACTTTTGGGAATATACCAAAAAGATGCTCAATCATACTACAAAGATATATGTTCAACTATGTTCATAGCAGCATTGTTTGTTATAGCCAGAACCTAGAAATAATATAGATGCCCCTCAACCAAAGAACATATTCTTTTTGGATGGATAGCTTGTTCAGCCTAGATACAGTAGGAAAGGTCTTGGACCTTCCGCAAAGTCATGTGCCTAACTTATCCTTTCTGAGGAGTGGATGGGGCTGGCGTGGGAGATATATGGAGGAAATGGGAGGGAGTAGGAACTTGGATTGATATGTTTATTGAAAAAAAGATAGTGCTTTTTAAAAATATCTTTTAAAAAGAAATGTCAAATGCTACAAATTTGAAGTGTCACTATATATATACATATATATATATACTGTGAAGTATACACACATACACACACATATATATGTGTGTATTTATAAATACATGTATGTGTATACATACACAAATATATAGAGATTTATACATGGGCATACATGGGGTCAATATTGGGGGATATTTTTATTAAACTTGAAGTCCCTCTTTCATAGTTGTTCTAGCTTGTGTCAAGTTCAGGTAAAATTATTCAGTAAAACCATTATTTGAAAATATCAATTATACAAAATATATGATGTATCTGAAAGAAGTCAGAAGTAGAATAAATGTATAATCTTGAATTCCATACTGTTTATTTGGTGAAAATACATTAGAATATCAAGTTGAAGACAACATAGCAGTTTGATAGACTGAGGAGGAATCTAATAAAAACAAGAGTTGACACTTACTGCTTGGCAACTGGTTGCAGATTTTTTTTATATAAATGGAATAATTAAAGAAAGTGAGACATTTTGATTAGCAATGACAGAATTTTCACAGTGTTTCTTTTCTTCAAGAATGTGTCAAAGGTTAGAAACTCAGTTCTGAACAAGATAGGAACCAAAGCACAATAATATTAACCCAAGACTCTTCATTGATGGAAACAAGGTTCTATTAATAAAAACAAGAAAAAAAAATGCATTTATTGATTTGAATATTTGAAATATCTGTGTACTACTTCCCTTTGGTGAAGGATTTGTGATTTGACCAGCCTAACTTCCTTAGCCTATGAAAACACGTGAACATTTAATTTACGTAATTTTTGAATGTTTCAGACGTGTCTCTTGTTTGAAACATAAGAATGGGGTATTGTTTCTAGGACGGAAAGAAAAATCGTGGCCTGAATTTCCAAAGGTATGACAGACATGGTTTTCCAGAAAAGAGTTATTATGATGATTATTAACACATTTATTTTAATTAAGTCTAATAAATATATTTGGATAATTTCAGAAGAAAATGTAAATGCCTTCCCATGAATTGTTCATAGTGCACTTAGAAGGGAAATGGTTAATGACAAAATTTGGTGACAGAAGCTTTTAACTATTTGTTATCACCCAGTATTTTAATATTTTACATAATTCTAACTATTGTATAATCACACATTTTTTAAAAAAAATCACAAAAGTAAACTAAATATATTTGGAGTTCTTATACTGTAAGCGAAAAAGCAATAACTGTTTATTTTTATAATTTAGCCAGCCTTCCATATCTGATACTTTTTCTTTATCTTCCTATGGAAAGAACACCTTCTACAAGGAAAAGTCATTGGGTTTTAAAACATAACCATAAACATACATGAATATATACCCTTGCTTGAGGACAAACCCATTATAGCAAATTATATACCATTTCCAATACTAAAAATAAAATTAAATAAAATCGTTTTACTGGTAGTTGCAGTCAGGAGTATAGCTTGAATACCTAGGAAATCAATATCTGCTTTACTCTGTGGTTACTGTGAGATAATTGAAGTATCAGATAAGCAGAGCGTCACAGGCTTTTCTGTGCAAACAGCTAGTCACTGACTGTAAATCTCTTCTCATTGTTGCTGGAGCGCAGGCTATAATTTCCTAAAACTTTTAAATGCACTACTGTTTCTCCAGAAGAGGCTATCAAAGTAACCATTCATGGGGAGAAAAGTTCTAAAAATACTAGAATTGACAGTAAATAGTGAGAAATAAAGAAGGAACTGTTTAATGGTAAATTGATATGGGTGATTCTGAAGGGCACTCATTTTGGCCTAACAACCACATTCCCAGGCATCTGGAGCCTTTCAAACATAGCTTGAAGTAATTGATCATACAGGTTGTTGCTTTCCTACTTTATATCTTCAAGTTAAATGTTCATTCTAGCCTACTCACATAAACATACTTATAAATGTAACATTATAGTAGCTACCTCAGGTGAGATTAAAATCTGATGTGTTTATGAACATCAAAAAGATAATCGGAGTGATAAGTTTGCATGACATCTGGTAAATGTCACAACAGAAATATGAAATGATTTTTTTAAGCCCAGAAATTCTGGAATGAAGGAGGCACATGCCAAGCACTTATTGTATGATATAAAATTAGTGATTTTATACAGTTTTTGCATGTAAAGTACTCATGCAATTCAAGAAAGTGAGAATTTATGTTTTAAAAGAAACAAAACACATCAATATATACTGGCTACTCTACATAAGTTTTATCTTGGGAGAAAGATATGCATTTCTCATTATTTCAGATGAACAATAAAAGATGTTTAGATTGTGAAATAACAATATATCTTGAGCCAAAGAGACAATAATGCAAAAGAAATATGTAAAATAGTAAATAGGTGTTGTATATAAAAATGTAGAAATTACTTCTAATAACCAAAATTGATGAAAATATAATACATACTCAGTGCCATCTTTTGAGTGAAAAGAATTCTAATTTGTTTAAAGATGGGAAAATACAATTTAAAAAGCAAAATTTATTATAAAACCTAACAAAATGTCACAGTAGAATAGTAGGAACATTAAAATGTAGACTGTGAGCAAATTGATAGCTAATAAAATACCATTTTAGTATTTAGTGAGAAGATAATCTGTTATGAATGAGATAATCTAGACATCTTTAACAGAGAAAAGTAAGTTTCATACATGGTTTGGAAAATTCTCTGAATTTGGATAATTGAAAAGGTGCTACATAATAATTCATGAAGAAAACGTTAGAAGGATAAAGAGTAATTAGCCGTCTGCTAGTGGAGTAAAGTTTCTTAGTAAAAGATTGTTAGCCAAATATGAAGCATATAGAACTAGAAATCAACACTTTTAAGTCGGGTAAAAATGGGTATTTACTCTCTGATTTGTGTGATAAACAAGATATACACGAAACTATTTAAAACATCTGCCTTACTTGGAAGAAAACTTGGAGACATTAATAGCATCAGGTATATTCCTTAAATATTTCATATTTTCATATTTTTAATAACTTTGAATTAAATAAATATGCTGAGAAAGCTAAGTCTATTTCTATGACATTTTTGTCATCAATGTCCTTGTTTTCTTCTCAACAGTTTCTCTGAATGGTGTTGAATAGGAATTGAAATACTTTTATTTCAAAGTACAGATGACCAAAAAGTAAATCAATTGCATTCTTTATGCCACAATTCAGGTATTGTGGACACAACACCTTCTATAGTTAATATACATAAATGTGAATTACTATTCTCTGGTAAAACTTGCAAAACATTTCTGTCACCTTAATATATTTATGGACAATCCTGTTGCCTGACTATACTTTATAATTCAGATTTATCAAAGTGACATGAATTCAGTTATATAAAAGCAACACAGTGACTCAATGAACAAATGATGGATGGATATGTATCTATAATCTGTGATGTGAAAATCACGGCTATGAATGTTTGATATTTAGAGGCCATGAGTAGGAGCTGATACCATTATTCTCAAAGCTGCTGCAATGCTCTGTAAGCAAATTCTTGCCTTAACCAACCAAATTTCAGAACATACGAAATGCTTTCCTTACTGAAATTGCATTATCATATCATTTATTGTGTCTAAAATTTTCTGACACCTTTATTTTATTCTGAAATCATATAAAAATTAACTGAACAAAAATTTATAATCATGAAATCATATTTTAAATATTAACATTCCACTGTCATTTTCCTTGAATACCCTGTCAACCTTCTCTGTTATATTTTGTAGAAAAATTAAAACATCAATATAACAAGGCTAAAATTTATTATCAAAATAAGTCACATGATTGACAATTAGGACAAATCTATAGAAAAGCAATCTTACAATGTTAGTTTACTTTTACATTAATCACCAGTGAAGACCCAATAATTCTGACTTAGTGTGGTAATTTTCTTATATGTAGTAACAATTTATTCAAACAGATGGTTGAATATAAAGTAAAACGTTTTCAATATCGATTATTAAGCTCTTGCAAATTTTATTATAGTAATATTTCCCTATTATTTTTTGTTTTCACTTATTTTACTATCTTTTAATATTATTTCCCTAATATTCTATTGGATTTCTATTTAAATACCTAAATTGTAATTACCTGAAGGCAATTTTTGCATGTTTAAAGTGCTACTTTTTCATTACTAATCTTTCCTTCTGACTATCAACATGTACATGCATTCATGTTGATCATTGCACAGTTATAAGTAAGCAAGACAGGGGACCTGGAAAATGTTATCAAATAAACTGCCAAAGAGCCACATTTCCTTCAAGAAATAACAAAATTAACTAACCTGAGCTGTGGAAAACATATGACATATTACTAATACTAAAACACACATCTTTATAGAATGAACAGAGTGAAGACTGTAGTATGACTATCATATAACCTAGTTTTATTATTTATAAATCATTCATTGCATATTTTTGTTAAATTAATTTATATAGTGCCAAATCTTATTAAAATGTATATGTATTACATAAGTATATCAAGTTATTGTAGTTTAAAAAATGCATCATATTCATTTATTATATAAAATTGTAACATACTTTCAAAAACAAAATATATTAATGTTTTTCATTCCCTATTTTACTGCTATGGCTACAGAAATATTGGGTATATTTTCCCACTAAGTGGAACATATTTTACTTGAAATACATTTTATTAGTGCCGTGCAGATGAGACAAGAAAAATTCATAGTTCAAACTCCACTGTTTAATGACACATTATCCCATAACTCTTAAATCAGTTGCAAGTTTCAAGCCACCGAGAAACGTGTTTATTTTTAATTCCTTGAGAATTTAAGACAATGTACTTGAATCATATTCATCACTCTACTAGCTTCTCAAAGACACACACATACCCATGCAACTGTTCTACATATCAAGTCGGTAACCTGTATATTCTCAGAGTTGTAGTTATCCACATGATCATGATCAATATACCAGGGAAACATTCTTAAATAAAATTTCTCTCCCTCAATCAGAAACTATCATTTGCCTATAGCTCTATAACTAGAATTGAGATATCATTCCTGGCTTCTGATTCATGGGGGACTTATTCTGTATTGAGTTGTGCATGATGGTAAAACCTCTGTAGGTTCACATGTGCAAATGCCCTATTGTGTCTGGAAAACACTGTTTCTTTGTAGTTATATGCAATTTCTCACTCATATATTCCCTCCCTGCTCTACACTGATTGCTGAGATTTGGGAGGGCAGTGACATAGATATCTCACTTGGGAATGCACATTCTGCAGTTTTTAGTTCTCTTCACTTTGACTAGTGGGTTTCTGTGTTCATTGCCATCTACTATGTAAAAACTTTCTTTTAGAATTGTGAATGTAATAAATATGGATCTAATGATAAGTAATTAGGAGTAAATTAAATATTATATCCACTTAGCAGAATAATAGAAGTAGATTTTGTTCTAGGGCCCATCATTTGTATAGCCATAGGATCTTGACCCCAATAACATGACATTTATGTCACTATTGTACCAGTGGACATGTCTTGCTGAAAATCAGTATTGTAGCTCACGACTTCAGAGTTGAGTAAGAGTGCCAATTACTTTTCTTCTCTAGTAGTGTGAGTAATGTTTTCAACATGATGAAAGATACTAGTAGAGAATAAATTTACATACAATTATTAGCTTGACTTTATCATCTTGAATTAGCTCAGCTTCATCAACTCCTATGAGTCTAATATGTGGCTTCTTCAATGATAAAATCTTATTGCTGAGGTATATAAGGTACTAGACCATATAAATTGTAGAGACCTATGGCACCGCGTTGGTCAACAACTTCCATAGAGAAAACTCATTCTTGGCACAACACTTATAATTTGTTGTTGTGGGTACTAGTGGCATTGGTTCTTTATGATATGGTGACTCCATTTAAACACACACTCTCACTATCTCCTTGAAATTGTGTGTGTGTGGTATATGTAACAACAAACTTTACAGGAAATACAGGTAGATAGATAGATAGATAGATAGATAGATAGATAGATAGATAGATAGATAGATAGATAGATAGATAGAAATAGATAATTATTTTGTATAGGATTATTTCAAATACTTATAAAAACTATTCTATAAATTCCTTAGATGTACATAGAAACTGTTACATTTGGCTTTAGTAAAACTTTCTTAAAATATTTTTGTTTGTTCTCTCTCTCTCTCTCTGTGTAAATTGTTAAACTGTTTTACACTTTTATTTTTCATTCTTATCTATTGGTGTAATGACTCCAAATTCAAGGAATTAACATACTTGAACTTATGTTTCATTATCCAACACACAAAACCAAGATTGTCCAAAAATATTAATTCATTGCACAATAGTGTAGATAGATTCTAAATAAATAATTCTAATACCTTGTTCTTATGGAGCCATTAATCACCACTCAGTCATACCAGTTTTTATGGCTAACCAGGAAAATGTTTAATTCTCCATATGTTGAGAATCTTTATACTTATGTTTCTTAGAAACAACAAATTAAATTCTTTTAACAGGGAATGAACTCTGTCTTTAGGCCTCACTTTTTCTCATGTGAATAAACTCCCAGTGCATGGTACATAATCTCAAACCTCCAGTCTCTTAGGTAGTTATTGTGATGCAGACAACCCCATTCCAATCTATATAGAAGAAGGCCCTGGTGTGTCACCCCATTAAGCTAAATCAAAAACCAGGTAAATGAAAAGACTAAACACATTTTTCATATTACTTTTCAAGACATATACCAGTATTCTTTTACCTAAAAAGGAAAGTCATTGTAACAAATAATATACTTAGAATTAGTCCTTGGACCTTAACTAATAGTTTCAATCAGGCTAAATAAAAGTTCAGTGTGTTATTTAGAATTGTCCATTATAGCTAATTAGTAGGGAGGTAGCACACTAGTTTCTTACAATGTCAATAACTTCTAGCTTTGGAAATATTCATATTTGTGCTGTCTAATTGAACATGATCAAAGGTAAATTAATCTGGTTCCTTACAGCTTATTTTAACAAACCTGTGACCATAAAGAAGCTAGAATTTCTAATCTAAGTGTTTACCATGTCATTTTAGGAAGAAGATGCAAAGTGTTAGAGAATATCTCTTTGCTGTCAAATTCATCAGCATTATTTGAATATATAAATTGCTTAATTTCTAACCCTTCCAATCTAAAATTACCATAAAGATTTTGTTTAAATCTAAAAGTAAATCTGGCATCTTAGCTACATAAAAATTCATGAATATTTATTGAATATCTATACGCATATAGTAAAATGTCTAAAATGTAGATTTGTGACAAATGATTTTAGAATATTTCTCTTATTTTCATATTTATAAAAATTTTTGACAAAATTTACTAATGTGATCTCATTATTAGAATGGTAAACTTATAGTACTTGATATACGCTACACATTTTATTTTAAATAAATGAAGGATATCTTATTTTATCTTATTTGTTAAAAATCATTGATTATTTTCTATAGGACTTTTTTTCAAATACGTATAAACATCAACCTATAAATAAAGTAATAAAGTAAGGAATGAAGTAAGACTTGGTATTTAATGCATTGTTGCCTCTACGCACTGACACTAGATGTGTATATCAAAATCACAAACTGAAGGTAATTTTTAAATTTAAGTTTCTTTATTTCTACATGTAAGAAAAATGGCTAAATACCAAGAGTCAGCAAATACAATTATTTGATCTCACTTTTGATTTTATTTTATTATACATACCTTGAGTTTTAAGATCTATAGAAGATATACACTGTTTTTAGTTTTCTATGTCACTCATGTCCTCATTTTATACATCAATGATTGCAATGATATTTAAATTGTTATAGCTCTTGGAAAAAAATTCAGAAATCATCAATCACAGTTTGGGGACATGGTGTGTGGGAAGTCCTTCTGTCTTTGTGTTACTTTTACTGGCTAATGGATAAATCTGTTTCAGCCAGTGGCTTAGCAGAGTAAGGGAAGGCAGGAGTTCCAAGCAGTGAGAGGAGGAGAGAGTAGGTGGAGTCAGGAGAAGTCATGTAGCCACCATTGGGGACAGTCACCTGTCCTGGAGCTCACCGACTTTGCCAGTGGCCATGACCTCATGGAAATATACAGAATAATAGAAATTTGTTAATTTAAGATATAAGAGTAAACCAGAAATATGCTTAAGCAATTAGCCAACCGGTATTACAAATAATATAGTTTCAGAGTAATTATTTCATGGTCTGGGCAACCAGGAATGAATAAGTGGCCTTCCGCCAAGGGAATATTTTGTTGAAAGCATTACATACTATTCTGTATTCTATTCAGAATTTCCATACAACCCTGGCTGAGATTTAATCATTCATTCAGAAGTCACTATTGTGCCTCCATATTGCTCAGATAACAATCAGAATATAACAGCCTGAAATTAATACAAATAATAACATGTTCCAAGGGCATAAGATGACAGCATGATTTGTCCATACTATTGGAACTATTTTCAGTGTTCTTGCAGTTAGAGAGGAAGCTACCTTTGCTCTCAAAATTTCCACATCCATGGTTCAGCATAAGGTAACCTGATACTTGGCAAGCTGAAGTCTTTAGTGACCTCACCTAAAATAGGAAGTAATAATCGAGAGTCATATACTGCAGTATCTTCCACTTATATACACTTATACATTGGATGTTTTTACTACCCTTTTTCTCAAAAGCTCTGCATCTCCTTACTTAGCAGATGATATAATCATTTGGCCAAAATTGTGTTACAAGAGAACCTCAGATATCAGCATCAGAAAATATTTAGCACGTCCTTTAAAATATTTTGTCTATATCTCTCTGAATTAAGGAGTAGACATATTGGTTTTGTTAGGATTCACTTCCTTTATTAGGATTAGTTTGTGCAACTTATATAATAGTGTTGGTACGTGGGTAATTATGTAAACAAAAGTGTTAATGAGAAAATATGACTGTGGCATTCAATATAGAGTGCACTTTTAAATTTGCAAACAAAAGAGATGAATAATTACTTGGATGGAAGAGAGAAATAACGCTAAGATAGTCATATTTTATGTCAAGCTCATTTCAAATGTTTATTGCATATTTGATTTGCTTTATTATTTCAAAATCATTAGAAATTAGTTAAAATATAAAATAAATTTGCAGCCAAACTAAATATACTATTCAGTAACTATTTCTTTTAATTATTAAGGCAACTATAATCTCTCTTTCATATTGGCAGTTTCATATCCACAGATGCAACCAACCACAACTGGAAAATAAGTAGAAAACAAATTTAGTCTCTATCAAACATACCGAGTCCTTCCCAGTGCCATCATTACAATGGAGTACAGATACATAATAACTACACTGTATTTATTATTTTAAGCATATAGATCATCTGGATTTAGAAAGATATACGTAGACAATGAATAAATATTACAACATTAGGTACTTAAGCGTGCAATTCGTGATCCTAGAGAAGCTGAATAAGAAGGTGAACCCAAAGAAAAACATATAGGCATCCTCCTGGATATTAACCTTCATCAGGCAATGTAAGGAGACAGAGACCCACATTGGAGCACCGGAATGAAATCCCGAGGTCCAAATCAGGAGCAGAAGGAGAGAGAGCACGAGCAAGGAACTCAGGACCGCGAGGCGTGCACCCACACACTGAGACAATGGGGATCTTCTATTGGGAACTCACCAAGGCCAGCTGGACTGGGTCTGAAAAAGCATGGGGTAAAACGGGACTCGCTGAACATAGCGGACAAGGAGGACTACTGAGAACTCAAGAACAATGGCAATGGGTTTTGATCCTACTGCAGGTACTGGTTTTGTGTGAGCCTAGGCAGTTTGGAAGCTCACCTTACTAGACCTGGATGGAGGTGGGTGGTCCTTGGACTACCCACAGGGCAGGGAACCCTGATTGCTTTTGGGCTGACGAGGGAGGGGGAGTTGATTGGGGGAGGGAGAGGGAAATGGGAGGCGGTGGCGGGGAGGAGGCAGAAATCTTTAATAAATAAATAAAAAAATAAATAAAAATAAAGTGCAGAGAATACAGAATCATATGATTCCTGAATACAGTGACTTGCTAACACTGGTGGACAGCTAAGAAATGATAGAGAGCAGTTTATACAACTTCTAAATATTATCTTTATCACAGTGCAAATAATAGTAAGACTATATCAGCTCAACAGAAAGACTTAGAACTATTTACTTGATACAGGCACAGTAAAAATAGACACATGTCTGCTCTCAATACAAATAATGAAGTAAAAACTATTACATAAAATTGTATTACTATTTTTAGAGCTCAATAAAATCAATAAAAATTGTATTATTATAATATTTAATAAAATTTTAAAAATCAAGCATCACATTATTTACGATTTCTAAATTCCATTCTCTGAAATACATATTGCACATAGGTAGGCGTAAGTCCCATCTTCATATCCTGTAATATATGTTTCTAGAAATGCTGACTTAACAATGATAAAGTCATAGATTTACTTTACTGTTATATACAAACATTAATTTATCAAATTATTTTTTTCATTCATTGATTGATTGCATGTTTTTGCATGTGTACCTGTGTATTTTCATGTACATCTGTATGCTTGTGTGTAAAAGCATGCATAGTGTGCACGTGTATGTCTGAGGACATCTTGAGGGTGGTAACTATTTCCTTCCTCTCTGTATAATCCAGAAAATGTGTTCTGGTCTTTTGATTGGGAGGCAAGCACCTTTAGCCTTTGAGTCATTTTGTCAACTGACAAGGTCTAATTACCTTATTTGTATTGTTAACTAAATTGATACTTTTTATTCTTGAAGTTCATATGACCATATCTCTTTCCATAACATATTTAAAATATTTTACATTTTATTAAATGTAAGACTGTTGGGAGCAGTGAGACCCCAGATCCTGAAACTTGTAATCCCCTGATCTGAGTGCCTACAGCTGCTCTGAGCACGTGACCTTCAGGAGTTCCTGATGGCAGGAGAGTGGTTTCTGGTGGGTTTGGCTGGGGCATGGCTATCTCTATATAATCTGCCCCTGAACACAATAATGGGGCATTCTTGGGGAATTCAAGAATGTAATATATATAACGTATATTGACCATACCAGTCTTTCCCCACCAATTTCCTACAGGTATCACCTATAATAGAGCCTTCTTCACTTCATGTTCTTGATTTAAGAATTATTTATTCATTCTCTTATTTCCTTAACCCACGGAGTTCAATTTGCTGACCTTGTGTACATGGGTATTGCTTCTTTCACTGGGGTCGAGGCCACCCATCAGGGTCTGCTTCCCCAGAAAAATAGTGACTATCCATTCCCCAAGAGACATCAATTGTAAATAATATCTCTGCTAAGGGTATGACCTCAGAAAGCCTTTCCTACTCCATTTTGGAATTTATGTAGTAATAGACTTATGTAGGAAACCATGATATCTCATAATTCATGTGTGCAAGTCATTCCATCTCTGTAGGGCAGCATTTTGCATCATTCCCCCACATCGGCTGACTTGCATTTGTTTTCTCACTTTTGTTATGGTGTTCTATGAGTCTTGGCAGTGACTGAGATAGAGATACAGATGTCTCATCTACAGTTGAGCACTCATAGTTGTTTATTCTCAGTACTTTGAATGTGTCTCTGCAATAAGAACTAACAAACCTAGCCAGACATGATGGCACTTGCTTTTAATCCCAGGATTTGGGAGGCAGGGCAGGCAACATCTGAAAGATTGAAGTCAGTGTAGTCTAAATGTGAGTTACAGGTCAACCAGAGCAACACAGTGAGACTCTGTCAGAGAGAAAGACAGACAGACAGACAAACACACACTCACACACACACATACATACACACATACTCATACACACATACACAGTGGGAGAGGGAGAGAGAGAGAGAAAAATAATCAATAAAATGATAGTCACCAAACAAGTTCTCAAAAGAAGGAATAGTCATCAAAGGATAGTAATCAAACAGTTCTCAAAAGAAGGAAT
Source organism: Microtus agrestis (assembly GCA_902806775.1). Lineage (NCBI taxonomy): Eukaryota > Metazoa > Chordata > Mammalia > Rodentia > Cricetidae > Microtus > Microtus agrestis. The sequence continues at coordinate 162,208 of CADCXT010001939.1, forward strand.
GCAAATGACTCATGAACAATATGAAACTTCTTTAATTTAGAGATCAGGAGACGTACTAATTAAAACTATTTCAATATTACATCTCACCCCTGGTTGAAGAGTAATAATGAGGAAAATAAATGTCAACAGATATTGGCAATTGTTGATGCTAGTGAAAGCTAATGAAGCTACTCTGGAAATCAGTCTTGAGGTTTTTATTTAAAAAACAAAACAAAATATAAACTGACAAATAGATGTATAGTATGGCCAAGCTACACTACTGGTCATGTTCCCAGTTTTATACCGTACTAAAGAGATATTTGTCTATCTGTATTCATCCCTGCTTTATTCCCAATAGCTAAAAAATAATATAAATCTAGATGCTGATCAACTGAAAAAGGTTAATAAATGAGGCACATATAAACAAAAGAATATTACCCAGTCACAAAGCAAAATTAAATCATCAAACTTGTAAATACATGGATGGAACCAGAAACAATCATGCTGAATGAAGGTACCCAAGGAGAAATATCACACGTTCTCCTTCATATACATGTCCAAATTCAAATCTTCAGTGTGCAGAGTAAATAAAACATCTAGAAATCTAGAAATGAGGTAAAGTAGATAAAGATCCCAAAGTGAAAAAAACTAGAGGGGGAATGCCGGATATAGAAACGTCCAAACATGTAATGGAGGTTTGCTGCTGGGACCTCCATGGAAAATGAAGGACCTGGTTGAGTCAACCAGAATATGTGCAAGAGGAATCTAATTGAGACTGTATGAGTCTGTCATCCAAGTCATAAGAAAAATACGCTAAGAAGAGATAGTAGAGCACATATGTTATGAAAGAAGCACCCTTCAGGATACTGGCAGCTGAAGTTTTATATCAGTATGGGAATACCGTGGGGTAAGAAAGATCACTGTAGATCATGGATTATGCAAAAGTAGGGATGTGTGAAGAAGCTTTATGTAACTCCAATCACTAGCATGCTCATTACTTCGTCTTTAAAATCAACCCCATATTAAAAAGATTGTATTCCCGTACAGTTCTTAATACACGTATCATTAGATATGGCAAGCTTGATATAGTAAGGTAGTTCCCATTTAACTCTTCAATATAAAACAAAATATATACTGCCTTATTTTATACTTTTTTTCTCCCTCATTCAGATATCAGTGTTCTTTTAAGGAAATACTGCTGTTTCATCGGTGACAAAGCTGCAAAACAAAAATTCAAGCTCTGTTTAACATCTAGGATTTTAAGGCGAGGAGAAAAGAGGTAGACATTTGCAACTAGACCAGTTTGCCTTTGCCAATATCTACACATGGTATGATACATAGATTGCATCTACTACTCAGTTAGCAGGAAACGCTTGTCTCAAAGCTGGGCATTTTAAATAGGTTGGATATAACTCAATTCTATAATAGTTGCCAATCTTGAGTCTTTATTAGCATTAGTAATTATCTGTACCATTTGATTGAGAAGACATATGATCCCAAGCACAGTGAGGGGTATGCAAAACCATTAACATTCTCTCCCCTAGGTACAGGAATGACGTGTAGTGATAAACTCAGCAGGAACCAGCATTATAGCTATGCCAGGAGGGTATGTGAACCTGCTCAATGGAATATTGTTAAATGATCCTAAAAAATTCCCCCATTCTCTCTTCCCTAAAATACGTATTTTCTGCAAACCCTAATATTTAAAAAAATCTGTTATATTAATGAAATTATACCATGGTACAATTCTTCACAAATATTAAAGTAGTAATATCAAGCATTGAATCATCAAATATGTTTTGCCTATAACTCAGGCATCTGCCAGTTTTCATTAAATATGATAATATTGGGAAGATGAACAAACTATTATTTTAGCAGGAAATAATATGCCATTTTATCCTCAGACCCCTTGCTAACACACTGTATTTCAATTATTTCAGATAGTAAAATTAAATTAATCTGCATTTTGCCATGTTCACTTGAAAGCACAGCATCATGGAAGTTATTTTGTTCTATTCAATGTAAGTACAAGAACGCTGAAAATTAATACATTTTATCCTATACCATAAATCATATTCCAAACTTACATTGCAAAAATGTAAAATTCTAAGGTTAATTTCATGTTCTATTTTGTTCTCAGAAGGAAATATTTGAAAGAACTCTACTAATGTTTTTAATAATTATAGGTAAAAATGTCAGGTCTATTAATATATCTTTTAGAAAAGTAAGTCAAAACAAGTGAAATATTCATAAATTATCGGCATCTATTCTTTTGAAAGATGCATTAATAAATACCTTCCTTATTGAGGTAAATGGAATAAACAAATGACTATTTCAGATAATTATTTGAAGAAAAGAAGGACAGTCAGGGAGTTCTCCCACTTGACTGAAATAAGAGAATGTGGTTTGGCATCAGAAAGAACTTCATAAGAAATGTTAAGATTCATGCTGTATTTTAGGCTACATTAAAGGTGTTTGATTTTTAAGGACTTATTTTAAAGGGCATTGAAAGTACCAATACAAAATACCCTGGAGTGGTGACTGTCTGACCTTTTGCATGTGAAGTTGTTATCAAGGCACATGGTGACTAAGAAATTAAAAATGAGAGCAGAGATACTTACAGAGCTTAGCAATTGTCTGGGTAGAACATAATAGCTCTATTTAAATTGTTGTGGAGCAGTAAACAGAACTAGATTAAAAATTCACATAGACTCAAAGGCATGATATGTTTTCAGTAACGAAAAGATATGATAAATAATGATAGCTCCAAATTTTAGACCAAATCAAGGAAAGAGTAAGTCTCAAATAATAACGTGCAGAGTTGGGAGTGAGTGAGAACGTGTTCTTGAATATATTAAATACTATTTATTTATTTATTATTTACTCTATCTGTTGTTTTAACACTAGGGATTAAACCAAGAACCTCTTAAGCAAATGTCCTACAAGTGAAAAGAAGTCCAATTTCTACTACATTTTATATGGTTTTCAGACACCACAGAAGAAAATCAAGTTAGGCAATAGACTATCAAAGCAGGATAAATGTTGCAGATATGTAGCGGTATACACAGCGGGTTGATAATATAAAATTTCAGAATCTCAAGAATCTCTAAGTAAATGAATTTGTAGATATGAAAGGATATCTAGGAATAGCTAAATAGCTAACAAGAACTTGAAGAGTGTGCGCGAACCTGCTGAGAGAATTTCGTCTGCAGGAAATATAGGGATCAGACAATATTTAGAGAGATGATCATTATCACTGAGTTTAAATGTTAGTGTTGCTGAAAATGTAAAAGTGACATTGGATTGTTTTTCTTTGACTAACAAAACCCTGAGCATGCAAACTTCTTCTCAAAAGAAGAAAAGAAATCTCAAACGAAGTCAACAAAAACGAACTAAAAGCAGAAATTTAGACACAGTGATACAGTCATGGATTTATCAATAAATAGGCCCAGCAAGTTTACCTATGTTGATAGTACTATGTTTTCTTTTTAATACAGGAGTGTGATTGATTCAGTGGGCCATGCTCTTTTTGTGTCTTCTATTCCCTCAGACTCCCACTAGATTCTCAGAGCTCTGAGGGGAGGCACCTGATGAAGACCACAAATTAGACTCTGTCTATCATGTCTGCCAGTGGATCTCTGCACCTGCTACCATCTGCTTCTGGAAGAATCCTCTCTAATGATGACTGAACAAGGCACTAATCTATAGGTATAGGAGAATACCATTAGGAATCATTCCACTGATATTTTTCTTATTAGTCATGTTTGTTTCTACCCCAGGTCTCTGTACTATCCAGTCTCCAGTTCCTGGCCATTCAAGCAGTATAGGGCATGGGATCCTTCACCTGGTGTGAACCCTAAGGTAAACCATGCACTGGTTAACCACTGCAACAAGTTCTGCATGATAATTGCTCTAGCACATCTTCAAAACTGGACAGATTATAAGTGGAATTTTTCTTTTTAATTTTGTCTGTGTTGGTATCCAGGTAAGCCTGCAGAGTTCCCACACCAAAGATACTAGAATGTAGCAGTGAAGACTTCATGCAGGCACCAGTTTAACAAATCTTTATTTAATGAGCTTTATGGATGTTGTCCTTACCAATGGGGCTCTGCTGTCAGTTTTCAGAGAGTCACCTTTGGTCCTAAAATGAGTCTAGTTGGTTTGTGGATCCCAACAGCAGCCCCTTGACCAAAACTCACACAAATGCAACCTCATCCCACTACTGAAAGCCTTGACTGACTAGAAAAGACAGCCAGGGCAGATGCCATTGTTAGGAGTTCTCACTAGAATTACTCTCACAGATTTCAGGAAGTTTCTGCCACACTAGGCTTGCACACTTCCGCCTCCCTCGGTTCCCTTCAATTCTGCACTTTCTCCCTTCATATCCCACCCTACCTGAACCCAACTGTTCCTGTGTGTTCACACAAACACTAGCAGCAATCACAAGGTGTGTGTGAGGGGAGAGGTCAGGGGGAGCTGCATGAATTACACCAGGTACCCTGCCATTACCTAGGTATTTTTGTGATACTCCTAAGAATGGGAGTGGCTGTGTCTCTGATTATTTTGCCTACTCTTGGGTCCCTTGCTCCTATTAGGTTGTCTTGTCCATTGCAGGATATGAGGGCTTTCACCTTGTCTTGTTGTATATTATTTTGCCATGTCTGGTCATTGTCTCTTGGAGCTCTGCTTTATTTTGAAGGGAAACAAAGGGAGAGTAGATTTGAGTGAGGAAGGGGATCTGGGATGTGTGGAAGGAAGGCAATGGGTTGTCATGATACATTGTATGAGACAAGAATTTATTTTCACTTAGAATAAAAGAGAGAGCGAAATACAAATAACTAATATAGAAGTTGAATACAGTTTACTTTCATGTATCACAAAAATACACAGGAAAAGCTGAAAGAGATGACTCAGAGTTTAAGAAACCTTTCTCTTGAGAAGGACACTAATTCAGTTCCCTGCTCAAAGAGTTTGTGTATGTAGTTTCAGGAGACTGAACACTTATTTTTTTAATTTTTGCTGCCACCAGACAAGTACATGGTACATATACATGAATGCAGGAAGACCCTAACACATAAGATATAATAAATAATTCAAAAAATTAAAATACATTGGAGAAAATTAATTTTAAATGATATGAACTTGACCTCTGTTGATTGTTGGTACCAAACACAGATAGTTGAAAGATCATTATTTTAAAATTTATAATTATTTCCTATAGTACAGCTACAAAGACATTTTAGTGACAAAATAAAATTTATAAACATCTTTATTATCATAAAATTCCTACCATATGTACCTACAATGGTAACTCTCTCTACCAGAGATTCATTTACATATTTATAAAAGTAAGCTAAAAAATAGTTGAAATATGTGAAAGACTGAAGGACAAAAAACAAAACATGAATAGAATGAGAGACAGACAGCAAAAAACGTCAGTAACATAATGATTCTATTGCGTGGAGTAAGATCATTAACATAGATTTTATTGTTTGGATTTTGTGTTTACAAAGGAAGTCATTCTGCTAGTCTAGAACCATTACCTTAATAAATAGAGCTAGTATAAAAAGCACAAATTTAGTCATATTTAAGAAAATTAAATAAAATCAAGAGAAAGAATCTATGTTATTCATGTTCAATAAATTGTAAATCCCCACATATAAACAGGGTGATCTAAGACATGGTCACTGTTGTAACATCAAATATAAATGTAGAATGTCTTCTTGCTCAGAATTGCATTGAGTAAATTCTTCCTAAACTCAGTAGTTTTTTTTATTTGCATGGGCAATGTTCAAAATGTTTTTAAAAGAAACCCATAAGTTACAAAAAATTGCAAATGTAACAGTGATTTCAGGGTATTTAGGTGGGATTTATTACTAGAGATGTGATATTATAAAATGAGTGATGTCTTATTCCAAAGATGAGACTATTTTCTATGGAATCAATAAAACAGTATTAAAAGTATAATCAGGAAAAATGAACTGTCTCCAGACAATCTGCCACTACATTTTCAATGAAGAGAATTTAGTTAAACTAATTAAAACAATGCACTATTGAATTAATGATATAATTGTTGCACATAATCATGTGTTTAATGTACCAAAGTAAATAATAGTGTCTGTTCCACTTAAGTTTGTCAGAATTCCAGAATTTGAGTGTTGTTTTGGTTTTAAGCACAATTGGTGATGTTTTTATTTGTTAATGGTTTAGATTGGGGGAGGGTGTGTTCAATCGGCTAATGAACAAATGGACTTATTCAGCAGTGATTACCTCGGTAACTATTTTACTTTAAAACACACTGATAGACACTCCTATCGATGCCTGACAAGGCAACCCAATTAGAACAAAAGTCCCAAGGGCATTATCTTATCATATCATGTTTTGTCCGGTTTGACTGTAATCTTTTGTATGCCTGTTCTTTTCTGAAAATAAAATGGAAGGGAGTGAATATAAATGAGACAGGAGATAGAGAGGGTAACAGGAGTGGAGGGAGGAGAAACTGGTTTTGATATATTTTATGAGAGAAGAATCTGTTTTCAATAAAAAAAAATAAAAATTTCCGGCACTTTTATGGTAACATAAATTAAGTAAAGACCATATGTTGTTACAACATAAATAGTCATGTGTGACCATCAGCCTTTTCAAAACATTCCTGTTTTTCAACTTTATGAAGGCTTGCTGGTCTGTGGTTATTATCGACATAATATGTATTTGAAGAGAAATACCAGTTATTTAAAAGTTTGTATTTTTTTCTTAAAATTAAATTTCCTAACATGTAAGAAAAAAGTCTCTGGCCAGGGAAACAGAAAGGTTAACTGTAGATTTTCACCTTTCCATCCTCTCTTCCAAATCCAATCCACAGTCTCAAAGCTCTTTCTGTAGGAGACCAACTTTTCTAGTCTCCACATCTTCCCTATTCCGATATCCAGCAAATCACATAGATCTTCTTCTGCAATCCCCCTCCCGAACTTCTTTCTTTAACCCATTCCACAACATAGTGAAAATGTAAATTTCATTAATTAAAAAAAAAAAACCTAAACTGGGGGGAATCTGGAAGTGACAATGTTAGGAATCCAAATTGGAATCTAAGAAATAGACCTCACCAAAGAATTCAAGAGACAGAAGAGAAAATCATGATAGAAGAAATGAATATTTCAGTCAAGGAAAATGTTAAACATAAAAAGATCCTGACAGCCGGACAGTGGTGGCGCACACCTTTAATCCCAGCACTCGGGAGGCAGAGCCAGGCAGATCTCTGTGAGTTCGAGACCAGCCTGGTCTACAGAGCTAGTTCCAGGACAGGCTCCAAAACCACAGAGAAACCCTGTCTCAAAAAAAAAAAAAAAAAAAAAAAAAAAAAAAACAAAGAGTTGCCACAGTCATGATGCCTCCTCACATCAATTTAAACCCTAATTAAGACAAAACTTCTTATTTTCTTATTAAACACAGCATGGGACTTCTTTAAAAGAAAACACAATAATATACATAATCCAGACTCTCTGTAAGTTTTCCATTTTTACGTGGCTTATTTTTCTTTATTTCTTTTAATCAATGACTCTCTGCACTCTGTCTCTCTAAAGACTTTACCTTTTAAAAAAACCATTTACTTCCTATTATAACTGTCTATATTCTTGTTTTTTTAGCCCAAGCCTATGTCGATTTTCAAGAAATTTAAACTTCATGACCAATCTTTGATGACACAAAACTTTGTATTATAAATCATATTTAAGATATTGATGAATAAGTTTTATGACCTCGACTGATATTTGTCAAGATTGCAATAATTAAACTAATTTGGTATTTGGTTGGTATTTCAGATGGAAAGTATAAGTAAATTTGATATGTTTATCAATAACTGTAGGTCTCTGTGTCAAATATCCTTGGTTAATTAAAACAGCAAAACTGCTTAGTAAACATACATTACTAGACATTGCTTTTAGTGATTTCAGTTAAAACTGTCAAACTAAATCACTGTATTCTATTTCTCTGATTCTGCCTGGAGCACTCTCTGTTATATATTATATTCTTGCTCATCACAAAAAGAACTCAAAGTTACTCTTATGTGACTTATCAATGTTAACCTATTATTTTTAAATTATTAACTTACCTGTCATTAGAAAGTATTTAGGCAGTACCTTATGTTTTTAACCCTTGGTTACACCATCCCAGTACTTCATGACTCAAAATACATGTCTGTGCTTAGCAGACTGAAGAGAAATGGAGACATTTGTGTTGGGAAAGGCCCAGTATGACAGCATGCTTTCCTGTTTTATCACTTAAAAATCTCTGATGAACTGAAAAGAATAATTTAGTACTATCAATTATTATTTTCATGATGTGGACACTATCATTGAAATTGTTCATGCACAGGTTGTCATGAGGCTTAGCTCTAATAATAGCACCATTAGGCAACCTTTACTAAATATTGTATTGACTACTTATAATGATAGGTCTGACGTAGTATTACCAAGTGCTTTCCTAAAACTACTAGATGTATAGATTTATTTACTCATCCTCAATCCATAAGTTACCTATTATAAACTATTTGTTTCACATAAGGTAAATGAGATGAACCAAGGTTTGAAAATTTACATAAATAATGCATCCGAAACATAGTAGTCTGAGTCTAAGGACTTTTGTACTACGTAAAGGACTTAAACAAAATCCATGTTCAGTAAATTTAGATAAAAAAAAAACAGAAACACTGTAATTATCATTCATTACTTATAAAACTCCTTCAATGGAGAAAACTACAAATCTTTCCTTGGACTCCAATTGCTAATGAACATGTCATTTTTTGAATGTATGTGCATATTAAGCCTTCAAAAGCTCTCACTTCTGAAAACTCTTGAACAATAAGTATATGTGGATAACAATTGGAAAATACTGCTGCATAATAGGAGTGACTTCTCTATTAAAGTTAACCACACGTGACTTGAGAACAATATAAGACTTTGGCTCTATGATTTACAGCAACACCTCTATTCCATTACATACATATAAGCATACATACATGTGCACACACACAAATGCTGGAAAATTTACATATGCATTTTAACCTATATTGCCCTTGTCTTTAGTAGAGATTTGACATTTAAGAATTTGGAATAGTAAATGTTATCTCCATCTAATTCTTGAAGTTTTGGCTTTCATCTAGACAGGCACCTCTTTTGGAGCAAAGCACAGTCACTAGCCAGCTGGAAAGAAGAGAAAATATAAAAAGAGTCAAGGTTTCTAAAAATAAAGGTCCTTCATTTAAACTGTTCCAAACTACTTTTCCTAAACACAGAATAAAAACGTCTTGACTCTTTCTATGCAGAGGCTGCTAAATCATCTATGGCAGGCAAAGGGCTATAGCTAGATGCAGCCACATGGTCACAATCTCTGTTCTCACGTCTTTGAATATAAGTAAAGTCTGTAAACCAATTTCTAGACTGTGTTAAAACTAGTTCTACTGTGACAGGAAAAAAATAAGGAGTCCTTTGATGTGCAATATTTCAAATTAAGCATATGGTTTATATATGTGTCCTTTCTAGGCTTATTAAATTGATGCCAGTCACTAACATTGGAGTCCCAGATTACTTCATCTAACGTTAAGTATCTCCTCAGCTGCCTTCAGTTATGTTCACAAGTGCCAGTTATAATTAAATGAACTTATGACAAAATTAGTACACACTTTATTAAATGTTGCATACTTCTGTTTTGCCCAATGACCTACTCTAACCTAGTCTAAAGGAAGATAAACAAATGTAAAATTAAGTCTAAATCTTAGACTTAATTCTTGTTTCACAAACCACAACAGTGTTTTAATTGAGACTTATGTGGTTCACTTGTTTCTTTATTGTTTACTCAGAGTTTTATAATAAAAAACGTCAAATGGATCAATTTAAAGAACATGCACACAGTTTTCTAAAACAGAAATTTGCTACTCACTAGTGCTTCCTCTGTTAAAACCATGGAGATGACCAGGTTACAGATTAAAAAGAAATGTATAATGAAGCAACAGTAGGTAATTTTGTACATCTTAGCCTAACAAGTAAATTCTTGAAAGTAATAATCACATAAAAGTCACCAGATCTGCTTACCATACCTGTCTGTCTATGAACGACTCTATCTACCAGGCTGAACTAGTACCATGTGGAATCCAACATGGAAACCCAGTTAGAGGACCTCACCCTACACGAATTCCCACCTGAATATCAAACATCTATCAACTGCTGATCTCCATGCCTGACATGAAATAATAAAAAAATGTTTTTAAAATGTGTCAGTAGTGCTCCAGTGTGGGTCTCTGTCTCTGTCTCCTTTCATCGCCTGATGAAGGTTAATATTCAGGAGGATGCCTATATGTTTTTCTTTGGGTTCTCCTTCTTATTTAGCTTCTCTAAGAACCCGAATTATAGGCTCAATGTCCTTTATTTATGGCTAGAAACCAAATATGAGTGAGTACATCCCATGTTCCTCTTTTTGGGTCTGGCTTACCTCACTCAGGATAGTGTTTTCAATTTCCATCCATTTGCCTGCAAACTTCAAGAAGTCCTTGTTTATTACTGCTGAGTCTGAAATCTCAAGGTCCAAATCAGGAGAAGAAGGAGAGAGGGCACGAGCAAGGAACTCAGGACCGCGAGGGGTGCACCCACACACTGAGACAATGGGGATGTTCTATTGGGAACTCACCAAGGCCAGCTGGCCTGGGTTTGAAAAAGCCTGGGTTAAAACCAGTCTCGCTGAACATAGCCGACAATGAGGACTACTGAGACCTCAAGAACAATGGCAATGGGTTTTTGATCCTACTGCACGTATTGGCTTTGTGGGAGCCTAGGCAGTTTGGATGCTCACCTTACTAGACCTGGATAGAGGTGGGTGGTCCTTGGTCTTCCCACAGGGCAGGGAACCCTGATTGCTCGTTGGGCTGATGAGGGAGGGGGACTTGATTGGGGGAGGGGAGGGAAGGGGAGGCAGCGGTGGGGAAGAGACAGAAATCTTTGACAAAAAAAAAGTGTCAGAAGTAAGGTATCTTTGCCTTCTTTCTCACAGTAGTCCGATTAAAGTTCGAAATAGAACATGGACTATTTCAAGACAGAAAAAAAAGTTTGGATGATTTCTTGGTAAACTTGGTATACATTTGATTTAAACAAACATTTAAGCTTTTAAAGCATCACATAATATATGAATGTATCAGAAAATTATTTAGTATCTCCTAATCCATATATTTTTTGCTGATGAAACAGTTAAAATAATTAAAAATTAAGCCTGATTGAAAACTTTAAGTGGGTATTATTTAGCAAGTGTAAAGTGATTAAACAATTAATAAAAACTATGATTTAAAGATTAAAAATAAGAAAATGAAGTACATTCTCACTTATGAACTCTGCTAAATGATTCATGTAAAATAAATGTACTCACAGAATTTTTATAGAAATATGCTTGCTATACTATAATTAGAATTTCTAAATCTATTCACTAGGGTTCTCCAGATAAACAAAACCAATACAATGGATATATATTATTAAGGGAATTTGTTAAATTAGCTTATATCATCTAGACTGCACAGTCCAATAGTAGCTACCTGTGTTCCAGAAAGCCTGAGAACCTAATGAACATTATTAGATCATGGTTGTTATTTATAATAATGCAGCTTTGGTTGTGTGTATGTGTGTGTGTGCATGGACACACTTAAAAGATATAGAAAACAAAAATGGAAATACTAGTGCATTTAGTATTAGATTTTAGTATTTAATGAAGAAAGTAAATATAACAATATTAGAGAATAAAACTGGATAAGAGCAGCATGTCTTAACTGTCATGATCATCCGCTGAAGTATCTGTTTAACTCATTTAATGGATAATTAATGATTAAATAGAATCCCTTAATATGTTTAACCACATTATATAAACTCTACTTGCTAGTAACTTAGGGCATAGTGTCCCTCCACATACCTACATTCCTCACTCAGTCATTTTATGAGGTAGACAAACACCCATCCCTCTGATTACCTAGGTACTGTCTTCAAACTAGAATTAAATCAGTTTTTTGATGGCCCTTGATAGAATTTGAATCCTATTAGTTTCCTGGGAGACTGCATTTGGAATCACTGTTAGCTTATGCTTACCTTTGATTGATATTACCTCTAATTGCAAACAAAATTTCTATTTAGGGAAACTGCATGTGTCTGAAATAGTGGTGTTTCTCTGATACAGAGAAAACATTTTGTCCCATTTCTCTTTCCCCAAATTTAGTGACTGATAAATAAGAAGTAGATATTAGATATTTTAAATTGTTTCATAAACTACAAATATTAGATCATATAACACAAAGACAACTGTAAATATTATTCCAAATGTGATTCTTTTTGAATAACTTTAGTAGTCTCAGAGAGATAACAAATGAAATTATGTGCTATTTAAAGGCAATGTTTTTTAAATAAGAAAAAATAAAAACACTATAAAATACATTACTGACATAAAATGAAGTGAGCATGTCTCTGAATAACACCCTATTACACTTACATTCACAGATCATGGGTGAGAAGACTGCTATAGTCTTGTGCCTTAAAACTCTGTATTATGCAATCAGAAATACACCTTTCTGTGCCTGAATTGCTACTCTGAGACAGGTAGGAATGTAAGTACTGAAATGTGTGGAGAAATAAAGTGGTGTATCAAAGTAACAGTCTAATTTGTTCACTGAACTGTGCCTAATACATTGGATGACAGTTTCCTCATCAATGCAAAGGGCTGCCCTCATTAGACTATTTGGAATCATATTGAGAACAACATTAATTAAATATTGTATGTGATTAATGAATAGATTTGGGCATAACCTCTGTAGGTCAAACACTTTAGAATTTGTGCTGATTTAAAAGATTTGAGAACATTCACCTGAGATCAAAACAGTGAATGCATGAATACTAAAAATATTTAAAGAAACAAACAAGCAAACAAACAGGGGAATCATACTACAATCAATGTTTCTTTTTTCAAAAAGTATTGAAAGAGAGAAAATAATGAGAAAATAATGAGTGTGATTACTTATTTGCCTTTCAACATTATCTTTTAAATTATATTGCATGTAAGACAACTTTGAAATAGAGATAGAATAGCTTAAATGAGTTTAAGACTAAAATGCAGACATTTAGACAGTTGCTAAAAAAGATTAGGAATCTCCCATATAATGCTTTAATTTCTTTGTAGGGTATGGGTCTGATTTGATCTTGCTTTCACTTTGGTAAGTTGTATATATACAGTGCAGTGCTGGACCTTGATGTGGGATTCCTCTCTGTATGCTATGAATATGTTTTAGTACTATTGGTTAATAAAGAAGCTGCTGTGGCAGGGCAGAATATAGCTAGGTGGAAAAAATAAAGTGAATGCAGGGAGAAAGAAGACAGAGTCAGGCAGTTTCCATGTAGTGACCCAAGAAACAAGATATGAGATAACAAACCACAAACCTCATGATAAATTATAAAATAAAAGAAATAGGTTAATTTAAGATGTAAGAGATAGCTAGGATTATGCCTGAGCCATTGGCCAAGCAATGTTGCCATTAATAAAGTTTTTATGTAATTATTTGTGTTTGGGTGGCCAGGAAATGAAAATGCAGTTTCTATTTATATAATGGCACCCAATGTTCAGCAAAATACATCCACATAAAGCCTAAGAAAACTTTAAAAAGGGGGGCCTTCTAGACCCACAAAAATGGGAGTTAATTGGAGATTCTTGGTAGCTGCATTTTTTTCAGATACACTCTGTTTGCTGGTCCCAAGCAGAACCATAGCTTCTTTAAAGGATGGCTTCCTGGTTCATTTTAGCATTACTTGGGCTTAGGAGAGAGACAAAGAAAAGAATACAGACAATCATAGATTAAAGGAGTAGAGAGAATAAAATAAATATTAAAAAATAATAGAGTAAAAAATAAGACATGTGAAGATAGAATATACACAGAGAGTCTGGATTATATGTATTATTGTGTTGTCTTCAGATTAATTTTTGACTGTTAATGAATTACCTGACGAAAAGCATGTGATTGTGGTGGCTATAAGCTAAACCAACATATATATTTTAAGGATATCTTGACTTCAAAATTTGAGTCTAAATATATGTTTCTTTGGAAAAGAGGTTCTGTTTTTGTTTCCATAGAAGATGAAGACCTGTGGATTCCTTCCAAGTTAATGTGATTTAATGAAACAAGACCACCTGATTAGTATCCATGAACAATAAAAATACTTGGCCCAACAAAGAGCAAGAAGCAGTATGGAGAAAACAGTGCCCAAATTCCCAAAATGATTGTTTATACGTGTTTGTTTTTTATTTAAAGGGAACTGATTATAAGTGGATAATGGTCACAGTCAATTTCTTTCTAAATAGAAGGGTATGACATAGAAATAAATACTTTACATTGTTATGAAATTTTGGTTTATTAATACAAATTTAAGGTTAATTTTATTATATGTATATTTCTTTCCTTGTTTGAAAGAATTATGTTTATATGGTTCATTTAACCTGTATAATTAAAATTACAGATTAATAGGTAATCATTTATAATAATCAAACTTGTAGTCATGTAACTTAGGTTTTCCAAACTTATAGAGATATATTTCAGTTAGATTGATAATCTTCAACACTTCAAAGACCTGAAGATTAAAGCATTTAAAATGTTTTAGGAACTTTGACTTTTCTCAACAGTGAGATGTGTCTGCTTTTGGCAGCATCAATTACTTCAGAGAGGTTGATTGGTATTGAAGAAACCTATTATGAAATTTGCTTTTAATATTACAAGGTTAGTCATTTGGGAAAAAAAACTGCTCTTGCCTAAACTGCTTGGTGGTATGCTTTATAAAATGGACATTCAGGACCCACAGAAAAATTACTGCTGAACTTGACAAAAGGAGGTGAGACAGTCACTCATTCATGGTTCCTACTTAATAAAAGAATCTGCTGGACATTCTTCCGGACACAGAAGACTGGTAAACTGTCAATATAGGTGGAACAGTCTTTTCAAATTTTCTGCTTTGTGGGAAAGTCTGTCAGATACTACGGGCCTGTAGGCTGAAGATTGATGCACCAATATTACAGAAGAACTATGGGGTACTTTCCATGAAATGAGCAGTCTCTGTCAACTCTAGAGTTTTAAGCTTGTAAATTGTTTTATATTAACATGTTGACATCAATGTGTGATTCATCTCTGATTAATGAAAAGGAAAGGCTGTGGCTTAACAGTGATGTGTTTGTGTGTCAAGTTGACAACAGGACAATTGTGTTAGATAGTTTTAGGTCAACTTAAACCAAGTTAACTTCAAGTGAGAGGAAATCCACAGACTGAACGAAAAAAAAACATGGATTCATTTTATTAGATGAAGAAGAGATATTAGAAAAATTTAACATCCTTTCATTCATTGTAAGAGTACTTGAAGAACTAGAAATACAGTGGATATATCTCAAAAATGCAATTTAAAAGAAGCCCACAACTTATGTTTACTTAAGCAAAATGAACCCCAAATAATTTCAACTAAAATAAACTGAAAGTCAAGTATCCACTTACTCCATACCTGTTCAATATAATACTTGAAGTCTAAGAAATAAGACAGCTGAATGAAATAACGGTGTGGTTGCTTGAATATAATGATAATAGATTAAACTTCTAAAATTATAAGCTACCACAACAATGAAATGATTTTATTGATTGTCATGCTCATGGTGTCTCTTCGCAGCAGTAAAAACCCTAACTAAGACAGAAGTTGGTCCCAGGGAATGGGGTATTGCTCTAATAGGCTTTAGGACTATAGATTAAACATTAAGTGCTCCTTAATTTGCCATACTAGTAGGAACATGGAAGACAGTGATGCTGAGTGTGACTTGATGAAGCTAGGGGGATTTGTTCAAGAGGTTTCAGAGGAGAACATTAATATGTGACCTAGAGATTTTTTTGTGAAAATATAGTAAAGAAGGTATCTGCCTTTTTCCCTTTTCTAAGGCTCAAGTGAAGAGATTTAGATTGATTTTACTGGCAAACGAGATATCCACATAGCCTAGTATAGACTCAGTAGTATGGTTATTAGTGGTTATTTTAATAAAAATTTACAATGAAAAGGAGCAAGTTGAGAAGGGAAAGTTGCAAAAGGTAAATTTTGAAGAGAAAAAAGAGTACCAGGAAGTGGAATGGAGCTAAGTCCTGTGTTCAGGAGATAAAGGAATTAAGAAATGAGATATAAGGAGTGGTGAGCTCAGGGAAAAATTCCCACCCAGGTAAATTTCTACCTTGTTAAAAGGAACAAAAGAAAAGCTTAGAGTAGGGTATGGAGGGGGCAGAGGCTGGAGGATATTTGAGATCAAAGTCAGCCTGGTCTACAGAGCAAGTTTCAGGACAGTCAAGCTTAGGTGGTGAAGTACAGAAAGCTGGAGAAGATGTAATTGAATGAGGGCGACTATGTTCCAGCCACAGTAAGCAGCAGAGCTTGTCATCCTCTGTACATGGTTCTGGCTTAAGAATTAAGGATAGATGGAAGGAGTTATAGAATTTCCCTCCATTCTTAAAGAATAGTCCGGCATGTGCCAGGGTTGTCAGTGAATGGAGGCCTAGTACAGGGGTCATTACATGAAGTGCTGAAATTGAAGCCCAGGTTGCCTCGGAGAACCCAAGATGTTAGTGATGCCGAAGTCATGGGATAACTGCCGAGGAAAATTGCTTACAGGGAATGGAACCAGTCCAAGACGAAGAAACATGTTGGAATCAACAAAGCTGAACAGAATTGGAGATTTGAAGATCATTTTGACATCATACATGGAGATACAGAGTTTGGAGTTTGCCCAGCAGGTTTTCAGTCTTGCTTTGGCCTGATGTTTCCTCATTATTCTCCCTTCCTTACATTTTGGAATAGCAATACATATCCTGTGTCATTATTTGTGATCTGCCTTTTGATTTTGATTTTACTGTGTTAAGAGATTGTGTGAGTTTCAGAAGAGACTTTTGACTTTTGAGCAAGTCTGAGACTATTATAGATTATGGGGATTTTTGAAGTTGGACTAAATTTGCCTTTCATTGTGATATTGTTACAAGTTTATGGGGACCAGATAGTGGAATCTGAATCTGGTCATTTGAATGTAATTAGCCTATCATAAACCACATTTTGGAGTGACATCTGTTAGCACCCAGCATTGACAGATTTTGCACATTCCAGAGTAAGAGTGTGAGAAACAGAATTATTAAGCAGAAGAAACAGAGATATGAGAGAAATAAAAGACAGAAAGACAGAATAGAACCAGGAGAAAAATTCAGTGATGAATTAACTTGAAATCATTAGACAGGAAGACTTCCTAAGCAACAATTAATAAATGGTACCTCATAAAGCTGAAAAGCTTTTCTACGACAAAGGACACCATTACTTGGGCAAAATAACAGGGCTACAGAATGAGAAAAGATCTTAACCAATTATAACTCTAATGTCGCTTAGCATCTTAAATATATAAACAACTAAAAATAAAATGAACATAAAAATCTGAAAATCAAGAAAAAAATTGGGTTCTTAAAAATATGAAATTAGTAATAAATGAAAGAGAGCTTTGTAGAATTATATTTTGAGATGGATATATGATGAGTTATAGTCACATATATTTTTAGTGTGATGCAGGTTTTAGGAGTTTCAAGCTATATCCCTAACATCAGACACATACAATATTGTACATAGTTAGTTATACTACCTAGTCTTTTTATGCAAAATTTTATATCATTAACTATAACATATAAATAAAATATATATGTGGGTGTTTTGTACTATTGTTATGTTAAGAATTGACAAGTATATCTTAGTGCTATAATTCTACCAACCTATTTATGTTTAGTTTTTTTCACAAATATATACATGTGTAATAAAAATAAATGTTTTATTAGTCTTATGATATGATTTCAGTGCACATTAGCACTTCTTTTAGAATATCATTTAAATTCTTTGCAGTTCATTTTTTACAGTATCGTCTTAAGTCTTTCCTCACTTATTCTTTCTGGATACCAGTTAAAGACTGTATTCATTAGCTGATAAATAAACTAATTTTTCTCAAAGTGTTCCACTTGTTCATATTTTACTGTAAGTTTTACAACTCTGTCTCTATTTGTTGGATTAATTTTATTAATATAAATTGGTTTTAGAGATGTCTAGTTAATTATTTGGTCATGCTACTCTAATTTTTTTAGATATTAATTATATTAACAATGCTTAATATTACTTTAAATCCTACACTAATAGATATTTTTACATTACTACAAATCCATCTCATATTAATTCACTTTACTTTTTAAAATTTTTGTTTTGGAAATGATATCCTGCTTTTTGTCTTCATTTTTTAAAATTATGAATCTTTTCTGTTTACAAATGTAATCTTTTTTTTATTTGAGTTTATCTTACTTATGTAGTTTTATTGCATAAGTTACTATATTTGTTTTTCCCTAAACCCTCTTGACATATATATATATATATATATGAATCAGAATTAATTTTACTAAAAAATAGGCATATTTTCCCACACTTGTATATGAAGCTGGTATTCATATTATCAGTATGACTACTTTCAAGATTCTTATTTGGGAAGTCACAAATGTAGGCAATATACTATCATCATATCTACTCCCTCTTCCCTTTCATTTCCCCTGTCATGCCAATATTTTCATACTCAACTTTAATTCCTTTTAATTTTTTCAGTATTCAGTTATTATTGCTTGTATGCACCTGAGTGTGATGTCCTACACTGGAGAATGAACAACCTAGAGGTGACAAAAGATTAAAAGAAAATGACTTTTCCTTGTACAGCAGCCATTAGCTGACAGTATCAGTTCAGTTAGAGGTGAGGCCTTGAGGGCTCCACTGTCCCTTTT
The DNA here is from genome assembly GCA_902806775.1 of Microtus agrestis. Taxonomy (NCBI): domain Eukaryota; kingdom Metazoa; phylum Chordata; class Mammalia; order Rodentia; family Cricetidae; genus Microtus; species Microtus agrestis. The sequence continues at coordinate 181,052 of CADCXT010001939.1, forward strand.
GAAGTTTTCATGTGCTTGATCTTCTGAATCATGAATGTGACACACATGTCTTATTCAGAGCAGTTCTCCTGAATAAGGATGACTTTTTGATGACAAGAAAGATAAAAAAATTCCTTAGAAAACTGAAGAGTCAAGTGATATGCACATTTCTACTTGCTTTGGGGATTTATTTTTAGATCTTCATCAGAAATTTCCTTGTTCTCCTTCACTTCTTTCTTCTCTACCTCTTTCATATAGTTTCAGAATTCCAGTGCTACAGCATGCAGTTAGGAGCATGGCTGCTGTCTTCATCTCTTTCTCCACGAAGCCATCATGTCAGAATGAATATAGTCCTGACACACTTTGACTCTCTTGCCTAGCTTTTTATTATATATTCCATGGTATATGAAGTTTTTCTCATTTTGAAACAATATCTGAAGATGATCTCCAAAGTATGCTGATGGCTTACGAGGACCAAAAGACACATTACTACGATGCAGACTGGGTGTGTCTAGCATAAGGTGTGTGTGCTTGTGTGAATACCTGTTTTTATACTCAGGTATGTATAAGTTTATGTACAAATGTGTGTTCATGTGTCTGGAACCCAGAGAGAAGCCGTCAGGGGAAACATTAAGTGCACGGAGAATGGGAAGAATCTTTTGAAAATTCAAACCCCACCCCTAGGGATATACTGACCCAAGAAAGTCTGCACCTATTAAAATTACTCAAACAGTTCCATAAACTTTTAACCAAGTGTTTAAATACATGAACATATTCAATATAGTCTCCATAGTTAATGTAAATCAGTTGAAAAACTTGAAGGCTGTTATGGCAATGTATATTCCATTTTAATATATATACCATTTCTTTCTTGGTTATTTTCTCTCAGCTATTAAATAATAATATATGCAAACAAATTGACAGCACTTTATTTATTTATTTATTTATTGACTTACTTACTTATTTACTTATTTTTCAAGACAGAATTTCTGTGAAGCTTTGGGGCCTGTCAGAGAAGTAGCTCATGTAGATCAATCTGGCCATGAACTCACAGAGGTTCTCATGCCTCTGCCTCCTGAGTGCTGGGCTTAAAGGCATGCACCACCACTGCCTGTCTCACAGCCCTTTATGTTTAATGACTTTTGTATTATTATTTAAAACTATAACAGACATATAGACAGTAATAATATCTTTAAATGGAGGACAGATTTTTATATGTAAACATATTTAATAGAATAATAATTCTGATTAATACATTCCTCAAATTTGTATTATATATAGTAAATATACTTTTAGAAAACAGTCATAATGTTTTTATAGAAAGGAGCAACAAGATATACTTATGTGTATAATGTTTATAAAATATGTTTTAACTTTAAATAAGTCATATAATTGAATCATTGTCAAATAGGAAATAAAGTTCTGTTTTAATATTATTTCATTATTTTATTTTGGAGTGTTTTTACATTCTTTAAATTTGAGTTAATATGCAATATTCCCCTTCTTCAATGTATTTTTAAAGTATTTTTATGGCATATCATTTGAATTTAGGAGAATCTTCAGTAAATATTTCTTGAAAAAACTAAATTTCTACATGTGACATCATGAATATAAGTTGTAGCTCTTACAAATTATAGACACTTCTTACAAATTTTAGAAATCAATCACAAAGCCATTAAAATTAAAGCGTAAGACATAAGTCTATTCAGGGAAACTCTACAGTGATTTGTGATTATTTTATAATGGAGCAAGACAAAAGAAGAACAACCATGGGTAAACACGTCAGATTGTACCAAACTAACCAATGCTACACAGAAAAGGTGACAAAGAGAATGTAAAAATATCTTAGAAATACATGGAAAAATCTTCAGACTACTTCTGTTGTTGGTTGCTTTTACTCATTACTCTTTGGGAGGCCAACACACAGCTTCCAAATAAATGACAAGGAGGATTATTCTTAACTTATGAATTCCTACCCTTAACTTGATTTATTTCTAGTCAATTTACCTTAAATTATCCCATCTACCTCTTGCCTCTGGCTTTTATCTTTCTCTATTCTATATACATTTCTTGACTTCTTACTCTATGGTTTGCTTCATAGCTGGTTCGCTGGCCACTGATGTTCTCTTCTCCTCCTCCTTTTCTCATTCCTCCATCTTCTCTCCCTAGAACTTTATTGCTATTATTTTCTCTGCCTGACAGTCCTCCCTATCCTTTTCCTACCTAACTATTGGCCATTTAGCTCTTTATTGGACCAGTCAGGTTTTTTAGATAAGTAAAATAATACAGCATCACATAATTAAACAAATGAAACATAAACGGATGCAAAATATCTTTGCATCATTAAACAAATGTTACACAGCAAAAATAAATGTGACACATCTTCAACTAATTCTACAACATATTTTTTGGACATCAGATTGATATCCTGACTTCACAGACATTTATCAGTATAACTCATTCACTTGGTAGGTACATGAAAAATGCCCAACATTACAAACATCAGAAACATTAAAATCAAAACTGCAATCTAATAAGCATCATGCCAAAATAAAACGGATAACATTTTAAAAGACTAAAGAAATAAGTTCTGATGAGGATATAGAAAATGGGAAACATTTATCTCCTGTTGTGGAAATATAAATTGGTTCAGTCATTATAGTGTGGAAAATTCTCAAAAAGTCTAAAATCATCTCAGCAATATGGTTGTCTGAAGAAAAGTTGAATAATGACAGTAGTTGACATGCCAACATGGACAGGGAGAAGTTCTCAATGTCCTAGCCCTAGTTGAGGAGCTACAGAGATAGAATAAGTTTTTCTCAGTGATGAGGTCTTGCACAGGTTGGCCAATCCCAAATGATTAGTCCTAGGCAGATGTACATATGAGCAATGCTGAATGACTCAGTATGTTATGTACACATGTGCAAATTTAGTAATACACAAGAAACACTCACATATGATAGTCCCTAATAAATATTTTTTTTTGATTTTTCGAGACAGGGTTTCTCCATAGCTTTTGGTTCCTGTCCTGAAACTAGCTCTTGTAGACCAGGCTGGTCTCGAACTCACAGAGATCCACCTGCCTCTGCCTCCCAAGTGCTGGGATTAAAGGCGTGCTTCACCACCGCCCGGCCCTAATAAATATTTTTAAAGGTGAAACAAATTGAATTTATCTTTGGAATTTGCTTTTACCTATGAATTATTTAGAAGAACTCTGTTTAATTCTTAAATAATTATAGATTTCCCAGATAGATTTCTGCTATTTATCTCTAGCTAAATTAGGTATATTCAGAGAGCAAATTGTGTGTAATTCTAATCATTTAATTTAAAGACATGTAGACATGAACATGATTTATCCTTGTGTCTGTTTTGTGTTCATTTGAAAATAAATTTGTTATATAATATCATCTTAACTAGGCAAGAATGTATTACATTCGTATATACTACAGAATATTATTTTAAGTGGTAAAGGTTTGTTAATTTGGTTGATGCTGCATTTAGTGATGTAAGGATGTGTGTTTACATGGATATGTTGCTCCTGTTTCATCTTGCCTGCCTTGGGTACCTGATTGGTCTAATAAATAGCTGAATGGTAATAGGTAGGCAGGAGAAAGGTTAGGCAGGGTTGGGAGGCAGAGAGAATAAAGAAGTGGAGAAATCTAGGCTGAGGAAAGAAGAAAGAGAAGGAAGAGAGAATGAGGGAGAAAGAGAAGTACATGCTTGGTGCCAGAAACCAGGAAGGCACCAATAAGCCAGACTTAGAGAGGGACTGAAACGTTAGATACACAGAAATAGCAAAGGTAATAAGCTCTGAGGCAAAAGTTAGATAAAGAGAAACAGGCTAATTTAGGTTTTAAAACTATTCAGAAATATGCCTAAGCTAGGTCAGGCAGTCAATACTAATACTAATAAGTCTCTGTGTCATTATTTGGGAGCTGATTGATGGCCCAAATGAAAAAACCCAGTACAGAAATGCTTATTCATGAATAAAAACAATTATTAATTTCTTTCAAGTTGGTTTTTGATAAATAAATAATTTGATGTTTATTAAGAGAGATTCACTCAAGGGGTGCCTGCAGACAAAACCAAACCCCTAAAGTTATAAAAGATGAGTTACTACATAATTCAGTAATTAATTTTTTCAGTCAAATACACAGCATTATTCATAGCAGTAGAGGAATAGAATTTACCTAAATGTTTCAAGTGATGCATGATTAAAGAAAATATTCAAAATTAAGTACTATTTGGTCACAAAAACAATGAAATTCTCTTGTTAGAAGAAACATGAATGGGATTTGACATCATGTTTAAACAAGTAAACAAGGCACAGAAATATAAGTGCCCCATCTTATATATGAAATATTACAATGTTGGTCTCAAAAAGTCAATCTAAGAAATCATTATTTGAGATGATAAGCAAATCAACAGACCCTTGATGCAACAATCCAAAAGAAAGAGAGGTCCCAAATAAAGAAAAACAAAGAATTATTAGCAAGGGACACTGTTGTAGCTCAGGAGGCCAACTCCTAGGGCTGCAACCAAATCACAATCTCAGAGAACATAGACAACAATGAGGACCCTAATAGAGACATACATAGATCTAATCTACATGGGAAGTAGAAAAGGATAAGATCTCCTGAGTAAATTGGGAACATGGGGACACTGGGAGAGAGTTGAATTTGAGGGGAGAAGCAGGGAGAGGAGCAGAGAAAAATGTAGAGATCAATAAAAATCAATTAAAAAAAACAAAAATGAGAACCTCTTTAGAACAGTGAAGAACATAGGAAATATCTCTTTTCTATTTTTGGGCTACACTTTTATATCTGAGGATAAGTAAAGAAACACATGCTATCTGATGCTAACTTAAGAAAACAAAAAGGAGCAAGCACAGGCGTTTTTGATGCTAACCTTTTTTTTTTTTTTTACTTCATCTCAGGCAAAGGAGGTCACATTGACCAGCCAGTGAGTAATGCTTGGTAATGCATGTAGCACTTTCAGAGACAGAAAGTGACATTGAAATTCAGGACTTAAAAATAAACAGTTGGCTGAACCCTGAGTTTGGGAGTATGTGCAGAAAGTCCATTGCTGAGAAAGTTGTGTCTACTATGTTGCTTCAAGCTCTGACCTTGAATCAGCAACAGACACCTGGAAATAGATCTTGTATATTTGTCTCTAGGGGCAACCAGTTATTCATCTCCAGTTGCAACCAATTTTCTTTGAATTTGTTTTTAAGTCTAAAATTAGCTTTCTTAGTGACTAAGAATACTATTACTTTCCTATGTGAGTCTGAGTAATGAAAAATATGCTACTATTAGTCCTAGTCATCAAAATTGTACAGCTTAAGCAGAAATCATATTCCTGACCATTCACAACTATATGTGTTGTATGTGTTCCTAGTAGATGGAATATTTTCATGAGATAAATGCACAAGTAGTGAAAATAATACCCAGAGCTGTTATTAGGGAAGGAATATGACAGACCATGAGAGAATTACAGCCAGAGGCAATTGGACATTTACAGTAAGTAATTCCACAGTTTTTCCAAGTGGGGCCTTCTATCAGAGATTCATACCTCTGGTGAATAAACCTGCTATACACTAGGTGCCACTTTCTGTATACTCCCACAGCTCCCTACAGGATACTTTAAAACAAATGCCAAAGAAATTCACAGGGTTACTTATTACATATTCTTATTTAGAAATATGTACTCTATTAAGTTGAATTATCTAAAAAAATGAATGGTTTCTAAATCAATCCAAACCATCAAAGAAAAATCAGTAAGAGATAAACAACTTATTTATTTTGTATATTTTAATAACATTGCCATATTGACTTGGTGAAGAATACAGATGAAGATTTCAACAGTTTTCAAAGGTGCCAGATGAGAGGCTCTGTTTAAGTGTACAAATCACAAGAATTACATGTTGGTAAAGATTAGGACATCTCATTAAAAGTGACCTTAAGTTGGCTATTTATTCAGTCTCTAGGCTACCCTTACCCAAGCACATCCCATAGACAAGACAGACTGTAGGTAGAAGGTTATGTAGCTGGATTGGTTTCCCATTCCCTCTTCTTGAAATCTTGACTGAACAGGAGACAAACAGTTCAGGCTACATTTTGCCATTGGTAGGATCTTCAGCTGGAGTCATCTCTGTAGGTTCTGGAGTATCTACAGAATGACTGGTCTAGCCTAAAACCAATGCCAGAAGAATCAGTCCACTCCTGGCTGACATTGCGTGGAGCACGAGGACCCACAAGCTGTGTTACCCAGAGACCTGGGACAGAACCAAACACACAGAACTGGCAAGAAAAATGCCAAGCTGATGCTTGGCAATATTCTACTATGCTCATAGATTGATGCCTACCCCCAATTTCCATCAGAGTGGCTTCCTCCAGCAACCGATGGAAACAGATGCAGAGACCCATAGCTAGACATTAGTCAGAGCTCTAGGAATACTGACAAAGACTGGGAGAAAGGATTGTAGAAGCCAGAGGGTTCAAGAACATCAAATAAAACCCACAGAATCAACTATCCTGGGTTCATAAGGCGCTCACAGACACTGAACCAACCATGGAGCCTGCATGAGACTGACCTAGGCCCTTTGTTTATACTTTACAGTTGTGTAGCTTGGCCCTTTTCTGGGACTCCTAAAATTGGGAGTAGGGGCTGTCTCCGACCCTTTTATTAGATTTGGGACCTTACATTTTACACTGAGTCACCTTGCCCAGCTTTAATAAATGGGGAGGTTCTCAGTCTTACTGCAACTTGCTGTGCCATATTTTGTTGATATCCATGGGAGACCTGCCTTTTCCTGCACAGAAATGGAAGAAAAGTGAGAGTTGGTTGAAACAGAGAGGACTGGATAGGGGAATGGGACTAGGAGGAAAGGAGGGGGGGAAATTGGACCCTGGATGAGAAAGAAAAGAAGGAAGAGACCTTTATTCATGACATGCATAATTGGAGATATAGTTAAGCCATATATTTTAATTTTGTGTGGCATCTTAAGGATTCATAGTTTAGATTATAACAGGATAACTTCAATGAACCATAGACAGGTTAGTATTTGGCCATAGCATATGAATGGGTTACGTGATACAGCTATCTAATCTGTCTGTGTTAGGAAACAAACCAGGCTCCGAATTTGAAAATACTCGAAGAAATTTTGAGGAAAGTCTTTTGGAGAAGAGTGTTTGACTTTACAATGAAATCCTGGGCCACCTCACTCACTCTGCAAGGCAGCCAGCACAGCACTGATCCACTGATCCCTTCTCTTTTATTCTCTGTGTCCTTTTGATTATTTTGTATCATTAGATTTCACCTGCAGAATATTTACTTTTTTTGTGGAAGCAATTTGAGGCAAAACAGAAAGCTTTCCATGCCAAGTGGTACTACAAATTGATGCATTAAGTGGTGGTCATCTGAAGTTCAAGCATTAAGAGGCGTTGGATTTTAAAAGGCAAAGCACAGGCTTTGGAAAAAGCCCTTACTGGAATCCCATGCCCCATTCAAGGTCACGCGTCACATTTGGTCAAATGTAGGCAGAGTAATTTGCATGGTCTTAACCTAAATCAAGTGGTTTTTCCTGCACATCTGTAAAAAATTAGGTTAATAACGTTTATTTACTTGCAAAGTGCTCTGATCTGTTCAGAGTAAAAAAAAGTCACAAATGCAAATATTTTTATTAATGTACTTGTTAATTGCCAAGGATGGCTTCAGCACACCTTTGGTATTAAGAATCCTGCTTACAGCTGTGAAAACAGGCTTAGTGTGAGCAGTTATCAATGGTGGCTGCTGTAGAACTCACAGAGATGACAGCTTTTAAAAGAGCTTTCTTTTAAGACAGGGTGAATAGAAAAAGGCAACTGCAGGCATTGTTTAAAAGGAGAATGTCAATGTTGACTAAACATGTAAAAGATATCTAACCCAGATGTATTTGTGAATAGAATACATAAGCTATCCCATATTTATGATTTTAAAAGACTTTTCTTCGTGTTTTCTCTATTTCCTTACCTTCACCACCTGCTCTGGGTCTAGTGGTTTTATATTACAGTTTACTTTTGTAAATAATGCTACCTTATTATGGATAATAAAAATATTAGATACTAAAATCACATAAAAATATGAAGATGCTGAGGCATTTAGGACAAAAGGGCCTCTTTCTGAAAGCCTTCTCTTGTGTTTGTTTTGTCTCTGTGCCCAAAGGCATTTGCTCAGCTTGATACCAGACAGACTGACAGTGTTTTATTGTTTTTCTCTCTAATTTTTATTTTGCTGAATGTCTTTGTACATATTTTAATTTATTTATTGCATCCATATTTTCTTACATTTTTGAACTGCTATTTTCACTTTTTCTGCTGTGTTTAATATGGATTCCTTGGATATCCTGACTTCAGACCATTGTGTTTGCGCCTTGTGAACACCTGCACAGAGAAAGCTCAGGAGGCCCTGGGATAAAAGGTGTTGGGCATAGCCATATAGGTCTTATTGTATATCGTAGTGTTCATCATTCAGCTGAAGCAAAACTCCTGTTCAAACTACAGTCCATGAAAACAAACAGATTTTACAGTCCATGAGGATATGATTTGTAACGCAAATCAGATACACAGAGAAAAATTAAAGGAACAATAAAAGACTAAAGAAGGGTTGGATTATTTGTATAGTATTTTTCTCCAATCCATTTTTATATAGCCTTCTTATAATTACCTCATTGATCTATAACTTTATTTCTCTTCTTATTTTCATTCTCTTTTTAATATCTAGTCCTATCTCTTGTTTTGCTAGGCTGTATTGGCTCATATTGATTGTTTAATTGATGGGGGAAAAAATCATCTGAAGATTATGTCAAGCCACAGGCTGGAATGAAAATGATGAGAAGCAAGGAAAAAATGTGGACAGGAAAGGAAGAAATGGAACTGACATTGTTTTCTGATGCGACCTATCTTTATGTTATCTGAAAGGGCCCAACCACATAACCCAGAGACTGGAAAACAAACCAAATTATTGAATACAATCTCAGAAAAATATCCATTGTTTTTCTATATACCAATAACAAATATGCCTAGAAATACATCATAGGAAAAATGTCATTCTTAATATCTTCAAAAAAGAGAATGAAAAGACAGGTATAGAAATACACCTAAAGGAGATGTCATAACTTCCCCACTAAAACTGTAAAACAAAGAAAAGGGATGAAGATGATAGAACATGGGAAGACTTCTCTCATATTAATACATCTACAGACCTGACATTTTTACCAATGGTTGTATTGTGCTATAAAGTTAAATATATTAATCTATTTTATATCATTACATGAAAAATTTCCATGTGAAAATTATCAAATTATGCACAATAACTGTGTGTTTAATTATTGATGTCTAAATCTATACAAAGCTGACTTTAAGAGGTAGGAAGGATGGCAATCAGAAGCTTATGTTGCTATAGATTTCTAGAAAAAATAAAAATTTTATGATACTTTGCCCTAAGAAAAAATTAACAGATATCTAATTCAGCGATTCAGTTTAAAATTGCTTCTGTACTATGCAATTGTGTCAATAAATTAGACTTACTCTTATTAATGAGTAAGAACAGTACATATTTCAATTTTTGCACTTTAATAATATTGAATAATAAATAGAAAATTTTCAAATTTTTTTATTATTTATTTATTCATTTATTAAAGATTTCTGTCTCTTCCCCACCGCCGCCTCCCATTTCCCTCCCCCTTCCTCAATCAAGTCCCCTTCCTTCGTCAGCCCAAAGAGCAATCAGGGTTCCCTGCCCTGTGGGAAGTCCAAGCACCACCCACCTCCATCCAGGTCTAGTAAGGTGAGCATCCAAACTGCCTAGGCACTCCCACAAAGCCAATACGTGCAGTAGGATCAAAAACCCATTGCCATTGTTCTTGAGTTCTCAGTAGTCCTCCTTGTCCGCTATGTTCAGCGAGACCGGTTTTATCCCGGGCTTTTTTCAGACCCAGGCCAGCTGGCCTTGGTGAGTTCCCGATAGAACATCCCCATTGTCTCAGTGTGTGGGTGCACCCCTCGCGGTCCTGAGTTCCTTGCTCGTGCTCTCTCTCCTTCTGCTCCTGATTTGGACCTTGAGATTTCAGTCCGGTGCTCCAATGTGGGTCTCTGTCTCAAATTTTTAAAAGATTTTAATTTTAATATTTCTTAAAAATAAATGAATTATAAATTTAAAATTATAACCTATCCCTTTTGGTATACTTTAGAAATGTATATTTACTTTTATGTAAAACAATTATAGTGTCCAATTGAACATGAAAGTATTACTTTAAGTAGTAAATCTATTACCTGACAGCACATTAAAATTAATTGATAAAGTATTAACTATCATAATCAAAATGAGACAATTCTAATAGTAAGTCATTGTGTTGAAATAGAACTATTTAAGTCATACTTATTACAAAATGAATTATTTTTATAAAAATCTCTGCTTTGCACATAATCCAGCCCACATAACCTTTGTCAAATGGACATATGTGCCATTACCACAGATGGCTAAACCTCATCCCACCTACAGCTATGAATATCTTTTGTGCCAGTTTGTGCTTGTGAACTTTCCAGAATCTACAATTTGCATGGGTGTTTGCCAGCAGGCAGAAACGCACAGATGTTTCACTTAAAACAGAAAGTATTATCCAATATCTGAATAAATCCACTTCAGCACTTTGACAATGGTTATAAATAACTAGAATGGAAAAAAAAACATTGTTTTTGTAAGACAAATGATACTCCTTTTGTGTGTTGTGAGTATAAAAATGATTAAATGATACAAATGTTAGAAAATTTATTTAATTTTGGATGAACATCATGACATTTGTTTAAAAGTGTTTATATTAGATTTATATTTAAATGTTCATGGTTGATAAAATTTAACTTCAACTAATACACTTTTATTTCAAAAACTTCTTCTATGAAATATTATTTTTAATAATGTCAATTTTTAAATTTATTCTTCTGTTATGCAATATATTTCAACTATAGCCTCCTCTCTTTCACGCCTCCCCATTCCTCCCTTCCCTTTCCCCAAGATCTACTTTTCCTCCATTTTCTTTCAGAAATAAGTAGGTCTCTCAGGGATATCAAAAAACACTGCACAGCAAGATGCCATAAGACTAGACACAAATGCTCATATCAAGACTGAATGAGGTAACCCAGTACGAGGAAAAGGGTCCCACAAGCAGGCAAAAGAGTCAGAGACACCCTCACTCCCACTCGTGGAAGTCCCACAAAAAATACCCAAGCTAAACATCATATATATATACAGAGAACTTAGTGTAAGCCTTGCCATCTCCATAACAGCTGGTTCAGTGTCTGTGAACTCCTATGAGAACAACTTAGGTAACTTCTGTAGGACATGCTCTTTTAGTGTCTTCTACCTTTAGTGTTATATTTGCAGAAAACTTCAGGCAGTGAGAGAGTAGCAGGAAACTAGGCCTCTGAGAAGAGTAGAGGTCATATCATAATCAGATCCCTAGCTTCTGTGTTACCCAAAACAGGATACAACCGGGATTCCATCGTTGGAGAGAGAAGAAAGCCCTGAAAGACTGGCACCCCCATAGAAATTTTCAGGGTCAGACCTTTGTTTTCAGGGTGTTTAGATACTTTTAAAGTTTGGGCCTTTGGTTCCAGTAGACTCAGAGCTCTTCAAGATGTTGGGGATTTAACTTCAATTTCAATGAGTACTGAAGGATGCAGAGTCTATATTCCAATCATCACAGAGGTGACTTCTGATCTATGGACCTAACTACAATTCTAGAGCATATACAGAATCCCCAAAGTCTAGTACTTGGTATTTTGACTCCAGAAGGTCCACAGAATGGAAGAGATGACCAGTAATTTCACCCCTTCTGGTTACATTGGTGTTCAGCAAACAATTAAAACCTTAGCCTTATTGATACATAGCCAAGAATGGGTTATCATAAATTCATTAGAAAATTGATACCAAGTCTCACCAGTTCCCTAAGTAGACTTCTTGTAGATATATGTCTAGGAAGTATCATAGAAAACAAAAAATGCAACTAGCTTTAGAATAATGGGGGAAGGTTGAAATTGAAAGATGCATGCACGTTAACAGATACACAAATGACAAAGAAATGCCGAGTATAATACACCACCACCCAACTCTTCCCTATTAACTTACTACTTGTAAAGCAAACTACACAGGTAGCTGAAATGGTTATAAAATATGGTCTTATTTTTTATCTATTATTCCTTTATTTTGTTTTTAATTTAAAAGATGAAGCCACCCACTCACCTTTATAGAATTTATTTTTTTAAAATAATTCAAGATCATATTACAGATTCAAGCAAAGAGATACTTGAATTTAGGAAATCTTTTTAAGATTTTTTCCAAAGTTAATAAAATATTACATTATAGGCAAAAATGCAAAATATAAAGAAAAATCCAGCAAGGATATTGAAGTATTAAAAAAATTGAAATACTTGAAATAAAGGATATGTTCAAATAAATAAACAACTCATTTGATAGCATCAACAACAACCAAAACCACACAGAAAAATAAATACCAGAGATGGAGGACAAAGTAGAAAAAAATAATACAAATGTGTGAACGTGAATATACATGCATATACACATACATCTACACACACACATACACTCACTTGGAAAAATAAAAAAGGATGAATGATATTTCTAAGATTTCTGGGATATATTTGAGAGGCCAAACATGATATTTTATAATGTAGAATGAGCAGAGATAAAATACATCAGAACTGATACAGTAGTGACTGAAATAATTCCAAAAATCTCCCCTAACTTTGTGAATGAAGACATCTAAAAACAAAAGTTATGTATAATCTCAATAGACATAACCGAAGAAGAAAGTTTTCATCATACATCATTATAAGATGTCAAAAATCCAATGTAAAGAAACAATAAGGAAAAAGAGGCACGAGGAGAACATTAACTGACATATATACAAAGGTAGAAATATTAGGAACACTTCAGTCATTTCCCTAGCAACCATGGGGAGCTGGTTGCAGGCCATTAGGAAAGGTACAACTCCAGGCCCAATGGTGTGGTAGATACTGGCGCTACATGTTGAAATCATGGACAGTGACATATGTGCAGCATATTTGATTAATCCCGAAGCAAGCCCTGTGAGCTCTGCATGGCAGAGTCGAAGAAGAGCAGCCCAAGCCTGTTGGTTTAACTATGGAGTCTCACAGATTGTAAGCTCTGGAGATTTGGTTTTGGTTTGATTCAGTTGTAATTATACTCTGGTTCTTCCCATGTGGAGTAAGAAAGTACATAACTTTTGAATTCACTTTACAGGGAACTCACAGTTAAGAGACATTACATATCCAAGAGATTGAAGTTTTAAACTGTTTGACAGTTTTAAAAATGGTTAGGTTTTTAAAGTTACACTATATTGTGATGAAAACATGAGATGTTAAAGATAACCAAAAAAAAATAAAAATATAAGTGTTGGCATAGTAGTTATGTGATTGTATATCAAGTTGAGAAGAAAAACAGGGTTCAGGTATGCTAGTTAATTTTTGTTAAGCTTGAAAAAATTACAGTCACTTGTGAAGGGAGAATCTCTTGAAGGTTTGCCTCCATCTGAGAGACTTGTTGATGTTTGTGGGACATTTTCTTGTTACTGTTTTTTTTTATTTACTCTTTCTAGACCTGCCACAAATAAATACATACAGGCTTGCTGTGCCCTATGAATGCCTGGCCTTAGTTAGGCTTGTTTCTACCAAGCTTTTCTTAATGTATATTAATCCCACCTTCCTTTTCCCTCTGGGCTTCTAGCTTTATTGTAAATCTCTTTTGTTCTTTCCTATTCTGTCTCTGACTGTGTTGCTGGGTTACTGGCCCATGGAGTCTTCCTCTCCTTCTCCTTTTTTTCACTCTTCTTTCTTCCGTTGCTTTTATTTATTCTCTGTACTTGCCATCACTGCCTGTTTCTCTCTGCTGCCTATCTATTGGCCATATCAGATCTTTATTCGGCTAGTCAAGTGTTTTAGGCAGCTAAATTAGCACAGTGTCTCAAAGTTAAACAAATGCAACATAACAGAGTAAAACACATCTTTGCATCATTAAACAAATATAACATATCTTCCATTAATGTTCCATAACATTTTCTTGAATATTATTTGATGGGGAACAGCACAGCCTACTATGGACAGTTCAAATTCTTGGTAGAATGCCCTGGGTTACACAAAAGCACAAGCTGCTTAAACTAGTGAACCAAGTCAGTAAGAAGTTTTCCTCCACGGTTCTACATCCATTCGTGTCTTCAATTCCTACCCTGACTCATGTCACTATGGGTTGTTACCTGGAAGAGTAAAGTGAAATAAATTTTTTCCTCACCAAAGTATTCTTTTTTCTTTATTTTAGCACAGCATATTGAAAGTGCTGAATTTAGACCAGATGTTCCAGAATTGACTTTGCTATTTATTCAGGTTCAAGATATAATCAGAAATAAGCTTTGCTCCATATTGTCTTATTTTCTCATAACTGGGGTGATTTTCGACTCACAAAGTTCTTACCTACAGTCCTGTGCTCTGTTTCACTTGAGATAGGGTTCCAATTCCTAGGAGGTAAACATCTGCCCATTGAAGAGGACAATTTGGATGCCAAAATTATGTAGTAATGATAATTACATCCATACCTATGTCCAGTTATCCTTTATCCTTCTATTACAATTTTATTTATACACTCTTAGCTTTCATCTTGATAATTTATAGAAGTTGCCAACATATATGTTCTCTTTTTCCTACTGGAGTTTTTGGTTTGTCCTTCATGTCTATTCCATCATCCAAAACAGTATGGTTTATTTTTGGTTGTTTGTTTTTGTTTTTTTTTTCAATAGGCACTAGATTGTTTGATTTTCTTGATTAGACATGTTCTCCACAGTGACTGGGAATGACTGGATCACATTTGACATGGGGTCCTGTGAGAGCCCCTCAAGGATTTTCCTAATGGTATAAGGTTGCCTTGCTGTCTTTTATTGGTCTGCATACATTGGTCCAATATCTCCTATATATTCCAGAAGATAGAGACTGCCTAATTTTTGTCATTCCAGAGGAGACATTATTTCTAGGGATAATTTGCCTACAATCCCTTTCAGATGTCCTATTCGACAACAGTTAAAGCATTTGGCATTTTGGTTTCTCCTCATACTTCTTCTCACTCTTCTCACCAAGCCTTAGTACTGAAATCAGAAATTTCAACATTAGTTGTATGCAGGATCCACTCATCCATTGGTGCTGATCTGACCTTTAAAGGCCCAAGTATTTATTTGAATTCTAAGTTGGCATTTTTAAAAGCCAGATATTCAATAAGAACGTGTCTAGCTTCTAGTTCTGTTACTACTACTTGTACAATTAGTCTTTGTAAAAATCACTAAAATGTTCTCTCTGACCTTGTTTAATCCTGATATATGATTCAATCTTCTTCCTAGATCTTGAATTCTATCCCAAACATTTAAGATTTCTGTGTGTCATGGAAACAAAGTGTGTTCATCATATAGAGACTGGTTCTGTGGTTCTGAGTAATATCCCTTGACAAGAATTTGATCTTGGGATGCCCCAAATCCATTTGTTTTCCTCTGTTGTTTTAAAATTTTGCCTCTTCTCATAATTAGCACTTCAATAGCATCTGTGGCCCATCTTTGAGGACTGCTAAAACTAAAAGAAATCAATCATGTGGGGTAACCTTACTTTTTGAAGCCCATGTTTTCACTCTTTTCCTATCAAATGGTCAGTGAAAGCCATAAGATACTATTTCTTGCTTAGTTTCCTTTAGATCACTCATACCTATAAGTCACCATTTACATTCTTTGAATACCTTAGGGTATTTGGTACCAGATGGCTTCTCAGAGGAGATTATCAGATAAGTAGCTAAAACTTTTTGTAAGTCATCCAGACTCTGGCACAAATTGGTGATGCTAAATCATGTTCTTGTACCTTTTCTCCCCGATTGTCAGTTCTGATAATTTCTTTAATCATTTCAAATCTTTTCACCACTGCCTTTTGTAAAGTCTGAGTCTCCTGTCCAGTGTACTGTTCTACTACCCTCATAGATTAGTTTAGTTTCTGGTCCTTATTCTGCACATGATTACAAGATATAAAATTTGTATGGTAAAGTTAATGTCTCATCTTTGGACATTATTTGGATGGCATACATATTCCTTTTGTGGAAAGATGCCATATCCATTATCCTATCATAAATTATGAATATATATTCCTATTATTAAATTCAACAGTATAAATTTCTTTCAGATAATTTTTCAATGCCCTTTGACATGGATTGAATTTTCTCTGTCAAATTAATGTTATTCTTTTCAATGATATTAATTTTTCCGCTAGCTGTTCATTTTTAGTCTGTAAAGACTTTATCATTTCTAAAAGTGCCTCATTCTTGGCTCTGTTATAAAACCATTTTCTTAAAATTATAATATGAATAACAAAGATAGTCCCTCACATCAAGGATTATATTGTATAAGGAAAATAACATATGCCTTGCATGATACCATCTATAGTGTAAGTCAAATGGTTAATAAATTCCTGGATGGCAATATTGCCAATCATTATATAACTTTAAAATTCATCAATTCACTAACCTTTCTTAAGCAATTTCAGTGAATTGGTGTGGGTGTGATAATCTTTCTTGGCCAGCAGGTGATGCAGTTGCAGTCACATGGTAGAGAGACAGGGCAGAAAGATTTGATCATCAGCAAACTGTCCCACTTCAACTTTGTGCTTTGTTACCTCCTTGGATACAGATAAATATG
This sequence comes from Microtus agrestis, assembly GCA_902806775.1. Classification (NCBI taxonomy): domain Eukaryota; kingdom Metazoa; phylum Chordata; class Mammalia; order Rodentia; family Cricetidae; genus Microtus; species Microtus agrestis. The sequence continues at coordinate 197,817 of CADCXT010001939.1, forward strand.
CCTTGTTTAACAAACTAAGAGCCATTATTAAGGACAATTAAAGCAATTATGTAAATGAAGAGTTATTTTTTTGGCAGTTGTCTATCAATCACGACTTGTGCTTGCTGGAAGGTGTAACACCACAGGGATTGCAATGTGAAAAAATGAGCTAAGCCATAACATGTATGTGTTAGTCCATAGCTATCTTCCTTTGACAACCATGTATTTGTAATGTGGTTAGCTACAAAAGATTACTGCTGCCCTATGTAGGCTGATCCCTCTTAGTCTGAGACTATTCTTATCTACAGAGAAAATTCCAAAACCATCAGAGCTAAACAGACCCTTCCCTCAAAAAAGTAAAAAAACAAAAATAAAAAATAAAAATAAAAAAATCCTTCATTTTACTGATACACTGCAAACTTAAAGCATAAGCCAATTAAACTTTCTTTATATTAGTTTTTTTATTTCAATAACAGGAAATAAAATGAATAAATAAATCAGAATTTAGATGTGAGAATATTACTGTGCTAAACCTGACGATGACAGTTTTTTATTTTTAGAACTCTTTTTTGAGAAACAGCATAACCTGCCATTCTTGGTGTAGTCTAGAAGGAAATAATGCTGATATAAATATAGGCAGCAGAGCTCTGGCTCGGGAAGTCTTATATAGCAGCAAGGTCTGGAACAGGTTCATGAGCTAGGGACTAATTGTGTGACTGTTGTGCCAAAACTTTTATTCATCCTCCCTGTGTCTTGAGAAATTGATAGACTGGTTTTCATCACTGAGTAAATGTGTGTGAATAGGTTTAAAGTTCACTGCAAAAAGAGGACAAATACAAACACTGATTTACTGTTAATACTACTAAAGAAAAACCTGACATGCTCAACAAATCACTAAAATGATACCCTGTATGCAAGGTTTCTTCCCAAGGAATTTCCATGTTGTGAAGATTTGAATTCATTTAGAAGAGTCTGTGTGCATCAGTTGGCAGAGCTGGCATGGTAGAGCAACTCCAGCCATTTCACATCCATCCAGTTGTATTTTGAGCTTCAGTTGTCACAAAGCTGAAGGACTTGTTTTTTTTTTTATTGCTGGATTTTGGCTTTGCTTTGTGGTGAACATTTTCTATTATGTTCTGATTCTTCCATTTGGAATAAAAATGTTTACTCTATGCAATCAAATTTTGGAAATAAGTATCTTTATTTTATGTGAACACATAGTCAAGAAACTTTGGCTCTAAAATTTTTGGAATTTTTAAAGACTATAGATACTTTTAAAGTTGTGGGGGGGCTGGAGAGATGGCTCAGAGGTTAAGAGAACTGACTACTCTTCCAGAGGTCCTGAGTTCAATTCCCAGCAACCACATTCTGGCTCACAGCCACCTGTAATGAGATCTGGTGCCCTCTTCTGGCCAGAAAGCATACAGATAGACAGAACACTGTATACATAATAAGTAAATAAATAAATCTTTAAAAAATAAAATAAAGTGGTGGGATGTGTTATATTTTTCAATATAGTACCGTTCTTATAATAGCAAGGGGTCAAGGTTTATGGTGTAAAGTGATATGTGTACATGGTAAATAAAATGCACAAGTGGTAGGGTTACGATAAAAATTTTTGTCACTTGGACACAGCATAAAATCATTAGGGAATAAAGTTTCACTAAGAGGTTGTCTGTATTAAGTTGGGTTAAGAACATATCTATGAGTAATTTTCTTGGTTGTTGTGAAGATACACACATTGTGAAATGAACCATTCCTTTAATAGGACACCATGGTTTATTAAATAATAGAGAAAGTGAGCTGTGCACTAGAATGCATTCAGTAATTCATTGCTTTTCCGTCTTGACTCTGGATATAATGTTATTAGATGCTTCAAATTTCTGTTGCTTTGACTTCCTACAATGACAGACTATGACCTGGAATTGTAAGTAAAATAAGCACTTTCTCCATAGGATTGGTTTTGGCAGAGTATTTCATCACAGCAACAGGAAACAGAATTAAGACCCTAACAATAATTAATATTTTGTTTATAAATAAAATATTAGTATTTTATGAAATCACATTTCACAGAGCCATCGCAAGTCACTATGCTGCTCTGCTTTTCATATACTAAATTCTATCTTTAACTAGTCAAAGTTTGTCACTATAAATTCATTGACTTTCTGCCTTCACTATTTATCCATTGCCCAATGATTTCATTACTGGCTATTATATTTCAGCTCTCTCATCAAATCTAATACTGTTAGAATACTTTGAGTCACGTGGTTTTCTATGCTGATTTCATGTGCCCCTCCAAAATTCTAACTTAAGAAAAGGACCTGCACTACAATATCATATTAATTAGGTGGATGATAGCATGAAGCAAAATAAAATTTATTACAGTACTTTTCAAGGTGTCTAACTTAGAATATTTTAGTGTAAATTTAAAATGTAAATAACAGAGAATTTCTAATGCATAATTATTTAATTTATCCATATTTGAGTAAAATGCTTTGTCAAAAATCTAAGAATTTTTTTTACCATTAAAAATATTTTTTTATTGGAAAAAAAAGAAATTTCTGCCTCCTCCCCGCCTCCCATCTCCCTCCCCCTTTTCCCCCTCCTTCCCCCCCAATCCTCTCCCCATCCCCCTAGTCCTCCCCCTCCCTCTCTAGCCTGAAGAGCAGTCAGGGTTCCCTGCCCTGTGGAAAGTCCAAAGTCCTCCCCCCTCAATCTTGGTCTAGGAAGGTGAACATCCAAACTGGCTAGGCTCCCACAAAGCCAGAACATGAAGTAGGATCAAAACCCGGTGCCATTGTTCTTGACTTCTCAGCAGCCCTCATTGTCCGCCAAATTCAGAGTCCCGTTTTATCCCATGCTTTTTCCGTCACAGTCCAGCTGGCCTTGGTGGACTCCCAATGGATCAACCCCACTGTCTTCGTGGGTGGGTGCACCCCTTGTGGTCCTGACTTCTTTGCTCATATTCTCCTTCCTTCTACTCCTCACTGGAACATTGGGAGCTCAGTCCAGTGCTCCAGTTTGGGTCTCTGTCTCTATCTCCATTCATCGCCAGATGAAGGTTCTATGGTGATATGCAAGATATTCATCAGTATGGCTATAGTATAGGGTCATTTCAGGTTCCCTATCCTCAGCTGCCCCAGGAACTAACTGGGGACATCGCCTTGGGCACCTGGGAGCCCCTCTAGGTCCAAGTCTCTTGCCAACCCTAAGATGACTACCTTAATTAAGATATGTGCTTCCCTGCTCCCATAACAAACCTTCCTTTATCCCAATCATCCCGTTTCCCCAAGTTCCCCCAACCTCCCCTTCTCACATTTCTCTCCCCTTCTCCCCTTATCCCCCTCCCACCACACCCTCAAGATCCTAATTTTTTGCCCAGCAATCTTGTCTATTTCCCATAACCAGGAAGATAGCTATATGTTTTTTTTGGGTTTACCTTCTTATTTAGTTTCTTTAGGATATCAAATTATAGACTCACTGACCTTTATTTATCTCTAGAAACCAATTATGAGTGAGTACATCCCATGTTCATCTTTTTGGGTCTGGGTTACCTCACTCAGGATAGTGTTTTCTATTTCCCATCCATTTGCATGCAAAATTCACGAAGTCATTGTTTTTTACTGCTGAGTAGTATTCTAACGTGTATATATTCCACACTTTCTTCATCCATTCTTCCATTGAAGGGCATCTAGGTTGTTTCCAGGTTCTGGCTATTACAAATAATGCTGCTATGAACATAGTTGAACAAATGTCCTTGTCATATGATCGGGCATCTCGTGGGTATATTCCCAAGAGTGGCATTCCTGGGTCCATGGGTAGGTTGATCCCGAATTTCCTGAGAAACCGCCACACTGCTTTCCAAAGTGGTTGCACAAGTTTGCATTCCCACCAGGAATGGATGAGGGTACCCCTTTCTCCACAGCCTCTCCAGCAAAGGCTATCATTGGTGTTTTTGATTTTAGCCATTCTGACAGGTGTAAGATGATATCTCAATGTTGTTTTGATTTGCATTTCCCTGATCGCTAAGGAGGCTGAGCATGATCTTAGGTGTCTTTTGGCCATTTGAACTTCTTCTGTTGAGAGTTCTCTCTTCAGATCAGTGCAACATTTTTTAATTGGGTTAATTAACATTTTAAAGGCTAGTTTCTTGAGTTCTTTATATATTTTGGAGATCAAACCTTTGTCTGTTGCGGGGTTGGTGAAGATCTTCTCCCAGTCAGTGGGTTGCCTTTTTGTCTTAGTAACAGTGTCCTTTGCTTTACAGAAGCTTCTCAGTTTCAGTAGGTCCCATTTATTCAATGTTGCCCTTAGTGACTGTGCTGCTGGGGTTATACCTAGGAAGCAATCGCCTGTGCCCATCTGTTGTAGGGTACTTCCAACTTTCTCTTCTATCAGGTTCAGTGTGTTCAGATTGATGTTGAGGTCTCTGATCCATTTGGACTTGAGTTTTGTGCATGGTGATAGATATGGGTCTATTTTCATTCTTCTACAGGTTGACATCCAGTTGTGCCAGCACCATTTGTTGAAGATGCTTTCTTTCTTCCATTGTATACTTTTAGCACCTTTATCAAAAATGAGGTGTTCATAGGTTTGTGGGTTAAAATCCGGGTCTTCTATACGATTCCATTGGTCGACTTCTCTGTTTTTATGCCAATACCACACTGTTTTTATTGCTGAAGCTCTGTAATAGAGTTTGAAGTCAGGGATGGTAGTGCCTCCAGAAGTTCCTTTATTGTATAAGGTTGTTTTGGCTATCCTGGGTTTTTTGTTTTCCCATATAAAGTTGATTATTGTCCTCTCAAGATCAGTGAAGAATTTTGATGGGATCTTGATGGGGATTGCATTGAATCTATAAATTGCCTTTGGTAGGATTGCCATTTTTACTATGTTGATCCTCCCGATCCAAGAGCAAGGGAGATCCTTCCATTTTCTGGTATCCTCTTCAATTTCTTTCCTCAATGCCTTAAAGTTCTTGTCAAATAGATCTTTCACTTCTTTGGTTAGAGTTACCCCAAGATATTTTATGCTGTTTGTGGCTATCATGAAAGGAGATGCTTCTCTTATTTCCCTCTCTGCTTCCATATCCTTTGTGTATAGGAGGGCGACTGATTTTTTGGAGTTGCTCTTGTATCCGGCCACATTACTAAAGGTGTTTATCAGCTGTAGGAGTTCTTTGGTGGAGTTTTTGGGGTCGCTTATGTACACTATCATATCATCTGCAAATAACGAAAGTTTAACTTCTTCCTTTCCAATTCGAATGCCCTTGATCCCCTTATGTTGTCTTATTGCTATTGCTAAAACTTCAAGCACTATATTGAAGAGGTATGGAGAGAGTGGACAGCCTTGTCGTGTTCCTGATTTAAGTGGGATGGCTTTGAGTTTCTCTCCATTTAGTTTGATGTTAGCTGTCAGTTTGCTGTAAATAGCTTTTATTATATTTAGGTATGACCCTTGTATCCCTAATCTCTCCAAGACTTTTATCATAAAGGGATGTTGAATTTTGTCAAAAGGTTTTTCAGCATCTAATGAAATGATCATATGTTTTTTTTTCTTTCAGTTTATTTATATGATGATTACATTGATAGATTTTCGTATGTTGAACCAGCCTTGCATCTCTGGGATGAAGCCTACTTGATCATAATGGATAATTTTTCTAATGTGTTCTTGGATACGGTTTGCCAGAATTTTGTTGAGGATTTTTGCGTCGATGTTCATGAGTGAGATTGGCCTGTAATTCTCTTTCTTGGTTGAGTCTTTGTGTGGTTTTGGTATCAGAGTGACTGTAGCTTCATAAAAGGAATTTGGCAATGACTCTTCTGTTTCTATATTGTGAAATACATTAAGAAGTATAGGTATTAGGTCTTCTTGGAAGTTCTGGTAAAATTTTGCATTGAACCCATCTGGTCCTGGGCTTTTTTTGGTAGGGTGGTTTTTGATAACAGCTTCTAATTCTTCACGACTGACAGGTCTATTTAGATTGTTCACCTGGTCCTGATTTAACTTTGGTATATGGTATTTATCTAAAAAAGTGTCCATTTCTTTTACATTTTCCAGTTTTGTGGCATATAGGTTTTTGTAGTAAGATCTAATGATTCTCTGAATTTCCTCTATGTCTGTGGTTATGTCCCCCTTTTCATTTCTGATCTTATTAATTTGCATATTCTCTCTCTGCCATTTGATTAGTTTGGATAGGGGTTTATCAATTTTGTTGATTTTCTCCAGGAACCAGCTTTTTGTTTCATTGATTCTTTGGATTGTTTTCTGTGTTTCTATTTTGTTGATTTCTGCCCTCAGTTTGACTATTTCCAGTCTTCTACCTCTCCTAGGTGAGTCTGCTTCTTTTTTTTCTAGAGCTTTCAGGTGGGCTGCTAAGTCTCCAATGTGTGCTTTCTCTGTTTTCTTTAAGTGGGCACTTAGGGCTATGAACTTTCCCCTTAGGACTGCTTTCATAGTGTCCCATAAGTTTGAGTAGGTTGTTTCTTTATTTTCATTAAATTCAAGGAAGACTTTAATTTCTTCTTTGATCCAGGTGTGGTTCAATAGTTGACTGTTCAGTTTCCATGAGTTTGTAGGCTTTTTGGGGGTAGCATTGTTGTTGAATTCTAATTTTAGTCCATGGTGATCTGATAAGACACAGGAGGTTACGAATATTTTTTTGTAACTGTGGAAGTTTGCTTTGTTATCGAGGATGTGGTCAATTTTTGAGAAGGTTCCATGAGCTGCAGAGAAGAAGGTATATTCTTTCCTATTTGAGTGGAATGTTCTATAGATGTCTGTTAAGTCCATTTGATTTATCACCTCCATTAATTCTCTTATTTCTCTGTTAGGTTTCTGTCTGATTGACTGGACCAATGGAGAAAGAGGAGTGTTGAAATCTCCTACTATTAGTGTGTGCGGTTTGATGGCAGCCTTGAGTTTTAGTAATGTTTCTTTTACGTACGTGGGTGCTTTTATATTAGGGGCATAGATATTCAGGATTGAGACTTCCTCCTGATGAATTGTTCCTGTTATGAGTATAAAATGTCCCTCTCCATCTCTTCTGATTGATTTAAGTTTGAAGTCAACTTTGTTAGAAATTAGTATGGCCACACCTGCTTGTTTCTTAGGTCCATTTGCTTGATAAACGTTTTCCCATCCCTTTACTCTAAGTAGGTGCCTGTCTTTGTGGTTGAGGTGTGTTTCTTGTAAACAGCAGAATGTTGGATCCTGTTTGTGTATCCAGTCTCTTAGCCTGTGCCTTTTTATAGGTGAGTTGAGTCCACTGACATTAAGGGATATTAATGACCAGGGGTTGTTAACTCCGATCACTTTTTTAGTCATAGAGTTTGTGTGTTTGCCTTCTTTGAGATGCACTGGTGAAGGGTCTCTAGATGTTTGAGTTATTGTGGTCATTGTTGGACTCCTTGGTTTGTGATTTTCCTTCTATTACTTTCTGTAAGGCTGGATTTGTGGCTATGTATTGTTTAAATTTGTTTTTATCCTGGAAAATTTTGTTTTCTCCATTTATAGTGAACGAAAGCTTGGCTGGGTATAGTAGTCTGGGCTTGCATCCATGTTCTCTTAGCTTCTGCAGTACATCTATCCAGGACCTTCTGGCTTTCATGGTTTCCATAGAGTAGTCAGGTGTAAGTCTGATAGGTTTACCTTTATAAGTAACTTGACCTTTTTCCTTTGCAGCTCTTAATATTCTTTCTTTATTCTGTATGTTTTGTGTTTTGATTATTATATGGCGAGGAGATGTTTTTTTTTTTTTTGGTCCAGTCTATTCAGTGTTCTGTAAGCTTCTTGAACCTTCAAAGGAATATCTTTCTTTAGGTTGGGAAAGTTTTCTTCTATAATTTTATTAAATATATTTTCTGGACCATTGAGCTGTACTTCTTCTCCTTCTTCTATCCCAATTATTCTTAGGTTTGTTCTTTTTATTGTGTCCCATATTGTCTGAATGTTTTGTGATGAGAATTTGTTGGTTTTGCTGTTTTCTTTGATCAGTGTGTTTATTTTCTCTATAGTATCTTCAGTGTCTGACATTCTTTCTTCTATCTCTTGTAATCTGTTGTTAGCACTTGTCTCTGTCTTTCCTGTTTGTTTACCCAGATTTTCCATCTCCATCCTTCCCTCGGTTTGTGTTTTCTTCATTACTTCCATTTCATTCTTCAAGTCTTGAACCGCTTCTCTTACCTGTTTGATTGCTTTTTCTTGTTTCTCTTGGTTTTCTTGGGTATCTTTGAGCGATTTATTCATTTCTTCTACCTTTTTGTTTGTCATCTCTAATTGTTTATGGCAGTTTTTCACCTCCTGTTTAAAGTCTTCTATTATTTTCATATAATTCACTTTTGAGTCGATTTCTTCTAATTCTTCTGGAGTAGGGTGTACAATTGTTCTTATTTCGGGATCCCTGGATTCTGGTGATGACATGTTGCCTTTCAGGTTGTTGGGGGAATTCTTGCATTGGCGCCTTCCCATCTCTTCCTTCTAATGGAGCCAGGAGAGGCCTGGTGTCTTGGTCCAGTCTTTGCTGTGACTGACTCTCTGGGTGTATCTCTTCAATGTATAAGCAGGAACCGACCCGTCCAGATGGAACTCCTCGGCACCACAACTCGGACGCCACTCTGGGTGGTAGCCGGTCCAGATGGAACTCCTCATCACCTAAATGGGACTGCCTGGTAGCCCTAACCTTGAGACCTGCCCAGAAGGCAGGCACTCCCCGCCTGCTCTGGGTGGGTAGCCTTAGTGTAGGAGCTTAAAACTGGTCTTGAGCACTGGTCCGAGCATACAGCAGGGCAGGGTTGGGGGGTGGGGTGCTGGGGGGTTGGGTCATGCCTAAGAAGGACAGCCCTGCAGAAGGAGCTGGGGGAGGGGGGTTGTGCTTTCTTCTGGGACACATCGCCCCTGGAAAGGAGAGACTCACCCATCCAGATGGAACTCCTCAGCACCTAAGCAGGGCCGCGTGGTAGCCCAAAGATCCAGGGACGAGAGGAAAGACGTGGGAGGCGGCGCTGGGTCCAGGAGACCACTGGAGGCCCTGGAGCATCAGCTGTAGGTGCCCAAGCTCCCTTACAGGGAACCTTGAGACCTGCCTGGAAGGCAGGCACTCCCCGATCGCTCTGGGTGGGTTGCCTTAGTAAAATCTAAGAATTTTTATAACTACAGTTAATCTAAAGCATATGCATATACTAGAATTTTTTAATTTTGTAAATAAAGTATTGAATAAATCCATCGTTTGTTATTAGTTATTCTTTTTTATTTTACCACGTTTCCTCTAATTCCTTGAATTTTGTCTTTAATTTGATGTGGTGATTTGAGTAAAAATGCTCCTCATAGGCTCATTTAGCTGAATTCTTAGTCATCAGGAAGTAACACTCCTTGAGAAAGATTAGAAGCTATAGGTTATTTGAGATAGCTGTGGCCTTGTTGGAGGAAGTGTGTTATTAAGGATGCTCTTTGAAGTGTCAAAAGCAATGCCAAGCCTAGTGTATTCTCTCTCTCTCTCTCTCTTCCTGCTTCCTGTAGATTCAGATGTGGGACTTTCAGCTTCTTCTCCATCACCATGTATGCCTACATGCTGCCATATCATGATGACAATGGACTAAGCTTCTGACATTGTAAGCAAGTCCCGGGTAAATTCTTTCTCTATGTCAGTTGCCTTGTTCATGGTGTTTATTCAGAGTAATAGAATACTGACTAAAACAATTGTCACTCATCTCGATGTGACATGGAATGTCCTTGTGTATATGTGTTACTGTTATTGGTTACTGAATAAAGAAACTGTTTTGAGCCTATAGCAGGGCAGAACAGAGCTAGGTGGGGAAAACTAAACTGAATGCTGGGAGAAAGAAGGATGTGTAAGAGAGCTGCCATGGAGTCACATGATATAAAACAAACAAACAAACAAAAAAAGCCCACAAAGACAGTTTGTGAATGACAATGTAAAGAGATAGATTAAAGTGCTAAACTCTTCTTAGACCTAGAGCCATTTCTTACCTTATAATTTAATTTTTATATAGGTGTGTATGTGTTTGTTTGTGAATTTTTTAATGTAAAGTTACCTGATAAAACAAGAGGAAGATGTTTTAGTTACTTTTCTATTGCTGTGAAAAGACTCTATGACCAAGAAAACTTTTAAAAGAAAAGCATGTAACTAGAGATTTGATCATAGTTTCAGAAGGTTAATCCAATAACATCATTGTTGGGAGTGTGCTATCAGGTGGAAAGATACAATGCTAGAGAAGTAACTGAGCATATATTGGATCCACAATCAGGAGGCATAAAGGTAGAGACAGAGACAAACAGACAGATGACCGACATAGACAGAGAACTGGGCTTCTGAATCCTTAAAGCCCACTCCCATTGACACAACTTCTTCAAAAAAACCACATCTCTGAATCCTTAATATACATTTCCACCAGCTAGTTACAAACATTCAACATATGTACAAGCCAATGGGGTATATTATCAAAATCAGGCATCAGATACCACAGAGCTGGAGTTGCAGGTGATTGGGAACACCTAATGTTGATTTGGAGAACCTAGCTTGCCTTCTCTAGAGGCTCTCAGCACTGTTGAACAATCTCTGCAGCCCTAGTATTGTAAAATTATACTAATATATCATGAAGTATTTTTGAATTTCAATCTGATTTCAAGCACTTTTACTCAGAACTCAAAAGTGATTGATGATGATGAATTTCCAACTGTCAAAACATCCTGAAGTTAATGTAAGGATATCTCCTCATTTGTAGATTTCTGGAATATCTGTCCCAAGCAATAATAGCAAGTTATATTCAGCAAGCATGTTGATTGGCTCAACCAACAAAAATACCTTTGGTTATTATAATTATATTATAAGGTTATACATATTTTAACTCTACTCACCTGAGCATTACTTTCAAAAACTGAATTAACAATATAATTATTCAATTTGAAATAGAAATAAAACTTCACTAGATTATTTTGAGATTTTTATTTAAGGATGTGGTAAAACAATTATCTATCACATTGTATAACAGGATTACAAAGAAGTTGGCTAAAATTTGATTAAAGAAGTGAGAGAGGGAGAGTCCAGTTTCTTTAATGATATGAATCCTGATGATTTAAGCACAACCCATGGTGGGTCTATCCCCAAAACCAGCTGAACAACATAAACTATAATAGATGTATGAATAGAAAAAGTGAGAAGAAATTTCAAATTTGGGTTGGAAAGGATGGTAGGGTGTATAGGTTCTGAATTAGAGCTTGTGAGAATTGAATATGTTCAAAGTACATTGTATAAAATTCTCAAAAACTCCAAAAAATAGAATTGAAAATGTTTAGAGCCTGCCACATTACTGAAGGTATTTATCAGTTGTAGTAGTTTCATTGTAGAAGTTTTGGGGTCATTTATGTATATTATCATATCATGTGCAAAAGCTTAATGTCTTCCTTTCTAGTTTGTATCCCCTTGATCTCTATTTGCTTTTTGTTGCCCTAGCTAGAACTTTGAATACTATGTTGAATAGATATGGATAGAGTAAAAAGCCTTGTCCTCTTCCTGATTTTAGTTGAATCACTTTGAGTTTCTATTTAGTGTAATGTTGGCTGTCAGCTTGCTGTATATTGTTTTTATTGTGTTTAGATATGTTCCTTGTATTTCTGAATTGTCCTTTATCATAAAGGAGTGATAAGTTTTGTCAAAGGCTTTTTCCTTATTGACTCTATTTCAGTCTTCAAGACTTGAACTGTTTGCTTCACCTGCATGATTGTTCTTTCTTGGTTTTCTTTGAGGGATTTATTAATATCTTCTATTTGTTGTCTTTTCTCCATTTCTTTAAGGAAGTTTTATATTTCCTCTTTAAAGGTCTCCATCATCTTCATAAAGTTATATTTAAAATCTTTTTCTTCTGCTTCTTCTGGGTTAGGATGATCAAGTCTTCCTGTTGTGTGACCACTGGGTTCTGGTGTTACCATGTTGTTTTTTAGATTGTTGGATAAATTCTTGCATTGGTGCCTACCCATCTCTTTCTTCAATTAATGCCGGCAGTGTCTTTGTGTCTTGGACTAATCCTTGCAGTGTCTTTATGAGTCTTTGGGAATTGTTCTTGGTCTGCTATGTACTGTCAATGTCTATGTCTCAGAGATCCACTGAGGTCTCTCTTAGCCTGCTCTCTTGGCTTTCTCTCCTGATCACTCTCTTGGTACCTCTGTGCGGTCACAACTTGTGCTTTGGGTTTCCTCTCTTGGTCCTCTCTCTTGGTCCTCTTTCCTGGTTTTCTCAGGAGGAAACTATCCTCTTGATCTTCTCCATATTGTAGCATGCTGTATTTCAGCGTTTCTCTGAGGTGGCCAGAGAATAGGCAAGTATGGTTACAGTATTGGGCTTGTAGATTCTGGGGTTGGGGGTCCATTAGATGGGGGTGGGTATTGGTACAGCCTAATCTGCAGGAAACTCTCCTGCTGGCTGGCTAGAGAAACCAAGGCAGTTGGGGGAGGGGCCTGGGTTTTTGATCCACTATGGAGGTCCTAGAGAGTGGGTTGTCCTGACACCTAGCTAGTCTCTCACCTCTTGGTCACCTCTGTATTGTAGCAAGCTGTGTTTCAGAGTACCAGAGAAGTTGCAGGAAGATAGGCGAGTTTTCACCGATTTTCATAAGTTGAACCATTGTTCAACTGCATTGTTGGGATGAAGTCTACTTGATCATGGTAGATGATTTTTTTGATGTGTTCTTGGATTCAGTTTGTCAATATTTTATTGAGTATTTTAGCATCAATGATAATGAGGGATATTGTTCTGTAATATTCTTTCTTTGTTGCATCTTTATGTGGTGAGAGAATCAGCATGACTGTAGCTTCATAAACAGAGTTTGACAATATTCCTTCTGGTTTGTATTGGGTGAAACATTTTGAAGAGTACTGGAATTAACTCTTCTTTGAAGTTGTTGTAGAATTCAGTGCTGAAACTATCTGGTCCTGGGCTTTTTCGGTTGGGAGACTTTTTAATGACTTCTTCTATATACATAGGGATTATAGGTCTATTTAGGTTGTTTATCTTGTCCAGATTTAATTTTGGTATTTACCTACAAAATTGTCCATTTATTTTTAGATTTTCCAATCTTGTGAAATACAAGTTTATGTCCTGATGATTCTTTGAATTTCCTCAGTGTCTGTTTTTATGCCTCCCTTTACATTTCTGATTTTGTTGATTTGGATATTCTCTCCCTGCCTTTAATTAGTTTGCACAAGGGTTTGTCTATTTTACTGATTTTCAAGAAGAATCAACTCTTTGTTTAATTGATTAATTGTATTGCTCTCTTTGTTTATATTTTATTGAATTCAGCCTAGAGATTCATTAGTTCCTGGCATCTACTCCTCCTAGGTATGTGTTTGGTATTGTTCTAGAGCTTTCAGATGTGTTGTTAAATTGCTAATCTGAGATTTCTTCAAATTCTTTATGTTGGCACTTAATACTATTTTCATTGTGTCACATAATTTGGGGCATGTTTTGTATTTATTTTCATTGAATTCTAGGAAGTTTTTTTTTATTTCTTCCCTGACTCAGTGGTGATTTAGTTGAGAATTATTCAATTTCCATGAGTTTGTAGACTTTCTGAAATCAGCATTGTTGTTATTGTATTTTTACTTTAAGCCACAAGATTTGATAAGATATAAGGGGTTATTCCAATTTTTTATATCTATTGAGATTTGCCTTGTGACTGAGTATATGGCCAATTTTACAAAAGGTTCCATTAGGTGCTGAGAAGTACATTATTTTGTGTGTAGGTAAAATGTTCCATATATGTCTATTAAAACTCTTTGAGTCATAAAATCTCTTAGTTCCCTTATTTCTCTGTTAAGATTCTCTCTAGAAGAGCTGTGTCTTGGTGAAAGTATGGTGCTGAAGTCTCCCACTAATGGTGTCTGAGGTTTTATATTTTATTTAAGCTTTAATAATGTTTCTTTTACAAATGTGGGTGCACTTGTATTTGGAGCATAAATTTTAAAATTGAGACTTCATCTTTATGGATTGTTCCTGTGATGAATGTAGGGTAAAGGAGTCAGCCAAAGAGACCCACGGTGGCCCTGAAACAAGAGCTAGTGAAAGAAATTTACTCTGTGCCTGAAACCAGAGCTAATGAAACCCACCTTGGCCTGAAACCAGAACCAATGAAACCTACCCTGGCCCTGAAACCTGAGCTAATGAAAGAAACCTTCTCTGGTCCTGAAATTGGAGCTAGTAAAAGAAACCCATCATGGATTGGAAACCTGAACCAATGGAAAAAACACACATATTTTGTCCCTGAATCCAGAACCAAAGAAACATACCCTGACCCTGAAACCAGAGTCAATGAAACACACTTTGATCCTAGAACCAGAGTAAGAGAAAGAAATACTCCTTGGTTCCAAACTAGAGCCCAAAAAAAAAAAAAAAGGAAAGAAATGCAGTTTTAATAGAAAATGGTTATTTTAAGATATAAAAACTAGCCAATAAAAAGCATGAGTTAATAGTCCAAGTCGTATTGCAATAACACAATTTCTGTGTGATTATTTTGGGTCCTGGTGGCTGGGAGTGAACAAGCAACCTCTGACCACACAGTTTGACTCTGACCAGACCCAACTCTGACCCTGACCAGTTGAACACGAAACCAACCAATTCCTAAACAGGAAAACCAAACAATTCCTAAGAAGAACATCAACTAATCCCTGAGTATAAAATCTAGCATTCTCACCCGGAACCCCCAGTTACTGAAAGAAACACTTTAGTGATAAACTTGGAACCTTAAAAAAAAACATATCCTGACTCTGAAACCAGAGCCAAAGAAACACACTTTGGACTTAGAACCATAGCAAATGAAACAAGCATGCCTTAGCTCTGGAAATAAAGCCATAACACAAAATAGGGACACTGAAAGAAACAGAGCTTGACTCTGAAACCAGAGGCAACTCTACCACTGAAAAACTAAACCAACAAATTCCTGAGCAGGAAAACTAAGCAATCCCTGAGCAGAAAATCTCCTCCCCTAAGAAGCCCTATGTAATCCCCAACTGATGGCTGTCCTTTCCCACCCTGGCAGAGACTGCCACTCTTCTAACTCCTCCTCCCCAAATAAATGTCTTTCTTAAAGAGTTTTAGGTGAAGATCTTCTTTCATTAGCATGAAGGAGAAGAATCTTTGCTGAGTCATTCCCTTAGAGGGGATGAGGGGAAAAACTAAGAAGAACATTTGTTGGGACATTCTCTTAGGGAGACTGAGGTGAAAACAACCAGAAGAAACAATTAAATCAGCTGAAAAACTCCCTTCACGTTAAGCAGAAAAATAACTTTTCACCAGAGCAGGAGACAATTGTTACCTTTCTCCAGGGGTTTCCTATTTAGCAGAGTGAAGCAGAAGAACATCTTGGATGAGAGCAGAGCATAGCATAAGAAAGGGATAGCTCTGCTAGGATATTCCCTTAGGGGAACAGAGCAAAGCTCAGCTGGAACAGTTCTCTCTAGGAGAGGCCCAGGATTACTAAATTCTGCTGGAAGAAAATCTCTCCTGGCTCTTCAGCTTCAGGTACAGACTGAGCTCCCAAAAAGTCAGGATACCTTTCCCTCCAAAGCTGCCCTACTGCAGTCCCAGCCTGCAGAAATGTCCCTTTGCAACTCCAGGCATAGCCTGACTTCCAAACAAGTCAGGATAAATTTCCCTTCAGAACTATAGCAGTCACTTACGATGAATACGAAATGTCTTTCTCCACCTCTTTTCATTTTAGTTTGAAGTCTATTTTGTTGGATATTAGGGTAGCTATACTAGTTTGCTTCCTACGTCTATTGGATTAGAAAACCTTTTCACAATCCTTTCCTCTGAGATAATATCTGTCTTTGTAGTTGAGGTGTATTTCTTGTATGCTTCAGAAAAATGAATTCTGTTTCCATATCCATTCTGTTAGCCTGTGTCTTATTATAGGTGATTTGAATCCATTGATATTAATTAAGGATTATTAATGACCAGCAATTGTTAATTCTTGTTATTTTTTCTTTGGTTTTGTTGGTGGTGGTGGTAGTGTGTGTGTATATGTGTTTCCTTTCTTTGGGAATTGCTGGTGTGAGATTATCTATCGCCTGTGCATTCATGGCCACAGTTAGCTTCATTAGGTTGGACTCTTCCTTCCATTACTTCCTATTGGGATGAATTTATGGACAGGTATTGTTTAAATCTGATTGTGTCATAGAATACTTTGTTTGCTCTGCCATGGTGATTGAAAGTTTTTTAACAGTCAACATAATAAAAATGACAATCTTACCAAAAGCAATCTACTGATTCAATTAATTCCCATCAAAATCCCAACACAATTTTTCCCATACTCTGAAAGAACAATACTCAACTTTATTGGAAAAAATGAAAATAGAAAAAATAAACAAACAAATCTGGATGGTCAAAACAATCCTCCACAAGATAAGAACTTCAAAAAGCATCACTATCCCTGACTTAAAGCTCTACTATAAAGCTATCGTAAGAAAAACAATTTACTACTGGTATAGAAATAGAAATATGGACCAATGTAATCAAGCAGAAGACCCTGATATTAATCCACATACCTATGAACAGGTGATTTTTGATACAGAAGCCAAATTTTACAATGGAAAAAAGAAAGCATCTTCAAAAAATAAATGGTGGTGATATAACTGATGTCGACATGTAGAAAATGTAAATAGATCCATACCTATTACCATGCACAAAATTCAAGTGCAGGTGACTCAAAGACCTCAACATAAATAGAGTTACACCAAGCCTGATAGAAGAGAAAGTGGAAAATAGCCAGGAACACATTATCACAGGAGACCACTTCTTAAATATAACACCAGTAACACAGACACTGAGAGCACAAATTAATAAAAGGCACCTCCCAAAGCTGAGAAGCTTCTGTAAGGCAAAGCACATGTTAAATAAGACAAAACAGCAGTTTACAGAAGAGGACAAGGTCTTCACCAACCCCACATCTGACAGAGGGCTATTCCCCAAAATATATAAATAACTAAAGAAGTATACATCAAACTACCAAAGAATCAAATCTTAAAAATGGATTACAGATCTAAACAGAGATTTGTCAGAAGAAAAATCTCAAATGGCCAAAAGACATTAAAGAATTGCTCAAAAACCTTAGTCATATAGGAAATGCAAATCAAAATGACTCTCATCTTACATCATTCAGAATGGCTAAGAATAAAAACACTGAAAACAGATAATGTTGGAGAGGATGTGGAGTGAGGGGAACACTCCATATTGCTGGTGGGAGTGCAAATTTGTACAACCACTTTGGAAATCAGTATGGCTCTTTATGAGAAAATTGGGAATCAATCTACCTGAAGACCCACTGATACCACCCTTGGCATATACCCAAAAGATTCTTAATCATACCCTAGGAATACTTGATTAACTATGTTCATAGTAGCATTGTTTATGATAGTCAAAACCAGGAAATAACCTAGGTACCCCTCAACCAAAGAAGGGATAAATAAAATGTGGAATATTTACACAATAGTGTAATACCCAGTGGTAAAAAAAAATGACATCATGAAGTTTGCAGACAAATAGATGAAACTAAAAAAAAAATTATCCTGAGAAAGGTGACCCAGACCCAGAAAGACAAATATGCTATGTACTCATAAACAGATATTAGATGTAAAGCAAAGGATAACCAGGCTACAACCTACATTCCCAGAGAAGCTAAGAACAAAGAGGACCCTAAGAGGGACACTTGGGTCACCTTAGGAAAGGGAAATAGATAAGATCTCTGGGTAAACTTGGGGAAAGGGAGAAAAAGGGGGAAGGGAAAAAGAAACATGAGAGAATGGGATGGTTGAGTTGAGGGGGTTATGGAAAGGGAAAGCAATGAAAGAGATATCTTGATAGAGGGATCCATTATTAGGTTAGGGAGAAACCTGAAGCTAGGGAATCACACAGAAATCTACAATGATGATCCATGGTAAGACTCCTAGCAATAATGGAGAATGTGTCTGATCTAGTCTTCTCCTATAATGAGACTGGTGACTAACCTAATTGTCAACATAGAACCTTCATCCAGTAACTGATGGAAGCAGATGCAGAGATACACTGCCACACACTGGGCTGAGCTCCTGGCGTATAGAGTTAAAGAGAGTAAAGGAGCACAGGGCAGTAGGATCATGATGGAGAACCCCATAAAGAGGACTGACCTGAGCTAGTGGGAATTTATGGACTCTGGACTGACAGCTGGGACCCTGCATGGGACCAAATTAGGCCCTCTGAATATGGGTGATATTTGTGAGGGTTGATCTTTCTGTGGGGCCCCTGACAAAGTGCCAGGATTTATCCCTGGTGCATGAACTGGCTTTTTGGAGCCCATTCTTTATGGTGGAATATCTTGCTCAGCCTTGGAATAGGGGGAGGGTCTTGGTCCTACTTCAAGTTGATATGCCAGACTTTGTTGACTCCCCATGAGAGGCCTTACCCTTTTTGAAGAACATATGAAGGATCTGGAAAGGTAAGTGGCAGGTGAAAGACAGAAGGGAGGGAAAACTGTAGTTGGTGTGTAAAATGAATAAAAAATAAAATAAAGTAGAAAAATATTGAGATGTGCCTGTGTCATAATCAAAAATATAATTTTGGTCCTAGATTGTTAACCCAGGTAATAAAAGTTGACAAACATATTAGAATAGGCTATTATTTACATGAATAATACAAAAAATTCAGAATAGTATGTTTGAAGATTGAGATTTTGGAAACTCATGATTTTCATAATCATACAGAAATTCAAACATATATGTTCAGCATACCAAAACTATATCATTATATCTTTTGTTTGAGGAGCTCTTCAGAGTCTTTTCATTAATGACAGACGCAGGGACCCAATGACGGGAGTTAATGTGGATCCTCACCTGAAGAGCACACCATACAGAGGTTGTAGAAACCGGCTCAACATGGCATGGTTCAGGTATGAGGGTGCTCTCCACATGGCCTAAGACAGGGTACCCTGTGATCTGCTTACTTTAATCCTGCTAGATGCCTTTTACTTGAGGAGCTCCAGGACGGGCGACTTATGGCAGGATAATCCCTAACCTAAGGCAGGGCCCTGGGAACCCTAGGAAGGGTAAGGGGAAAAAAAAAAAAGGCCTGGTCCCCACTTGACCTAGTAGTCATCGGGCACCTCTGTTCCCAGGAGAGAGGGATCACTTCATCACCCGAGAGGAGGGTCTCTCTCTGTCTCAGTCCCTTCTCCTTTGCTCTGACACCATGGTTGACTCTGACTGGTGCTCTCCACTTGATAGCTGCCTGCCTTTGTATGGGAGGGGGAGGGGATCTGTTGGGAGCTGTTTCCCCCTAGAGATCATTGCAGGAACCATCGCCTGGGGAGACTATGGGGAACCCTACACCCATGGTTGTACTGGGATTGGTTCTGTTGCCCCCACCCAGTTGAAGCTGTTAATGGAGAAAAATAAAATAAATAAATTAAAAAAAAAAAAAAAATAAGAAAGAATCTTGGCCAATTATTCCAATGTACCAGGGTATTTTCCTTATATTGCATGCATCTTTCCAGCTAATTGTAAATAATTGTTAAATACAAAGGACATGAGTTAGAATGTTGTCTTCCCTAAGACTAGGTAAGGAAATAGTCCTTCATGATGCCATATCGGGTATACACAAAGCACACAACAGTAAACTCTTAAATAGCACACACCAGAAGTGTTCAACTGATGTCTGATGTGAAAGTAGTAAAAGCTAAATGACCTACATTATGACTGTGAAAAGTAATTTTTATAACAAAATTTTCAGTTAAATTCTATTATTATTTTGATTTTGTACAAGAGGAACCTTCAAACATAGTAAAATTGACTCCCGTGTATTGTACTGTACAGTATCAGGAACAAGATTTGGCTTCAAACAAACCGGCTTTAAATTCAGAACTGCATTCTAATAATTTTCTTTTAATTTCATATAATTTGAGCAAATGTTTTGAAATTCTATGATCAAAAACAGGGATAAACATGACCCTGTGAATATGAACTTCTTACATATATGTACTTGTACACATTCTCACATATGTGTATTTACTGAGCCACTTCCCAAATATCTAAGTATTTCATTTTCATGGAAGATTTGGAGAACTTCTCAGTTTCATATTATAGAGATTTATTACTCTGATGTTACCAATTATTAACATTTTAATAAAATTATATTCGATGAATCTATAGCTATATAAAAATAACCAAAACATCATTTTAATAAATCAGATTTCCTAACTTATATGCACTAATAATATTTTATACTCTTGAGCCTACAATACATTACTTATTTTTACTCATTCTTTAGTAAAATTTATTACATATTTGCTACATGTAACCAATCTTAGAATTTTGTTATGAGATTAAAGGCAAATGGAAATCAAACTAATAAAGAAAAGAGGAAGAAAAAAATCAAGTAGAGAAGGAGAGAAGATTTGAAATAGATAGTGTTGATACCAGAGGATGATAACACTGTTTCTACAATTTTTGAACCAAATTTGAAGTAAACTTTATTCAATACTGGCCATGGACACTAGCCAGGTCCATACCTGGAATTTCCACAGAATGGCCCTGAATTGCAATAGTCAGGTACTAACAGGGCAAAACCTACAAGGTTATGGGATTCCAGCTTTTGTCCAATGAGGAGCAAGTTTACATCTGCCCCCATACCTCCTGCACACCTGTGGCCAAACACGCCCTGTGCAGACACAAGTTGTGTTGTTTTCCAGGTGCAACATGTTTACAGAAGTGAAAACACCTGGCTTGTTATCTTAAATAAAAAACAGTCTCCAGCATACCAAAAAGTTATCTGTCCTTGGGCAATTACAGCTTATAGGCTAGAGTTATTTTTGTTTTATAGATCTCAGGAGCACATAATTTAAATTTAAATGTAACTTTAGCCCTTAACTCTAGAAGCAAATATTCTGATGCATCTTTAACTGGTGTATCTTAGTCTCACAATTTTTATATTATTTGTATGTTAAATATGGTTATTAGAAGTGAGGCTGTGGATCAGTGGTAGACTGCTTGCTTAGCCCATAGGATCTGAAAGTTCACTTCTCATCAGAAGATATTGCAAAACATAAACACTGTGCATATACTGAATTCAATCTCAAGGACTTGCTGTGTAACTGAATTTAAATTCTCTGAATAAAATTTATTTGAATTTAAAAATTAAAGTGAAATCTAATCTTAGGAATGATCTTCTCTTTGACATGGATTTCAAGAAAAAAATTATGACAGTATAGTTATTTTTCTTAAGAAAGGGTTAAAAAATAAGGAAAGGGGGAAAAGGGAAATAATGTAAAATCTCAAATTTATCAGTAGTTATAAAACTGCCAGTGGCTTCAGGTTATTATGAAGGAATTGTAGCTCTTCCTGAACCAGACCCACTTACCTCTGTTGTTATCTTATGGCCATGGTGGTGTTGATATTCTTGTCTTGTCTCACAAGTTTGAAGGATAAAAGTCTTATAAAGAAAAGTTTTGTAACGGCTTCTGCATTCTTTGTCTTTTTTCTGAAACAATGCAGCATGGAATTGGACCTGTTGTGTAGGATCTGAATGGCATTCCAGAAGCGGGGATTGGTCCTCAGGCAACTGCCAGCAAAGTGCTACCTCCAACTTCTCACACAGAATAATTTTCTCCAGTCCAAATACTGGCTAGCAAACCTGAAATTCAGCTTCATAATTACTGCATATGAACTCTTCGTTCTTACACCTGAAGCAACTCTGTGCAAGAGAAGGCAGGAAGAACATAAGAGCCAGAGGGGATGGATGACACCAAAGTCACACCTAAACACAGTAAGACAGATGCACATAGGAACTCACATTGCAGTATGCACGGGGGCTACACAGGCCTGGGATAGACAGGGTAGCAGAACTGAGAGAGAAAGCAGTCACAACCCTCTGTCTCCAATTGGCAACTGCTCAAAAGGAAAAATTAGTTTTCTCCAATGAACTGCTACTGTGTGTATTAACTGCTCTTAGGCAAGCCCCATATCCTGCAGTAGACAGACAATACAAACAACCTCATTGATATTTCTTGGAGGATTTCTGTCACATATTTTGTCTGGCATTTTCTTTACATTACATAATTTTTGCTTAAACCTTTTGTTTTCCAATTTTATGCTTATATGGAATTTTTATGTGTGCAAACTTGTGTGATTTTATATCTATGTTTCATGTGCTTTTTCTTTGGCTTCTTATTTCCTGTTTGTTTATTTGTTGTTTGTTTTTAGGCATTTTAATTAACTTATTTATTTCTTAGATGCCTGTTTTTGCTTTTTTATTTTTTGTTTTCATGAAAGAAAGAGTGGATTTGGATGAGTGAGAAGACTAGAATGATCTAGAATGAATTGAGGGAGAAAAAACCTTGATCAAAACATACTGTATAAAAATCTATTACAATTTTTAAAAATGCATAAATAAGAAGTAGAGAAAAAACACACATACAAATACAAATCTGGAAGAATAAGACTTTGTGCCTGGGATTCTGGGATTCTGCCTCTCTGTTTTTGAGCAAATCTAACAGTGTTGTATGATTCTGTATGTAGGAGAACGCCACATAAAGTGCTTGCATAATACTCCCCTGTTCTAATAGCACAATTTAATACTCTGTAAATTATTTGGAAAAGACAACCTAGACATGTATCTGGTGGATAGTTTATACAACTTTATCTATTTGTATGTGTTTGTAAACGATTGTCACCTGATTATATGACATAAAATTGGTTACATCCCCTCTAATCTTTAAACACACAAAAAAGCAAGATACGCAAACAGTTCTATTACTGCTTAACTCATTGTTATTGTACATCTATTTTGAAGGCACATTAGTGATCACTCATCATACTTTTATTTGAAGTGCTCACTCTTTTCCATTTTGTACTACTCTTTGCTCTTTGGAGGTTTAATCCATCTTTTTTTTTTCACATACACCAAACTTCAAGACACAGAGGCTTCATTCTAGAAGAGACCACAGTACTTATTACTGATTACTGGTCCATTAAATACTATTTACTCTTTTTTAAACTATTTTCCTTAAATTTTCTGTTTTCTCCTTCAGAGTACTTGGATGGTAATAGCTACAGGG
The DNA here is from genome assembly GCA_902806775.1 of Microtus agrestis. Classification (NCBI taxonomy): domain Eukaryota; kingdom Metazoa; phylum Chordata; class Mammalia; order Rodentia; family Cricetidae; genus Microtus; species Microtus agrestis. The sequence goes on from CADCXT010001939.1 coordinate 220,883, forward strand.
TGGCTTGGATACAATAGCTTGAAGATGTACACTATAAAATACCCACACTTGCTCAGAATTGAGTATAATAAAGGGCTATTTATTTAAGAGTAGATTCACACATCACAGTCCTCTGCATGAACAGGGAATAGGAACTGAATACAGCATCCTGGAGAGAGACCGTGCAAGCTCTACAGTTGCATTTATAGTATAAGAGACCATGCCCAAGTGGGCAGGTATCTTAAAGGCTATTGGCAGAAAAAGTTTCCACAGTTTCCCTCACTTTTGTCTAAATAAGAGAGTTCTAAGCCTAATACAAAACAAACAAGTGAGGATTTTATAGGATTTCAGAGCACCTGAGGAGATAAGGCAGGAAGGCACTTGACTACTTTTCTGCTTCTGTCAAAAAATTATCTAAGGTTATACTCATGAAAGTGATATATATATATATTGGTCCAGGTATCCTTCTATCAGTAGAACTGAATATTACTCCTAAATCTGGTCACTATGTTACATTTCCTATTTGTGTCTTTCTGTTAGAGGCATAAGGCTACCTAGCATTTGAACAGCATTTTGTAACATATGATGTATTGTTTGCACTTTTGTATCTACCTTTGAGTTAGAAAAATAAAATGATTTATAGCTTATGAGCCAGAAGCTATTTGTTAACTTTTACATGCTGATAGCTTATATTTATTACTAAGATGTAGATTGTGATAAACCAGGTATAGCTGAGTTGGAAAGTAAATGTTGTATAATTTAAATTTGTTTTGTATAACACGTAATATAGTCGCATCATCTCACAATATAAACTAGAATTGGAGATGTGTCCTTCTACTTAATTCACCTCAGTTTCACCTTGTCAGTAGACTAAAGAGTGAACAAAACCAAAAAAATCAACTAAAGCAAATGAACTTTAAAAGGCATAGTGATATAAAATAAAAATGACAAATAGAAAAATTAAAGCAAAATCAACAATTTCAATTATGAGTTATACTTCTACATGTAAAATTTGATGTATTTAACATCTGAATCTAATCAAGAGTTTCTACCATATCTTGAAAAAAACTGTATAAAGATAATAATAGTCATTACTCCCATTACTCCACAGCTCCCTCAATGAGTCTATTAAAGCCTTGCCCTTCCCCCTCTTTGCCCACCTAACTTTCAGTGCGACTTATGATCATTTTGCATTTTATATGAACTTATGTAAGTATAATCACAAATGTATCTTTCACTTTGCCTGACCTTTAATATGTAGCATATCTATTCTATGACTAGCTCATTTTATCACTGTATTAATAAATCATCCTTGATTTGGGGAGGTGACTCAGGGGTAGAGCAGATGCATGAAGCTTTTTGTTCCAAGCCCATTACTTCAATCAAGTAAATGAATGAAAGATAAATGAATTAATACAACTGAAAAACATTTTGAAGAAGAACTCTGTGGGGTTCACAGATATGCTCAGATGTTTGTGGATTCAGGAGGTTTCCCTTGCTGTATATCAATGAGGCATTCTTTGAGGTTTAGAAGCCATGCACTTTTCCTTGGCTTCCAGCTGGTAGTTCATAATGTACAGTCTCATCTTCAGTCACAGATTCCTTGCCAACATGGACTATGATCCTTTTTGAATCATAAACTCAAATAAACTATTTTTTTGATAAGCTGCCTTGGTGATAGTATTTTATCACAGCAATATGCAAATATCGTATACAGAATATGTAATTGTCATCATCATTAGTGTTAGGAATATTTCCTAACCGAGACTCTCCACTGGTGCAAGAACTCCAATCAAATCAGATTAGACTGAATCAAAAATGCCCACATTTAATGAATGCCATACTCTCTGGTGGGCAGGGGCATGGTGGAGAAAATCAGAGGGAGAGCACCCATAAAACCCGAAACAATGTGTTCCTTTGTCCAGTATGAGCATAAATACCCTGTGGGAGTGGTCTTTACCCTTTGCAAGGAGGGGTGTTTCTTTGTACAGAATGAGCATAAATACTCTGTGAGAGTGGTCTTGACCCTTCACAAAGAGGGATGTTTCTTTGTCCAGTATGAGCATAAATACCCTATGGGAGTGGTCTTGTCCCTTCCCAGGGGAATCCAAGCACTCGGCAGGCTGGGAATTGAAGTCCAAGTGGTTGGCAATTCCCAGGCCAGGGGCTAGGCTGACACTTCCATCTCAATATTACAATTAGATGCATCAGAAGGCTAATGGAGGTCACCAATTAGTGATAGCAATATCTCCTGCAAGGAAGAAGGGCTGGATCGATCTTTTTAACTCATTGCTTTTATTGTGCTATTTTTTTCATAGCTTTGGTTGGATGAATTAGAATAATTCCCTTTGTTGATGCTGCAATAAACATAAGCTTTACCAGAATGGCAAACCTTTAGTATTGGTTTCTTATTATTGTTCTATTTTCAATGTGAGTTTGGTTGTTGATATTTTTTTTTGACTGTGATAGACTTTTATTCTGATCTCTGCTTCTAAATCACTCCTATCAGATTCCCTGAAATCTAGCCTCTTGGTGTCTTTATATTCTCAGCTCTTCCTTCTTTACGTCTTAGTTGAAATGTTCTTATATAACTTTCCCATGCAACACAAACTGAATGTGTGTATCTGTGTGTAAACTAAGCAGAACATAGAAATATAAAATCTATGCTCATGAAGATTTATGTATGTGTAAGATAGATGCAAAGGTATTATTAATTCCTTACACTTTATATTTTAAGTATTCTATAAAGTTGATAGTTCCAGAAGCTCTTGACAGCATATTTCCAGATGGTGACAAAACCTCAACTATTCACAGGAAAGTCCCCTCCCCAGGAAAGTTTTCAAAGGGAAAGAGCCAGATTAAATGAGACATGAGTCAGTTTCCCTGTCTTGTGGTGAGATGACTGTCTGGTATACTAAATTAAAGTGGTCAGAATCATGCAGCAAGGAAAGCGGAGCTCCATGCACAATATATAAAAACAAAACTTGACATAAGGAATATGAACTTTAATATATTGCAAGTAAATTATAGTTTTGAAAGAATATTGACACAGAATTAATGGAATGCATCTACACATCTAAGAAAATGGAATGTGGCAATTAACAACATTGGGGGAAAGTAAAAGTTGTATAGGAATAAAAAATGCAATCTTGGTAGCTCACACAGACAAGAGATTTACACTGAAGGGTGTCATGTGAATACTAATTGAACAAAAATGATTAAACACCATTTGAGGAATGGTAAAAGTGGATGTGTGCATGAGAAGATGGTATAAAAGCAGGAACTCACTTTTCTTTAACAAGCAGAATATATCACAATTTTTTTTTTTAAAAAAAGCAGTTTTGACAGCATACACAACACATGGGCCAGCCAAAGTCAGATGAAATTCCTGAAATGGGTATGAAGTCTCACATAACACACAGACATCACTCTAAGCGGCAGTCTCATCACCATCAAATTTCACTATATCTAAAATATTCTTAGATAATGCTTAGTATTTTGATTTTATCTTCCCATATTTATCTACCTGAAAGCATATACTAGCCCATGATATAGACTATTGTAATGCTTTTTTTAATTATAAATCTGTCCATGTACAAGATTTTTCCAAAGTATTCAAATCCCTGAACTATAACTTTCTGAAAGGCACAGCTGGGTTGGCCCTACTTGCTAGATTCTTTGTAGACCTTCGTGGGCAATGGGATGCTAGAAAGGATGACCTACTTTGAATCTTTAGAAAGGAGTTTGTTAAAGTAAAACTATCCCTGAAGGACTGAGTGGGCATAAAGAATACTTTACTTAAGTTTCTACCAAGTTTCCAAGTGATAGTGAAAATATAAACTATTCTTGCCTCGGGACATCAACTTACCTTGTAGAACCACTGCAAGGTATTTGTACAACATGGATTAAAAGCAACAACTAAACAGAATTAACATTTCCCCCTTTTCTATCTTTAGTTTAGTAGACTTTTAAAGGTATACTGGTTCTGAATATATATTGTTAAAAAAACTGAGCATTGTAAAAAGACATACTTTTTCTGAAGAAAATATATCCTTTTAATTCAGAAAAAGACATCTGAAAAAAATTACCATGGAAAATCCAGACTACATATTTTAATATATTATTATTTACTCAAACCAGAAACCATTTTTATTGATATGCTTAGAATACTTGCAATAAGCATAGTACATAGTAAATACTCAATGGATATTTTCTTCATTGAGCTAAACACTGGCTAAAAGTTTTTTCCAGGTGACATTTTATTTTCACTGTGACATCAAAGCTGTCTTGATGAATATGCAGTTTATTCATGATATTGTACAATAAAGGTCAACATGACAAGATAGTGGAGGAAATTTGAATAAAGGAACTTGAAGATGGGTTGATTCATTTCACAAAGGTAAACAGCAAATGCTGCATAACTGTCTGTTTTTAATTAGCTTGTCAAAAGATTTTGACAAAGTTCTCCAGTGGGATACTGAGCAAACCTGAATGTAGATTACTTCTACTGAATCGTTTATTGTCTTTCACAGCTTTTAATAGAATTGATCTAATCATGCCCACTCTGCACTCTTATCAGCTCCACACTCCTCTTTTGTTTGCATTTGTAACTATCAGGCTGTGCAGAGGTAGGTGCCCCTCTTGCGTGTTTGCTAAAACTGTTCTCAGTTTGAATGCATACTTTAGATCTACCTTGATATGTTCATTTTCATCTGAGTATGACATTTTCATTGTTTATACACCCAGGTCTCCTTCTTCACTCTTGATATAATTTTTAATGGGCATCATCTCCCTTTTTCATGTGTTACTTCAAACATGTGACCATATGCTCTGTAAAAAAAAAAGAAAGTAAAAATAATGCCTTTTTTGTATTAAACAGGTTTTTTTCCCCTATCATTTTCTCAGAAATATCTTCCATTCTCCCCTTTATTATTGCAAGTATGAATGAAGTGTTATAGAAGTCACAGCTGTCTGGAAAATGTGATATAAATTTTCATCTTCATGGTAAATTAATCTTTGAAATTAGTTTATAAGAAAATAAAAGCAAAATGTAAGAAACTGTTGTAGGGAGGCTGGTTGTTTGTTTCCGGGTGCTCAGACCTGAAATAATCACACAGAAACTGTGTTTTTAAATCACTACTTGGCCCACTAGCTCTAACTTCTTATTGACTAAGTCTTACATATAAATGTACCCATCTCCAGTAATCTGTGTATCACCACATGGCTGTGGCTTACCAGATAAATTTCTGGCAACTTTCTCTGGCTGGGTTATATGGCTTCTCTCTAACTCTCCTTCTTTCTCCCAGCATTCAGTTTAGTTTTCCTGCCTACCTCCATTCCCTGCACAGGCCCGAGTCAATTTCTTTATTAACTACTGGTATTCACAGCATACAGAGGGGAATCCCACATCAAGAAAAAAAGTTGGATGATGCTTGCTAGTCTTCAAACTGAAACAAATGTCAAAGTTTGACTTTCCTTGTTTATTTCTAGCAACTACATGTTACTTTTCAACAATGAGGTAAGGGGTGGCACTGCCTGTTCCTTATATGTAAATTTTATTCCGTTAAATGTTACTCTTATTTTCTGTGCTTTGTATTTATTTGAATAATCCTTCACAAGGACTCCTAAAAATATTACATTTTACTGCAAAAGCAACTCATTCTTTAGATAATACCTTCATGTGGTGCTTATTGCATTTCATATGTCAGTAAAAGTTGGTGATGACAAGGATCACAGATATCAGAAATATTTAGATAATTTGCCAATCAAAAATCAAATTAGACAAACTGTGAAAATGATGATTCAATCACAACTATCCAAATCCAAAAGAAAAGTTTTAAAATTTGATATTCTTATGAGTCATATAAGTACAAGCAGAAATAATGAAAAGAGCTCCACAATTTTTATGTTTTTTTCTTGTCTGTCTTGGTTTTCTTGATTATCTTTGAGAGATTTATTCATTTTCTCTACCTTTTTGTTTGTAATCTCTATTTCTTTATGGCAGTTTTTCACCTCCTGTTTAAGGTCCTCTATTATTTTCATATAATCCACAATTTTTATGATGAGATAAATTAAGCCAGATTCTTTCTCAAACATAATTTTTGACATCAAATTATTCACACCCCTAGTATTCTACATTTGACCGTGTGTTTCATTGTGTGTGTGTATTTTTAGTTTTCTTTCTTTCTTTGTTCTTTTCTTTCTTTATTTTTTATCTTACAGTTTGTGATGGTTTGCATGAAAATGCCCTGCATAGACTCATAGGGGATGGCATATTGAAAGACTCACATTGAAAGTGTGGCATTTTTTGAAGAGGGTGGACTTTGAGTCTTCTGAAGCTCAAACTTTGCCTAGTGTTACTCTCTCTTCCTGTTGCCTGCTGATCTAGAGCTAGAACTCTCAGCTTCTCATCTAGTACTATGTCTGTATGCAAGCTCTTATACCTCCTACTATGAGAATAATGGACTAAAACTCTAAATCTGTAAGTCAGCCACAATTAAATGTTGCCTTTATAACAATTGCCATAATCATGGCATCCACTCAAAGCAATAAACCTCTAAGTTTTACTCAAAACACAATTTTTAACTAAGATCCAATTATTCTATACTAGAATATGCATTTTTAATCCCAAACAAGCAGTTTGCTTTAGTTTTAAACAGACAAAACATGGAAACATATATTTTAAAAAATGCCAATAATAAAGTAGTTGTCTATACTGCCAAGCTAGGATAAAACAATAACTATTTTCTGTATCATCCATCACCAAAGACTATATAGCTAAGCCTTTATCTAGTTCTTCTAATCAGAGCAGGACTACCGTTTTCCAGTATGAACATGAAAAGAAGAGCATGAAAAATGAGAATATGTGCCACTGTATTCTAGGAATGATGCATTGTGCTTACCACTAAGGAAGAACACCATTTGCTTTGACTAATATCTAAAACATCTTTCTTTATAGAAAATAATAGAAATGAAAAATGATGTCATTGATGATACACTCAGGAACCACAATTTATAGCTTGACATTAGTCTTACCTATTTACCAACTGAGTTTCTGAAACTTACTGATTTTTATTGAGGTTAAAGTACTTTCGTATAATTGATGTATGATTTTAAAGTCCATTGTAAAATCTATTAGCTGAAAATGGGCAAAGGAAAACAAAGGCTTACATAACTAGCTTATTTGACCTTTTTTCCTAGTTTAGTAAGCTATTTACTTGGTGTGATTTGGATGGAAAAAATGTTTCCTAGTGCTGTATCTGTTCGAATATTTGATTAAAACTGGGGAAGATATTTTGAGAAGGTATTTAAACTTAGGAAAAATAGGTAAATACTACAGAGTAAGCCATGGAGATAGAACCTGAGAGTTAAGAACTAGCTCGGCTTTTAACTTGAGCTTTCCCTGTCTGCTTGTATGGTGAAGAAAGATGCATTTAACACTACTACTACCAAATAGATCCAAATCGCTCCCACAGCATTTTCTTCCCAATCAAGAGTAATTCAAACTAGTAGCGGAAAAAAATCTTTCCTTGCTTAAATTGCTTGTTGATACCCTATTTCCATATATATATTAAACAACAGTAAAAAGTTATTTTATAAATGGCATATTCATACAGAAATATTATAAAGAATAATGCATGAGATTTTCTATGTACATTAATTTAGGAAATATCTCATAATCACCCTGAGAAGAATTTAAGAATAAACATGTTTAATATGCAGTGGTGGCTACTATAGTCTGCTCTTGTAGATTTATAAATACATGAAAATTTGAAGTCATTAGTTGAAGTTGTTACAAATATTCTAATAATGCACAAATATGTAGATATGACATTTTTCTGTGGCTCATGCATGAATTATTTTGCAAATGAGATGTTAGGTGTGTTAATTTATTTAAAGAAAAGACAGGAGTCAGAATTCAATTGGCATGAGCATGTTTGCTTCTGTGTAAGTTATAGCAAGGGAAACATTAGTGTTAAGACTCGAGCAGATAAATATATTTTTTCAATTTATTTTTAGATTTTCTCTCATGTGATTGCAGATATTGGGCATAATAAATTCGGAGTAAATTTCTGTCTGTGGACTAAAAATATTTTCACCTATGTATTTTTAAAGTTTTATTTGCATCGTGATTTAGAACTGATTTCAAAACACAGATTTTTACAAGTAATATATTCTTGACTGTACTGCTTAACTTTCTTAAGCTTCAATTTCCAAATTAGCAAAAAGAAAGTTTAACCTATGTATTTTAAAACGATTAACCAAAAATATAGGCACTATTCTAAAACATAATAATCTTAGGCTACAGAGTTTGGAAATGGCTTCCTTACTTAAACTACCAAGTGCATTCTATGATTATCATTGTCAGGAGAAAATGGAACGGTTCTGTACTAAACTCCTTGATTTTAGGGGCTGCCACCTAATCTGGATATTACATTTTTATGTGAAAGAACCTTTTTGTATATTATACACTAGGCATTTATTCCTAATGTATGCTACTTGCAGACACAGCTTCTCCTTAAATTACTATTTCAGTGAGGTACTAACTCTTTGTGTTCATCTTGTCGATAGCATTTCAAATGAACTGGGAGCCTTAATTATATTCTCCTTCAGGGAAAAAATGTAAAAAAGCAGAAAAAAAGAAAGAAAGAAAGAAAGAAAGAAAGAAAGAAAGAAAGAAAGAAAGAAAGAAAGAAAGAAAGAGGGGGAGGGGGAAACAAAAGAAAAAAAGAAGAATAAATGGAGTATAGACAAGAACAAATTCTTAACTCACATCATTTTTTTTTATGGCAAGAAAGTTTTGTTCAGAATGAAACCAAACTGAAGATGGCAAAATTTCCTGTGTTTCTAGTCAATTCTCAAAATGTATTATGTTAGACTGTTGATATGTTGCATCCATCATACATATTTTATTTATTTTCTCATTTATTTCTAAACAACTAGACTTACATGTAAATGCAAATATAGACCAAGAAGCCTCAGGGCATTTTTAAAATAGAAAGAAAGAAAGAGCATTCTTATCAAAATGCAGTAAAATCAGAGTAGAACCCAATATTCTTTGTACAGACAAGAAAGTAAGAAAATGGAAACTGAACCCAAAGACCTCAGCTAAAGGTTCAGCTATCCTGAAGCCAAATCACCAGTTCAGGGAAAATGGTGTGTGTAAAGAAGTCCTGTGATAAAGGGCTATGCTCACACAGAAACTTATGACTGCCATTGAGGTTTTTATGGTGAACACATAGTAAAGTGTCTCCTGTTATAATTTTGTTATTACTGTTTACTATGCTTAGTTCTGTTGTGATACATGAAACCATTTAGGTAAATAAATATCAATTGAAGACGTCGTTCCTATCACTTAAGTTCTCATGAGTATTGTAATCCAACATTGTATATTTGCCTGTTAATGGGATAAGACACCAATGCTAATGAAGTGCACGAGATCTTTGTTTCCAACAGAAGAACAGGATTTAAACTATTTTGTAATGTATACATGTAAGCTTCTGTGTAGTTTGAGAAATGAAAATAACTTTAAGAGACTATTTGCCCAGTCTAACTATTATAATGGGAATGGGGTTATAGTTTGAATATGAAATAGTTCCCTAAAGGCTATATGTTGAAGTCTATAGCGCTACTGGGTATTTTGTAATCTCTGAGAAGTGAAATTGCTTGTAGAAAAAGGTTATTGAGGGCATGCGCATGGAGACATATAGATTCATACCCCTTGTTCTTTCTGCTTCCAGACTTACTCTCACCATTTACCTGCAAGTTGAATTATTTGAGCCCAGTGCTCCAAATGCCAAGATCAGGTGATTATGAATGATACCCTTTAAAACCATAAACCAAAATAAATGCGGTGTGTGTGTACTTCCAGTAGCTCTTTTATCATTCGCTATTTTTACAATGTATTCTTCTCTTATGTAGTACATCCTGACCACAGATTTCTCCCCTTCCAATCCTCAGGGCTCCTCCCACACCTTCTCCCCATTCACTACCCTCCCCCATTTCCTTTCAGAAGGAGCAAGCCTCCAAAAGATATCAGCCAAAGGTACCACAACAAGATACAATAAGACTAAGAACAAGCTCATATTTTGAGGCTACACCAGGCAACCGAGTAGATTAAAAAATAAGGGTCCCCTAGAGCAGACACAAAAGCAAAAAATCAACCCTACTCCCATTTTTAGGAGTCCCCCCGAACACTATTACAACAGGCCTAACATAAAAACGGAAGAAGTACTGAAGACTAACACAGGTTCCAAGACTGCCCTTTCAGTCTCTGTGAGATGTATGGATCTCTCTGGGAAGTGGAAATAAACAGAATTTATGGGTGAATTCAGGGAAGCTGGGAATGGGAGGAGGAAGGACAAAGGGAAAGAGTAAAGGGTAAGAGGATTGGAATTGGGGAACATTTGGAGGGTGATGTTGAAACATAGGGAAGTAAAAACTTCCTGGAATCTCTGAGGGTAACCCCAGTGGATACTCCTAGTAAAGGAGGATATGGAACTTGAACTATTCTCCTTCTGTAGCCAGGTAAGACCTCCTTCAGTGGTAAGACTGGGACACGAGCCGAGACACTAAAGCTTTAACCTACAGTTTTTCCTTCCTACAAAACAGACTTGGGCAATGATGACTCAGAAATTGTGGGAGTGATAAATCAATGAGTGATATATTTTTTGATCTCTAGTTTGCAGCCCAAACTACAAGAGAGAACCCATGTCTAACCGTGCCGTAAAAGCCAGGAAGCAGAATTTGGATAAACCAGACACCTAGCAAATAACTAAATGTGACTGAAACCCACAAAATGCTAATCATATGATTGCTAATGATATTCTGCTATACTCATAGATAAGTGTCTAGACAAACGATCATTAAAGATGTTTCCTCTGGAAGCTGATAGGAGCGATGCAGAAACCCACAGGCAAACATTAAGCAGAGCTTGGGGAGCCCCCAAGGAAGAAGGGATGATTTTAGGTGCCGGAGGGTTCGAGGATACCACAACAAGGTCCAAAGAATTAATTAAGGAGTGCTCATAGAGGCTCACAGTGAATGAATACTTTTTTTTTTTTTTTTTTTTGGACAGGGTTTCTGTGGTTTTGGAGCCTGTCCTGGAACTAGCTCTTGTAGACCAGGCTGGTCTCGAACTCACAGAGATCCGCCTGCCTCTGCCTCCCAAGTGCTGGGATTAAAGGCGTGCGCCACAACCGCCCGGCCGTGAATGAATACTTTTAAGGTTTTTCTAAAGACTTCTGTTACAGTGACCGAAAGCTGAGTATCACAATTACGTTGTGGAGGAATTTAAGTACATTATTCCCATCTTTTCAGTGCATGCTAGAATTGACTGAGTTCAAAATTCATTGGGGAAAATTATAGTACACTCATCCATGGCATTTTTTTATTAAAAGGAAATGCAAGATATATATGACTTAATACTCATGTATAATAAAATTTATGCAACAAATTTTTAGAAATAGACACAAATAGAAATGTATATTCATTCTTAGGAAGCAATAAGGGGAAAAGAAATAGGAAATTTTCTAAAATGCCTACCTATGATACATAGGACTAACATTCGTATAAGACTTCGTGTGATAAATCATTTGTAGTCATTGTAGTAAGGATTATTACATATACTACTGCAATTGATGAATGTCATGATTTGTGGAAACTTGCTATCATAACCTTCTTGTTGTTTTCTCTGTAGTTGTACATTTCTATATGCAAGAAAATGGCACAATAAACGTCAGAGAATCCCTTACTATTGTTTAAAATTTTTGCGTCAAAATTCTTTGGAGGTTAATCATGAGCATTTCAAACATTTTCAGATTTGATTATCTGGAAACCGGTGACTAGAGAAAAGTTTATTTATTTATTTATTTTTAAAAAAGGGAATTTTAACATTAGTTTTAAACAAACTCCCAGGTTAATAGCAGTAGGTATTTTTTTAATTACCTTAGTTAATTCTGTTTCTTTGACCATAGGATATTAGCTTTTAGCAATAAATAGTGTTAAACTTCATATATAACTATTTTTTTCAACGAACTCTTCTGTAGCACAGAATTGTAAAAGAATGATCCAATTTTAGAGATGTCACATATAGTTAATTTGAATGGCTGTTGGGATTCATTAAGAAAAAAATACTCAAAATAATATAGAAATATAGCATTAAAATATATATATATATAGTTATATATGATATAATATATGAGGGGCTGAAAAAGAGAAGGGGAGAGGGTCTGAATGTAACCAATGTGTGGCACCTTTCTTGCACTTTGCTACTGAATTCCCCTGACTTAAGGCAAATCAATCTCGTAGACATGGATGAAAAATCTAGGAAATCATAAAGTATCATAAAATACAGTTCCAGTACTGGTTTTGGCATTCTATGCCTTTGTATTTTAGAAGCACACTTGCAGGAATCACAACGCCCATTTAGCCAGGAATGTGGAACAGTGCTAACCGAACTGTGAACTCTGAAGACCTGGCTTGGAACCAAGGAATCAAGAATTGCGTTCTTCCATTCCCAGCATTTTATACTCAGACCTTGACACTTCAGAATCTCAGTGGAGTTTAAAGCACATCAAACGTGGGGAAGGAATGATCTAAGGTCAAGAAGCCCTGACAAAATTTTAAGATGCCTCAGCAGGAATGTAGAAAGAATCCAGTGAGAAGAGTGCTGGCTCAGTGGACTTCAGTAATTGTTTGATATTCAGAGGCAAGGAAATCCATAGGTCCAAAGACTTCAGGAGATGAAGTGATAGAAAAATGTGAGATATTGGTGAAGTATAGAGTTTTCTATGAAAAGAATGTATTGCCAATAGAGACATATATACAATCAGTATCATAAATATTTAAAATTAACACCATTACCTCAGTATGGGAGTATATTCCCCTGAGGCATAGTGGGAAGGATTGAGTACTTTACAACTTTGTTTTGTTTGAGAGAATAAGCAGTAAACAATATTTTGTAAACTACTTCACTCTTCAGCCTAAAAAGAAAAGTTAAAAGTTATGTAAGCATTATAGCAATATGAATAAATACATTTTTAACATGCATCATAACTCATTCTACAAATTTAATCAAGACTAAACCAATAATCAGTTTTACTGTCTATTTGAGAAAAATAAAAATAAGTATTACAGAAGAAGGTAAGAAGTTTAATGTTAAGAAGGAAATTATTTTTTGAGTAAAATAAAGGGTTATTTATTTAGGGGTAGTCTCACAGATCACAATACTCTGCATGAACAGGAAACAGGAACCAAATCACACCACTAAAAAAGAGGGTGGACATGTGCTTTACATCAGCAAATATAGTATAAGAGGCCATGCCCAAGTAGGAGGGTAACTTAAAGGCTACTGGCTGTAGGAATTTCTACAAGACTTCTCCTTTCTGTTTAAATAAGAGAGTTCTAAGCCTAATACAATAAGCCAACTCATGAGAGGAAAGTAACAACTCTCTAGTCTTCAATCTCACTGAAGACCCAAGAAGGAAAATAATATTATCTGAGTCCTAAATTATAAAAGTAGGTTGTAGATTATATTTACTAAGAATAGGACAGAGTAACATAATACTAAATTGCTACAGTCAAAGTGAGAAATATCTAGGCCAAGATGGTTGTAAAAACAGCAACGAACAGAGCAGTTTGACCTACTATTCCAGAAGAATAAACCATATATGACTTAATGATACATAGTATGGTGGATTGAATAAGGATAACCTACAATGGACTGTGTATTTAAATGCTTAGTCATCAGGAAGTGGCACCATTTCAAAGACTTAAAAGGATTAGGGGCATGGACTTGTTAGAGGCAGTGTGTCACTAGGTGTGGGCTCTGATGTTTCTAAAGCCCACACCAGGCCCAGTATCTCTCTCTGCCTACAGAACTTGATGTAGCTCTCAGCTGCTGCTCCAGAACCTATGTGCTTGTCATCCTGCTCCCCACCGTGATAATGAACTTATCCTCTGAAACTGTAGGCAATCCCCCATTGAATGAGTATTTTTAATGAAAGTCACCTCATTCATATGCTTCTTCATAGCAAACAGAACGGTGACTGAGACATAGAGAATATTGAAAGTATAACAAAATGGGGTCTAGAGCAGATTCCTAATCTGCTGCTCTATACAAATTTCATATTGCCTCACATGTAGAAAGTAATATGACATGATTTATTAGATTATACTTAAAACTGGGAATACTGAATAATAAAATCTGGGTATCAATAAAAACCAAAGATAAAAATAAAAGTGTGGAATTTGCTGAAAGTTTGATGTTGGGGAATGTGCATTGTTATGTAGCTGTAGAAGGATATTCAGTAGCCAGCTAAGCCTAAAAATTTAGAGTGACTCATTTTAGAATCATTTAAGGAAAACATGCTTAAAGTAGAGCTCTCATTTATATCTCATTTTATTGAGTCTGTTTTCCTTAGTGTGACTTTCCTTCTTGATTTTTTCCATCCTAGTCTCTAAAAACAGACTGGCTTCTCCACTCTCCTATTTAGTAGTTTAAGAGGGGACAATGGCAACCAAGAATTAGACAAAACATACATAGCAGAAGGGATATACTAGCTGCTAAGAAGTCTCTGGAGACATCTGGAACAAGCTCAAAATGATTTAAAGTCATTCGACTTAAAATTCAGAACCAAAGAAAACCAGAATTTTGCAAGAAAACAGAAGGAGATGAAGGAAAGAGCAGAAGAGCTGAATGAACAAAGGAAAACATACAAATTCCTGAAACCTAGGAAAATGCTATTGGATGTATATAAGAATGAAGGCATAGACAAGTGACTGACAGCTCCGGAGAGGAAAGCCTAGCTTGTAACTCATCATTTAAATAACAGAAGGCATTTTCAATAATCTGCGCATTGGGTTCATTTCATAAAATGTCAGCTACATCACACTGTTAAATATTTATTTTTGTTTGTTTTCATGTTCTGTATTGTGTGTTGCTGCATATCCATACTTATTTTAATCTGTCTGTACAGCAAAATGTCTATTTTAATAGCCTGTTGATAACACATTGGGTGAATTAGAAAATATGCATCTACTAAACAACATTCTTTGTGCTTAATTTTTCTTTGGAAAATCAGAAATGATGCTTGAATCTTGAAGTCAAGGCATATTATTTAAACATATTATACTAAATTATGGTGCTTTAGTATTTTATCAAGTATTTGTTGTGATGATACTTTGTGCCTTAATAAATAAAGTTTGTCTAAAGAACAAGGTGCAGAGTTAGCCACACTAGTCAGCCATGGAGGCCAGGGAGTGGTAGCACACACCTTTAATCCCAGCTCTTGGGAAACAGAGGTAGATGGATCTCTGTGAGTTCATGGCCACTCTGGACTACAAGAGATTGAATGAGTCTAAAGGGGAAACAGAGCCAAGTGGTGACTCACAGCTTTAATTTTAGCACTAGGGAGGTAGAGACCAGAGGTGGAAGCAGAAAGTCATATGGCTGAGTAGAGAAAGGAATATAAGGTGGGAGGAGACAGGAGCTCTGTATTCAGTCTGTTGTTTCATAGAAAGGCATTTAGTGGGAGGACTTGTAGAGACAGGATACTCCATTTGGTTTGACAATCTTATAGAGGTGAGAACTAGTTACTGGCTGTTCTGCTTCTCTGGTCTTTCAGCTTTCACTGCCTAATATCTGACCCCTGAGGTTTTATTATTGACACCAACTAGAATTTGTGCTATAATGTGTGTGTTTGTATATATATATATATATATATATATATATATATATATATAGATAGATACGTACACACACATTCTTCACCAATTCTATATTCTCATTGTTATCTATACAAGGCAAAATCTGTGTATAATAATTATATACTAATATTGAAATAAGCTGTAGTACTTTCTTATTTGGAGGAAAAGCAAATTAGTGAAGTTATAGATTCTGGATTTACATCTCCTCATTTAAGCATTTTGCATATTCTTGCAAAATCTCTACTGTACAATAAAAATATTAGTATAAAAATAAAAGATCATATCACTTGCTTGAGTAATTTTGATATCATTACATAGTCAATATGCATAGATTTCTGTTGTACAATTTATTGACCTAATATACACATTAGATTGACCTTCAAAGAGACTTGATAGAATAAGCCATTAAGCTAAAATGGACAGCTAAAGGGTATATAAGCAAAGTTCATAAAGCAAAAAATGAGAAACCCTGTCATATGAAAGAGACTTGATTAATCATACTGTCTAGCTAGCAAATATTTATAATCTATATTCTATATTTAAAACTATTTCATTCAATGATTTTTCAGTACATTGAACAGGCAATCTCCATGATGGACATGTAAGTTACTGGAAAGTGATAATTGGCAGAAACCTATGAGGTGGGAAATATACTTCTGAATATTTCACGGACTAATCCTTAACCTCACAGTCTATAAACTAGTGCAGAGTCAAATATCAATTATTTTATGAAACCCATCAGGATAGACGTTCATAATGACTTTTAAAACATCATGCAATATTGTATAAAGTTATATTATCTTCTTAATAAGTTTATATTTTTCCTAAATCATATAAAGGTAGCATTTGGAAAAGCAGTGGCTTTTTAGAAAAAGAAGGCCTCAGTTTGAATTCCTACTTGCCTACTTAATAGTTGGATCACACCAAATTAATTGCAAAAATGTTAAATGAGATCACATTTTCAAACTGCACTAATAATTCACATTTTAGCGCATTGTACTGGAATTAAAAATGTCAACAGAGTTGGGCTATTAGGGCTATAAAAACTTATTACATTGTATATTGAACCATTTTGAGCCCCAGATTAGATTCATAGCATTTAAGGGTTGGTGTTTGACCTGACGAGATCAGCATTAATTTGGTCTAATCATCCCTTATTCTCATTTTGTACTTTTAGAAGTGTGAATATATACCCAGTATTGTTGTACATTGAAAAGATATACTTACTTTAGACTCTTTATAGGAGCATATACTTAAAGAATGTCTTGAATCTTCAAAATGACTTTGGCTTTGTAATTTGGGGGCTGTTAGTGACTGTTCTAATATGGTTCATGGTTGTTGTCATAAAACACAGACCACAAGCAATTTGGGAAAGAAGAGAGTCCATTTGACCAATATATTAGAGTCCATCACTGAAGGAAGCCAAGGCTAAAGTCAAGGCAGGAACCTTCAAGCAATAACTGAAGAAGAGACCACGAATGACCAGTGCTTACCGGTGATCTCTCCATAACTTGCTCAGTCTGCTTTCAGATACAACCTAGGATCACCTGCCTAAGGTTAACACTTCACACAGTCGGTTGGGCCACCCCATACCAATCATTAATCAAGTAAATGTCTTACAAAAGTTCCTACAGAAAATCTGATGAAAAGAAATTCTTCAGCTGAGGTAACTTCTTCCCTTAAATTTTTAGTTGTTAATAAAAAGAAAAAGAAACTAGTCAACACAATAATTACGGTGGTTATAGTGAGATTTAAGACACTTCCCATTGGGCTGGAGAGATGGCTCAGCGGTTAAGAGCATTGCCTGCTCTTCCAAAGGTCCTGAGTTCAATTCCCAGCAACCATTACAGATGGTTACAGCTTACAACCATCTGTAATGAGGTCTGGTGCCCTCTTCTGGCCTTCAGGCATACACGCAGAAAGAATATTGTATACATAATAAACAAATGAATATTTTTTTTAAAAAAGCTTCTCTGCCATCCGGAGAAGATTTAAAAAAAAAAAGACACTTCCCATTATCAGATAATCATATTCTAAAAGAACTCAGGGGTAGTGAAATAAAGTTTCATTACAAATAAAGTGGCTATTTAGATTCAAGTGTTTGAATGCTTGTCCTAAGCTACTGATGTTGAGAGGATGCAGAATCCTTAATAGCTGGGAAGACTAGATCAAGTATGTAGGTCGTGGCAGGATAGATTTTGAGGTTTACAGCCTGGTGTGGTTCCGTCCTTGGTTTTACTTCCTGTTCCACCAAGATATTAGTAAGCAAGAAGCTGCCCTCCTTGTTCTCACTGCTATGGAATGCTCTGTTACCATGCCTTGTCTGCTGTGATGGATTGGTTCCCCTCAGGTTATATACCAAATTCTGCTCTATTAAGCAGCTTCTGAAAGGTATCTGTGATAGCCATAGCAAAAGTAACTAAAGTAGTATACACACACAATATGTATTACAACTAATTTTATTTCGATGGCCAACTACGAAGTCTTTGTATTTTAATATAAATTCAAAAAATGGGGATTATCAGTTTGTCAATAAATGCACATACCAAAGTTTCATACTTTATAGTTTAAGAAATCTAATGTAGAATTTTAATGTTTATATAATTCACTCATCATATTTGCTCAAATATGAGAAGTATAATAACAGAAAAAATCTTGTTAATATAAAATTTCAAGTTTATGTTCACAAATTCAAAAGTAACTTCCAATTAAGTATCTAAACTCTTTAAAGGCTGGCTTCTAACATTTGTGTACTCATTTATAGGACTTGACATGTATTTCTTTACTATCTATTTATATATCGATATATCATGGATATTCTAAATTCGAAAAATGTTTCTAATAAAGAACTTATGCAATGAGCTGTATGGCTTGTCTTATTTAAGAAAGAAAAGAGCTTAAATTATAGGAAATAATAAGACAGTCTGTTTTATCTTATTAATTTTGTTTATGAAATAATGTACATCATTTAGATAAATTCCACTGTAAATTAGATATCATGTGAAAAGAAATTAGTGCATTTATCAATGATTTAAATTGTAGGGATTTTAAAACATTGTCATAAAATAAATTATGATAAAATACTAATAAAACATTTTTCTTTTTCTTTTTTTATTTTATTTATTTATTAAAGATTTCTGTCTCTTCCCCACCACCGCCTCCCATTTCCCTCCCCCTCCACCAACCAAGACTCCCTCCCTCATCAGCCCAAAGAGCAATCAGGGTTCCCTACCCTGTGGGAAGTCCAAGGACCACCCACCTTCATCCAGGTCTAGTAAGGTGAGCATCCAAACTGCCTAGGCTCCCACAAAGCCAGTTCGTGCAGTAGGATCAAAAACCCATTGCCATTGTTCTTGAGTTCTCAGTAGTCCTCCTTGTCCGCTATGTTCAGCGAGTCCGGTTTTATCCCAGGCTTTTTCAGATCCAGGCCAGCTGGCCTTGGTGAGTTCTCGATAGAACATCCCCATTGTCTCACGCGGTCCTGAGTTCCTTGCTTGTGCTCTCTCCCCTTCTGCTCCTGATTTGGACCTTGAGTTTTGCATACACACTATACAAATGGATGGAAATAGAAAACACTATCCTGAGTGAGGTAAGCCAGACCCAAAAAGAGGAACATGGTATGTACTCACTCATATTTGGTTTCTAGCCATAAACAAAGGACATTGAGCCTATAATTAGTGATCCTAGAGAAGCTAAATAAGAGGAGAACCCCCAAAAAAAAAACATAGGCATCCTCCTGAATATTAATCTTCATCAGGCGATGAAAGGAGACAGAGACAGAGACCCACATTGGAGCACCGGCTGAAACATTTTTTCTAATAGTCCTGTGTCTTATAAACCATTTCAGTTTGGCTTTGTTTCAAGTACATGTTCATTACAAGGGGCTCACTGAAATTCATGTAGAACCCTACCTAACTTGTGCCAATAGAACTTTTATGAGCAGTATTTCAGAAGAATTTTTGTCCCATATTTTCACTGTTAGTCAACATTAAATTTTACTTTTTGCTAAGCTAGCATGTATGAAATGATATTATTGCATATTTAAATTCCATGTCCCTAATTGATAATAAAATTAACCTTTATTAACACCTCTGAATTGTTTATATCAGTTAGGGTTTCTAAAAGTATTGCTTATTTGGAAAGAATTTGCTTATAAATGGTTCAAATATCAAATATTATATTTAGATCTATCATCTGTCTACTACCTTTCTACATAACCATACCTAAATAAAATCAAGTAGTAAACAATAAAAGTACGTGTTGTTATTAATCTTCATTGTGGACATGATTTTGAATTTCTAGACTTATATTGAATCCTAGACATATGGATATCTGGGCTCTCTCACCTCTGGTCACATTCTGTTGTTACAAGCTTCCCTCTTCCCAGGTGGTTTTCTTTTCCAAGTGGCTTCCTATTGACCACAGGTTGTAAATTTGCTGGTGTTATGTTTTCTTTGTCATCTGCATTCTAGGACCATGTTCATAAACACTCAATGCTTAAGACTAATGTCATAAACCCTATTCTAAACGAATTAAAGACACAGAGCCAAGGCAGGGTTATCATTTGTGTTCTGACAGTGCTTTTGTCTAGAGGATTTTGCCTCATAGTTTTCGAATCATTTGAATGTCTTAGACACTGTCAAGCAATATATTAAACAGCCTCTGACCTAGCCTATTAAGTTAATATAAAATCTGGACCATCACTGAATGTGTCAAGAGAGTGACCATTTAATATTAAACATAATATGATAGGTAGATTATTAGAATCAAATATCTGTGTCTGAAGAAAAAGAACCTTTAAATTGAAACTTCTAAAACTGTTCATATATAACTATTTCACTAGAATCTCAAAAACATTGTAGATATTTTGCATAACTGTACTTTTTTGATTGAGCTTTTATATTTTCAGCCTTAATTTTGATATATGTGGGTGCACACGTACCTCAGTGCTCACAAGTAGGAATTTTAGTATAAATTGCAGAAGTCAGTTCTTTCTTCTTACCATGCTGAGCTTTGGTTGCCAGACTTGGTGGTAGGTGTGTCTACCATGAGTGAGTCAGAATTCATATTTCAATCATCTTTATATTAACACAATCAAAAGAGGAATCTTCTTGAACTCGGTTTTACGTTTTAAGGAGATGAATATAAAATTTGATAAAATCAAATCAAACAGCCTTTTATTTTTGTCAGAAAATAGCTATCACAGCAAAGTCAGTAGGATTCCATTTCAGTTGTTATACAATACAGCCGTAGGCAGGAGAAATGGTACAAAGAGGATATAAAGAAAATACAACAGAGTGAACATATTCTAAGTAATGAAAAAGAGAGAGTAACTGGAATCAGATAAACTGAACTGTGCAAACAGAATTGTTCATAATATCGTAGTTCACAAAGAAAAATGTGTCTTAATTTATATCTTCTTTTAACATTTAATTTGTAGTGAAATATGTGTTCAAGCACATAATAATGAATTTCAATAATAAAATCATTTGCCCTTTTACTTCTTTTTAACTAAGAAAAGAAATCTTTCATGAAACTCTAAAGAAGGGAGAAGTTGATATTTCTGAATTTTAGATCTGCACTAATATTAAACCCTGTAGAATATGAGAAATGAGAAATGTGTCCAAACGTGTATCTTTTCTAGTCCACATTCAGCTGAAATGAAGGCATGTCAGGCATGGAGCACATCTATGTGCAGTGATGGATGTCTCATGCTAGAAACTGCTACAGAGGCAGGGCCATTAGGGAGATGGATGAAGGCATCAGTAAGGAGAGGCACACATATCTGGTAATGGGAAGGTCACATACCAAACATTAACAATCAAGAGCATTAATACATTTGCCCACACTGATGCTTTTTCAATAGCGACTTTTGACAGGTGCAACCTGTCTGCCATATGTCTCTTGCTGAACCTCGGGGACCGTTTTAGTTCAGTACACAAATACATCCATAGATTTGCCTTCAAGATGATAGAAACAACTGAGCAAAAGTGCTTGGCATTTTTATGTTTTATATACATTGGAACAAATCTGGATAGACAAATGTGGAGGATTCTGTATAAAACTCTGTTCCACAGAGCATGTGTGTGGCGGTCATACTTCCCTTTTCAGCAACTCTATGCACAGGATTATATGCAAAAACCATGTCATACTTGATTTTTCAGTTGTCCAAGTCACAGTTAGCAATTAAAGTGCTTATACTTAGGGGGCAAGGGGCAAAATAAAAAGTCAACGAGTATTAGAAAATTACAAACCAGGATCCCATCTGTCAATTTCCTTGTCTTATTAGTTCATTTGGGAGTTCTGGGCATTATCTATGCCAGGAATTAATACAGATGTCAGGACAAATGGGCCATAGACACTAAATGACTGCTGAGAAGTTCCTATTACAACAAAAAACAACAGAAAGATTCTTATGAAAAGGCTCAGTTTCCACCAAGAAAGGAAGATATTAGATATAATTTTGCTGAGAGGCAGGATTAATTTCTTTAATCCTTGTCTAGAGATGAAGTAAAATGAGAAAGGACAGTGTCAGAATGGAAAGTGTCACTGTCCAAACTTCAAAACCGAAGATTTCCATTAAAATTTATTTTCATATTAAAGATAATTAGCATGTAACCCACAATATATGGATGAAACTAAATGTTTTTAGCTTAGCAACACTGTGTACTTTTTATAATATTGCTAAGAATTGCCAGTGCTCAATTTTTTGTTGTTATTTTGTAATTTATTCTTCATTATTTAGTGTATATGCACACTTGGGCTCATAACTGGCCCATCTATCACTCATCTACCACAGTGGGCTTAGGGAGGTCTGAGGAAAATTTTCAGAATTCCATAATCTTCTTCCACCATGATGTAGGCATTTCCTTAAGTACATACATTCCTGGCTTAGTTCTTAACATCTCAGCGAGGCTATGTTTGTACAGACATACATGAAATAAAGTGATTTTTGTCAAGAAATGTTTAGAGGATATTTCTCAATGGTGGAAATACTATATATATATATATATATATATTTTTTAATTTGGTGTCACTTGGATTGTGTTGAATTTGCTGTTATGTCACACACTTACTTTGTACTGTGTATTAAATGCTAAAATATGTTAAGTCTTCTTTTATGCCCCCTTAAACTTAAGGAGAATTAAATTATTATTATTGCTTCCATAAGCCAAAAATTTGAGTTCATTTACTTTGGCTTGAGAAACATTTATTAATTTGGTTTGGCCTTTATATGAATGTACTTGTTGGTTATAAAGAGAATATATTTAAAGAATGTTGAGTAAAGAACTTTAATAATAGGGAGAAATCTAAAGATCATGGTGCAATAAAAAGTGATCAAAATGACTTTTGCTGAAAACTTTTTGAATGAGAAATATTCAAAGAAAATCTCTACACAAGTTTAACATCAAGAATCTTCCCGCTATGAGTACAGAAAACATAAAATGAATGACCAATGGTATAAGAGGCTGAGGATGTTAGGGGCAAAGTTAAGAGTATAAAGAGTCACAGATATAGCAGGGAGATCAAACTATAAGCCACTTAAGACACTCCTGAAGGCAGCTCAGCATGGAGGGTCCATTTATGCCTGGGATATTCCTGGAAAGTCAGTAGTATCTGCTATGGAAAAGACATCCAACCAGGTGAAAAATATCTGCCATTTGCTATAATTTCAGGTTTTATGATAAAGAATAAAATTTAAACCTCTTTGTTAAGCACAAAATTATTTTGGCATAAAAGAAAATAACCAGAGCTGTTTTACTAAACTTGTGAGCACAGTGCCCTAATTGTTTGGAGTGCCTTCCTAGTGAGGTTATTCAAGATGTTCTGTCTGTTATTATTTTGTTTACTAAGATAGCCCTGATACTTGGTGCCCAGTCATGTCAAAATCTTTCAAAGGGACACCTTGTCTTCCAAGTCAGTGACTAAGATTGTTTATTAAAACAGTTATTTATAAAGATATATTTTTCCTTAGCTATTTATATACTTAGTATTTCTGTGGGATAACCTCTTTTTAAGACTATTAATATGTTTTATAGACAATGGTTAATAAAGAAGCTGTTCTGACCTATAGAAAGATAGGATGGAGTCAGGCAGGAAATTCAAGGATAGATACAGGGAGAAGTGGAGTGAGGGGAGATGTCAACAAGCTGCCAGAGAAACAAGATGCTCTAGGGAACATATAATGCCACAATGCCAAGTGGTAAAATACAGATTGATATAAATTGATTAATTTCAGTTGTAAAGAGCTAGTTAGTAATAAGCCTAAGTAACAGACCAAATGGCTGTAATTAATATTAAGCCTCTACATGATTATTTTAAAAGTGGTGTAGGACAGGGCAGAAAAGAAGAGCCTCCATTTAGACAGTATTATACAGGCAGGTGGAGTAAAATGTTTTACAAAATGAGAAGAATTAAGTAAATATTTAAAGACTGTCCTTGAATGCAATTTCATGAAAACTAGCAATAAAAAAATCCAAAGAACCAGTATTACCAAAGAAAGACAGTCAGGGAGCTATTAAATGAAATGACAGACACATACTATTAAAGAGTTACATATTTAATCTTAAAGTGAAAGAAGAACATTATCTTCTGGTGCATTTGACAATAAGGGTATACAGCAAAAGTTAACTTTTTCTGGATGATCATAATATTCTAGGAAAAAATTTAATAAGAGCATCAGTATAAATAAAAGAAGTATGAGATAGTAGATATTTTCCTTTTGATTTCCCATAGGCTAACTTTTTCAAACCTCTGTTCTAACAATAAATAAAAAAAATACAGAGTGTAATCACAGTAGAATTTATTATACAGGACTCAACCAAGGTCCCCTTTTGTTCTAGGATACACCACTTAGTATATATAATTTAAATTCCTTTCACTAAAAATATCAAAACTCTCTCTACATATAGTCATATATGGAGTTGTGAACATTATATATAGTTTTTGTTTTGTTTTCTTTTTTGTTGTTGCTGCTACTGTTGTTTTTAGAATGTTCCTTTGAGGTCTAGCATGTGTGATATCAGAATGTGCCATACAATCTTCCAAAGGAGAGTGGCAGTCAAGGGTCTTAACCAGATATTATGCTTATAAACCAATCACTAACTGCCATGGCAAAATGGCTCTAAGTGTTCAGCAATGGTTCACATACTTTGACAAAAACCAACAGTTTTCTAATCGGACTTAAGACTAGTTCCATAAGAGGGAGACCAGGCCGTTTATGGGAAACCTACCTAACTAATGCAAAAGAAGTCATGGTTATTGAAGGAGAATCTGTACCACTATTTTACTAAAGCAGCATAATGCATAGCAATGATCTATAAACCTTTATTCTTATACCAATAGTTAAGTGCAGGCCTCAAGGAAACTTCTCTTGTAACAGATGGAGACCACTAGAGGAAGCCACAACCAATCTTAGTGGGGAGTTATAGACCCCAGTCCATCTACAAAATACTCCTGCACCTAAGGCTCAAGGAAAATATTAGAAGAGGTGACAGAAATATTAAAACCAGAGGATTAGAAAGTTTGCTATAAGATCGTGTCTCCTAATAATAAAATAAATTACACTCATAAATTTTCACTAGTACATTGCCCAAATGTGAGCTGAAAAATGACAACAATTAACATGATAAACTGGACAGAAAAAAAAATTCCAGTAGGCCTTCACCCTACAGAAAGAACTACAGGAAACTGAGGAATGCTGGGAAAAGAATGAAGAGTATGCAAAGTAGTTGTTCTGCCAAACACTCAGCCCTGAAAACATATGTGCAAGCATCATTGCTGTTATATTTATGATTTTATATACATTAATTATATGTATTTAATTATAATATATAAGTGTATGTTTATAGATTTTATATCAGAAATGCTGGAAACACTATATATATGTATACACATATATGTGTAATAACAATTAGTGTAAAAAAGGGCTTTATACATTTGAATAGTAGTTAAAGTTACATAGGCGGATTTGGAGAGAAAATATTAGAATGTTGCAGTTAAGTTATAACTTCAAAAATAGAATAAAAATTTTAAAAACAGCATGAGAAACAAGCATGAACAACTTTGGTAGTAAATGTAAAACTCAGAAACAATTATAAAGTTTTGACACCACAGTGGCACTTGTTTTTAATCTCAGCAATCAGGAAACTGAGGCTGGAAGATCCCCAGTTTGATCTCAGCTGAACTACATTCTGAGATCATCCCACTGGCTTTGTGGGAGCCTAGGCAGTTTGGATGCTCACCTTATTATACCTGGAAGGAAGTGGGTCCTTGGACTCCCCACAGGGCAGGGAACCCTGATTGCTCTTTGGGCTGTTGAGGGAGGGGGACTTGATTGGGGGAGGGGGAGGGAAATGGGAGGCGGCGGTGGGGAAGAGACAGAAATCTTTAATAAATGAATAAAAAAATAAACAAGCAGGATAAGAAACAACACTACCTAGTAGGACATTTGTATGATTTGGCAAATTTATGTTTTTCTCTTTAATTATTGCATACCTTGTAGAACTTAAAATGTTTTTAATTTGTTTTTTTATCAAGCTGTATTTTTTTAATTTAAAGTCCCAAATATTTAACTTATGTATACAAACTAATATGCCAGCCCCAATAAATCATTTAATTCTTGATATTTCTATAAATAAGTTTTTGTATTTCTGATTGATATAATGGGCTAATTAAATACTGGAATTCAGTATAACTTAATTTTTATTATGTTTGATGAAAAGGTTGTTCAGTAAAATAAAAAAAGGTGAGAAAATTCTAACTGCTGCTTATGTGTCCATTTCAGAGCCATGACAGGCACATTGTGTGCTTTCATTTATATGATATTCTTAAGAGACTATTCTACACACGAAGCAACTAGATGATTCACAAGGAAGAGAGGAGAGAAGAATTTGAGAGCATTAATGTATATGGTTTACTCGGAGTGAAGGGAGTGATGGAAAGATTTTGAAACTTAGTGTCTATGAAAGTCACACATATTTGTGAGTGCAACAATATAATCAAACTATATGCATTTATTTTTTTCATAAATTCTTTTTATCATTACTATCAAACAAACGGCTGATGAAAGCAGTTCATTTCTTCTAGACAACTGCAATTCTTCTGTTCCAAAGCTAGTAGTGAGATAATATTTCTACAGTGTTTTTCTTATTGTGGAAGTTTTGATCTTATCTTTTGACTTGATCACTTTTATCTTTTTTATTATTTTTTTATTTATTTATTTATTAAAAATTTCCACCTCCTCCCATTTTCCCATTTCCCTCCCACTCCCCTCTCCCTCTTGCTCTCCAGTCCTAAGAGAAGTCAGGATGCCCTGTCCTGTGGGAAGTCTAAACCCCACCCCGCTCCATCCAGGTCTAGGAAGGTGTGCATCCAAACAGACTACGCTCCCAAAAGGCCAGTACATGCAGTAGAATAAAAATCCGGTGTCATTATCATTGGCTTCTCAGTCCACCCTCATTGTCAGCCACATTCAGAGAGTACCGTTTGATCACATGCTCGTTCAGTCCCAGTCCAGCTGGCCTTGGTGAGCTCCCATTAGATCAGTCACACCATCTCAGTGTGTGGACACACCCCTCGTGGTCCTGACTTCCTTTCTCATGTTCTCCCTCCTCCAGTGCTCCAATGTGGATCTCTGTCTCTATCTCCATCCATCGCCAGAAGAAAGTTCTATGGTGATATGATGAATATCACATCAGTGTGTCTATGGGAGAAGGCCAGTTCAGGCACCCTCTCCTCTCCTGCCCACAGACCTAGCTGGGGAAATCCGCTTAGACACTTGGGAACCCATCTAGAGCCAAGTCTTTTGCCAACCTTAAAATGGCTCCCTTAGTTAAGATAACTTTTTTCCTGCTCCAATATCCACCCTTTCTCCATCTCAACCATCCCATAGGGTTCGTAACACCTTCTTCTGATGATGGTCAGTACATCTGCCCTCCAGCATCTTCATAACACCCTCAGCTGATTATATTCTCTAGATCTTCTTTGCAGTATCTTTATAACACCCTCTGCTAATGAGAGTCTGTATATCTGTCCTCCACCATCTTCATAACACCCTCTGATGATCTTATTCTGTATATCTTCTCTCCAGCATCTTCATAATACCTTCTGCTGATGATAGTCTCTATAGTTGATCTCCAGCGTCTGCCTTCATAAGACTCTTCTAAACTGAATATCAATGGTCTCCAGCCAGATTTTCTGAGAGGTCTGGGTGCTTGAGATTTGACAACTCTACTGGAGGAGAATGCAACTGTGAAAAGCGTACATTAGCCAGCAAGAAAAGGCTCAAAGAGAACTCTACTTCCCAAGGTGGATCTTTTATACTAAGCTTTTTAGCTCTGTTCATGTGAATGACATTTCTCATACAAGTCACTATTTTAAGAAAAATAGCTTTTATGTCATTTTGCCTTTCCCTTTTTCTGTTTCTGTACTAGGACTTTGGTGATCAGAATGAATTCTTCCAAGAAAAGATTATGACATTCATACATCCCTATAATAACACAAATTATCATATATAGTAACTCCAGTATCTCCTAAATTTATACATCTGAGAAATATAATCAGTACTTTAGTCCCTAACAGAGATACGGAGGTAGGACAAGAAAGAATGACCTTTACATATCAGATGCAAACAGAGAGGTTAGTAGCATGAGTATCACAAAATAACAGTAAAGAAACTGATGTGACCTTGGGAGGCTGAGGAGGCTATTGTGATATAGGTTTAGAGATGCAGTATAAAACTAGAGTACAGATTTACCATTATTGACAATAAATTTATACTACCATTTTTGCTGTTGCTATACAATATTTTATTCTTGTTTTCAGAGACAGAAATAAAGCTCTCTTTATTTTGCAATTTAGTGTATTGGCTATCTACAAGAACATTATATATGACTTCTGTCATGGTTGAGTATGAGTTTAGTTCATCATCACAGTTAGGGTATTAGAGTGTATGTACAGTGGACAGAAAGTAGATGAAACTGATCCTCTATGAGTGATCACAGTGAGAGAGACAGGAATTAGATACACTGAGAGGTGAAGTTCAGAACAAATGTTATTTTGTTCAAAGGATTATAGCTCAAAAGTAGAGGTATTCAGTTTACTAAATGTTTCTTTTTGAAAACATTTGTTAACTTTTCACAATCTCTCATTTTCAAATTGTACACTCTGACACTATTATTTTTCATTATTATATGTGAGGACATAAATCTAAATTTAATAATATTGCTTAAGCTTTTTTCTCAAGAAATAAATTCAAATGAAATTTTAATAAAGCTATTCATGCATATAGATCTGAAGTAAACTAAAGGAGAGGCCCATTTTTAATGGAGCATTTCTTCTGTTTGATTTGGCTCAACACTTTAAAGATTGCAACCCTGTTAGGTAGCTATTAGCATTTCAATTAATGAACTTTCATCAGTAGAAAGCAGATCAACATGTTCTTGTGCTATTTGTAAAAACAAACTCTAAGAATAAAAGACAGTTGATTCAAATATTGCTGAGCTAAATTTAAGTGCATGTCAATGAAATATTGGCAAGATCTGCTTCTGAAATTCTGGCACAATTGTGTCCACATTGTCATCTGTATACCACAGCTGGTAATCCTTTCTGGATCCACAATCAGTCTAACTGCTGAAATCCTTCTATTTCTAAGCACTCTCTTCTTTATAGTTTTAAAATCACAGACTCCCTCATTCTTTTTATTTGCTCATAACATAATGATCAGTTCTACAAATTTAAATAAATGTTTTAAGCAGCTGAAGAAATTGCACATGGGTTAAAAGTGCGTGCTCCTCATTCACAATACCCTGGTTCATTTACTAGCACACATATCTCACAGGCTACAAGTACCTGTAATTCCAGGTCCAGTGACTCTGACACTCCTTTCCTATCCCATAGATACCTTCAAGTATGCAGTGAACATAAAGTGAACACTTACACACACATTCAGTTAAACACAAATAAATTATATATATGTATATGTATATATATATATGTTGTGTGTAAAATATATATATATATATATATATATATATATAAATTTAAAATGATAGTAAAAGATTACCATTGACTTTGTATCTAAATCCTGTTACTGTGAACTAATGCAAGGTATTTCATAACTACAAAGTAATATAGATAAAGATATGGATATAGATATGTTTGTTTTTCAGAGTCAAATCTCCTTCAAGATTCAATGTTTTGGCTGGGCGGTGGTGGTGCATGCCTTTAATCCCAGCACTCAGGAGGCAGAGGCAGGTGGATCTCTTTGAGGTCGAGGACAGCATGGTCTACAAGAGCTAGTTCCAGGACAGGCTCCAAGGCAACACAGAGAAACCCTGTCTCAAAACATACAAATGAAAAAAGACTCAAAGTTTTATCCTATGTTCCTCTGCTTTTGCAGCTTCATGCCTAGAATGGGACATCACAGACAATCAGGTTAGGTTCCTCTTGGATGTACTTTCAATTCTTTGGATGGTGTTAATAATTTTGAAAACTGGTCGAGTGTTATGTAGATTGATGCATAACAGTAAATGATCTGATGGATATTGTTATTTTTTTCATTCATATACCTAGTCTGTTGGTTTTTTAAAGAAGTGATAGAGACTTGAGAGATATCTCAATTGTCACTGGCTACTCTTCCACAGCATGAGCTCAACTCCCAGCACCCACAAGGTGGATTACAATCATCCTCAACTCTAGTTCCAGGGAATTCAGCATCCTCTTTTGGTTTCTGCAGGGACCAGTCATACACATGGCATGCATACGCAAGAGAAAAATACATATATACATTAATAAAAAAATTATAATATAAACATTGCATATATCATGACATGTTTACAATCTTGGAACAAGGCATCAACAAAATTTGTCATTGTTAGTCTGACCTTGATCAGTGTAGCAATTTGTATTTGTCATGCTTCTCTACCCTAAAGTTACAGTATTTAAGGCGTATTTTTATTGTCTTTTGTTTGTTTGCTTGTTTCTTGTGTAACAGCCCTACCTGTACTAGAACTCACTTTGTAGACCAGGTTGGCCTTCTAATTACAGAGATCCACCTGCATCTACCTTTCAATTACTGGGATTAAAAGCACATGTCATATGCTTGACTAACCATTTTATAAATTATTCTCTTGAACTTTGTCTCGATACATTGTGCATATGTTGAGAAAGGGATTAGAAAATTCTCCCTCTCAATTAAATATTCCACTTAGATCACTTTTAATTCTTGGCATGGAAAAAAGGTCAAATACCCACTTATTTATTTAAGCAACTATTTATTTGTGTCAGAATGTGATATTAGTACATATATTTCCTTTCAACATATTCCAATAGTGCTTTGTAAATTGCATTGTTCAACTTGTTGCGAATCAACCCACTAGGGTATTCTTCACGCACTTATTAGCTCTCTTTGACATACACCCATCGTTATTGCTCATCATGGGTTTTGTTTACTGTAATTATTTTAACTGAAAGATAATAACTGTCAATATAAATCAGTGTATACATTACAGAAAGTTTTGATTAAGCTAAGAAACATATCCACCACTTAAAGCACTGTGCTAACATTATTCTTTGAGGACATTAAAGTCCTATCTATTATCTGTGTATGTAAACTCAATAAAATATTAGTTATTATTGTCACACCTAGTACAGTATGTCACTATATCATAATTCCTCTCTCTACCTTAAAAGTTATGTTTTTGATCATGTTTCTTTCCTATGCATCTTTTTATTTGAAATGACTTTTCTGGACATAAGAAGGTCATGTGGAATGTGTCTTACTGTTGCAGGCTTAATAAATGTAGAATAATTATTAGCAGTTCCTTAGTAGTGCTGCTGCTTACAGCTTCAAGCATTTTTGTATACTCAGCAATGTGAATGCATAATCAATGCTCACACATTATTTTAAAGATTTATTTCTTTATTTATTTGAAAATGAAATTAGAAGCCATGTTTTCAGGACAGGTAAAGGGACTGCTATTTATTATAAATTTACCAGAAAAAATACAGAAAATAATTTCTATGCTAATATCATTAGGTAAATAAAATAGTGGATATATATTGCCATTTTACAGTATTATTTATTCAAATTACAAATTATTTTAGAAATGTCATATACCACCAAAAGCCTCTTAGATAAGGTTACATACCATTTCTTTGATAGTGAAGAATAAGGAACTGTAGATTAATGACAATTGGAAGAAAAAAAACATTAACTTTGTATTTTATTTAAATTAATTTTCTCACCAGATATACACTGATAAAATTTTCAAATTATTCTCTTCTTCCCACCCAACCTCTTGAGAGGTTCCTCCAGACTTCTTCTCTCATGCAAATACCTCCATATCTGGACCTCATTAGTACAGTATAAGGTTTCTAAGGTATTATATTATAATAATGGGATATAAATGATAAAACAAAACTAATACATCATAATTTTACAAGACAAAACCAACACAAAAAACGGAGTCCAAGAGAAGGTACAAGAATCAGAAACCTACTTATTTTAGAATATTGTTTGAAATTGTAAGTTGTATTGCTTTTGTTTATAATTCATTTGTTTTACTTTGTGAGGCTGATTTCTTTGCCTGTCTAAGGGCAGGGAACCCTGATGGCTCTTTGGGCTGAAGAGGGAGGGGGACTTGATTGGGGAAGGGGGAGGGAAATGGGAGGCGGCGGTGGGGAAGAGACAGAAATCTTTTAATAAATAAATAAATAAATAAATAAATACCATCAATAGAGTAAGGAAGAAAAAAAAAAACACCTGATGGCCTAATAAAGAGTTGGATGGCCAAAGGTGAGGCAGGAGAAAAGATAGGTAGGGCTGACGGGCAGAGAGCATAAATAGAAAGAGAAATCTAGAAGATGGAGGAGCAATATTGAACAAGGAAATGAGGATGTCGGGGGCCAACCACCCAGTCAAGTGCACAGTGATAGTGGAAGTAAGATATACAGAACTAAGGAAAGGGAAGTGCACAGAGGATAAAGATAGATGGGATGATTTACAGTTAAGAAAAGCTGGCTGCAAATAAGCAAAGCTAAGGCTGGGCATCTATAATTAAGTATAAGACTCCATATGTGATTAAATTGGTAGCTTGGTGGTGTCCCCACCCACAAAAAAACAAAAGATCAATAAGAGTAAAACAGCAACCAACAACACCCACTAGTTTTTATACTCAAGAATCCCGTAAATACACAAAACTCGAAGTCATAATCTATGTGCTCAGAACCTGTTTCAGACCCATGCAGGTTCTTAGCATGCTGCTTCAGTCTCTTGAATTCATAAGAGATTTCATCATTGTTGATTTAAAGGGCCTTGTCTTCTTGCTTTCCTCCATAGCCTCTGAGTCTTATACACTTTTTTTTCTATACTTCCACATGGTTTTCTGATCCCCAAGATGTGACATTGGATGGAAACAACCTATTTTTGACTGAAAGTTCAAAGTCTCTCATACTCTATACAATGTCTGGCTATGGGTCTCTGAATTTGTTCCCATCTGCTGCAAGAGAACACTTCTCTGATGATGACTGAACAAGGCACTCGTGAGTATAGAATAATATGATTAGCAGTAATTTTATTGCTACAATATTTTTTATGACATTAGTAATTGTTTTTACCCCATGTTCCTAGAATATTTAGCCTCTGGTTTCGGTCAGTCAGGCATTATTGAGGATAGGTGCAATCTCATGGAGCGGGCATTAAGTCAAATCTGATACTCATTGGTTACATTCACAAGCTTTAGGCTACCATTTCCCTAGCATATCTTTCAGGCAAGACACCATTGTGGCTAGATTGGTGTTTATATTTCTACTTTGATGGTGCACAGAGTAACTTCCTGTACCAAATATGCTAGAATGAAGGAGAGAAGACCATGTATAGGCACCAGTTTGACCTCTTCATGTTCAATGAGTTGTATAGGAATTGTCT
Source organism: Microtus agrestis (assembly GCA_902806775.1). Taxonomy (NCBI): domain Eukaryota; kingdom Metazoa; phylum Chordata; class Mammalia; order Rodentia; family Cricetidae; genus Microtus; species Microtus agrestis. The sequence continues at coordinate 254,499 of CADCXT010001939.1, forward strand.
TCAGCAATGGAACTCGACATCAGTTTGTGGACAGAAACCTGTAATCTTGGCAATAGCCTGGGAAATTTGGAAATTTCCATAAGACTGTTTTGGCCAACAACTCAATCACATGTAACCTAGTCTCAGGACTGGAAACTTCATTTAATGACAAGAGATATCAAGTTGGGACTTTGTCTCTTCCATTATTTGGCGATTTCATTTAAATCATTTTCATGTATTAATGTATATTAGGAAGCTTATATTAGGTTTTCCATACTATTATTCAAATGATCCTTAATTCAGCTATTTCACCATATCTTCCCTTATTTGTCTAATCTCCCCTTTCTTCTACACTAGATTCCTCATGTCCATCCATAATTGTATATCTTATTCTCTTTTCCTAACAAGAGCTGTCTGTCTCTCCTCATGCTTTTCTTCATACCCACAAATTACAGCTAAGTTTTCATTGACTTAACAGATAATATCTATGTATAAGCAAATACAAAACATCGTATTTGTCTTTATTGATCAGAGGTACCTCATTCAGATTTTTTTTCTAGTTCCATAAATTTACCAGCAAATTTCATTATTTTTAATGGCTGAATAATATTCTGGTTTATAAATATACCAAATCTTATTAACTCATTCTACTCTTGAGGGAAAGCAAAATTGTTTCTAATATTGAGGTATTATGGATATAATAGTCATGAGCACTGTTAACAAAGTGTCTCTGTGATAGAATGAAACATCTTTTGGATATATGTCCAAGAGTAGTATAGTTGGATTTGAGGTAGATTGAGGAAATGTTGGCAAGAGACTTGATTGACTCTGGAGGGGTTCCCAGGTGTCCAAGGAGATGTCCCTAGCTTGTTCCTTGGTCAGCAGAGAAGAGGGTGTCTAAACTGGCCTTATCCTATAGCCACACTGTTGAATATCTTGCATATCACCATAGAACCTTCATCTTGCGATAGATGGAGATAGAGACAGAGACCCACACTGGAGCACTGGGCTGAGCTCCCAAGGTCCGTATGAAGAGCAGAAGGAGGGAGAACATGAGCAAGGAAGTCAGGACCGTGAGGGGTGCGTCCACCAACTGAGACAGTGGGACTGATCTAATGGGAGGTCACCAAGGCCAGTTGGACTGGAACTGATGGAGTATGTGATCAAACCAGACTTTCTGAATGTGGCTATGGTGGAGGCTGATGGAGAAGCCAAAGACAATGGCACTGGGTTTTGATTCTACTGCATGGACGGGCTTTGTGGGAGCCTAGTCTGTTTGGATGCTCACCTTCCTAGACCTTTGGGAAATAGGGAGGACCTTGGACTTCCTATAGGGTAGGGAACCCTGATGGCTGCATGGACTGGAGAGGGAGGGGAAGGGAGAAGAAGAGGGGAAGGAGGTGGAAATTTTCAATGAACAAATAAATAAATAAATAAATAGGAATTACTCAGATATTCAGGACCTAAGTCCAGATTCAAGGGTTATGATACCAGTAAAAGAAACCCAGTCAATGTTTTTAAGCTAATAGTTGGATTCTTTGTGGGCAGGTAATATAAAAAATGAGAATGTAAGAATTTCTCCACCACACACTGTCTCAGAGAACAGTTCTTTACACTCAGGAATTTAAAAGAAAAACCTTAAAAGTGTTATTTTATGTAGAAAGTTCTATTACTCAAATTATTTGAGTACATTAATGATAATTTCATATTATTTATTAATGTCATTTCTTTAATTCTAGGACTTATATGATACTTAATATGTACAGCTTTTTCTTTGACTCTTACTACACCATTGACTTGTGTTCAATTGTAATAAATTTCCTTACCTAGCTCCACTGAGAAAATCAAAAAAGAAAGAAAACACTTAAATATGTATGCAGTGCAGGAAGGGAGAAATGCTACCCTCAATATTCTCTTCTTTCCCTTGCTTTGGAGCCAGTTAGAAAGAGCAAAGAGTCACACAAAAGCCACATTTTAAGGGATAGGCTTATTTGACAAGAATCATTTCAAAATTGAAGCTATCTTTGTCATCATAATGGAATATGCATTCTCATAGGAAATTCATTGTTTTCTTGAAACAAGATTTCCTTGAGTGCACAAGCTTCTTTAAGCCATGCATAGACTATGGGTATGGTAATACATGGCTTTGTCATTGGAAATTAATTTTTCATACACAATATGCAAACAGAAGTGGGCATATGGCAACTATCCATTTCATTTTATCAGTTTGCAGAATTTGATTTTCTTTACTCTGTCAGTGTTTGCTGTCGAGACGGATCTATTTATCTCGTACTGCTCAGATTATGTGTCACTTTTTGTTTAGATCTTCTTTGAGTCACAGAAATGCTTTTGTGCTTTTTGCTTACAAGGTACCTTTTGAGAAATCTGGCTGAAGTTATAACATCAATGGAAAGTTACACCAAGATCTATAATGAACAAGAAGGTTTGTGATCATTTTAAATGTTGTAGAATTTGTAGAATGTATCAATAAAATGAAAAATAATGACAACATTCTGCTCAAATATGGAACATAGGTCAATTACTGCACACTATGATTAGTGTGAATAACAGAACTACATATGAGAGAAGTGCATGATCTATATGCAAGTGTTCATCGACCTGTACTGCCAACTCCTGCCAAAAGATAGAAAATATGTCATTAAAGAGACTCTGCTTTATACAATGTCTTATGTTTCTTTAAGCTTTTTTATTTTTAAAGATGTATTTCTTGCGTAGAAGGGTCTCTTATATAAAATTTTGACAAGAATATGGCACACAGCTAAAAAGAAAACTGTGTAATTGTTTTGTAATGTTATACCTTCTCAGATTATATATCATGTCATCATATCATGTTTGTTATAGGTTTAGTTTTTAAACTCTAATTACAAATGTAGTTTTTTTGTGTCTCATACATATATACATACATACATATATATATATATATATATATTAAGCAAAACTCCTTTGTTTAGTAAGTAAAAAAATTAAAATGTAAGAGGGAAATGCTGAGGTTCTAGCTTCTTTCAAATTTGATTTGTGTGTTTATTTCTGATTACCACACTTCAGAACCTTCATCACCTGCACAGTTTAAGTGGTTCAGTGCAGCTAAGGCCTATGTTTCCACAAATGTACACGTCCTTCACCTCATTTTCTGCATGAAGTCTTCTAAAATAGAACAGGTAAAGTTAGAAAAGCTATTTAATTCTGAACTTTAAACCTAAATTTTTAATTTTTTTCAGTCCATAGTCATATTTTCTATTTCCCGAATTTTACGCTTATAAAGAGAACAGTTGTGTTTTTAGATTCTTTATGTGTTGTGTTTGGAAAGTTCACTCAGAGAGATAAACAATCCAATCTCTAACACCCCTATGGTTTCCCATCTCATTTATTTTTTTTTACTGAAATAGATATTTTCTTACATAATATATCCTGTTTCTCCTTCCTTATTCCTCCAACTTTCTCCATATTTCCCTTTCCATCTATACTCTCTCCATTAAGTCCTTCATTAGAAAACAAATGGGTTCTAAGAAAATATTAATAAAATGAAACTTAATGAGGTAGAACAAAGCTGACACATCATAACTGAACAAAACAGAAAGAAAAGGGCCCAAGAGAAGGCACAAGAAACAGAGATACACTCTTTCACACATTCGTGAATTTCACAAAAACACAAAACAGAAAGCCATACATAATATATACAAAAAGGACCTATATGGTAAAAAGAGAAAATAAAATAAAATGTATGTATAAAATTAAACATTAAAAATAATAATTTACAAGCCTATAATCCACAACAATAACCATTATGTCAATACATAATAAGGGAGCAGTAGTGACACTCATATCTTGAGGTAACCAATAGCTATCTAGTTGGAATTAAGGCCAACAAAATAGGAGGGAAATTTTTTGTCATTGTAAATCTATCCAATTCCCTCTCTCTGGGGAGGTCACAAACACTATACATGTATAATTCCAACTACCTATCTATCTTATAACCACAGTGTAACTCTCACTCCATTTTCAATATATCTTTTTACACCAGATGGAGAAAACGCACTTGTCAAAATGCAGATAATCACTGCCTATACACTGTTCATCTCCAATATATATAAAACTCTAAACCCAAGGCTCAGAGAATATAATGGAATAGGAGGTTGAAAGATTGTAAAAACTAGAGCTGGAAATCTTTTGCAATATTATAGTATCATATATGTATATGATAATCACATATATCATATATGATATGTATATATATGCAACATATATAATATATGTGTGATAGGAAGCTTTACCTATGATATATTAATAATATATTAGCCTAAATAATACCAGTACAATGGCAATACTTTTGTCATCTTAATTTGGATGAAGGGAATCTCAAAAGACTACATGTCTATATGAAGAGCTAGAGGCAATTAATTCCCCCAATGGACTATCCAATAATAAGAGATTCACCTTAAAAACATATACACAGAAAAAATAATAAATGGCCTCAGAATGTTGCAATCATATAAACATGATACCTATGCTCATATGTACATGTCTGTATAAGTTCTAATAATAATTAAAAATAGAGGTCAATTTTACAGGGCTTGGAGGCATATGCGAGCAGTTGGAAAGGGAAAGTCAGTTGGAAATAACAGATGGGCAGGCAGTATTCACGTATAAAATTCTCAAAAATTAATAAAAATTAATTCCCTGTCAACTGTTGAAAATAAAATCCACTTTTAATGTATATCATAGAGCATTAATATACAGAATATTTTAGGTTTATAGAAAATATAATATATATTAATTAGCATTCATTTAATGTAGTCAGAAACCTAGAAAAAAATATACAAGATTCATAACCTTTTACTTCTATCCCTAAACATTTCTGGTTTTATGTGTTTATTTCTCTCTCACACACTCTCTCTCTCTCTCTCTCTCTCTCTCTCTCTCTCTCTCTCTGTTTCTGTCTTGCTCTGTCTCTGTCTCTATCTTTCTGTTTGTGTATGTTTGCGTGTGTATGATGTTTTATTTCTGAAAAGTCTGAAAAGCAAGAGTAATTTTAACAGAAAAGCTGGGTACATATAAATTGGGTATTTGTGACATAAAAGAACGAAAGTGTTGAAAGTGTAGTATTTACATCAACTTTGTTTTCTCTTATAATTACTTTCCAGACAGACTTTTAGTTATAAAAATGTCACAAATATATAGTATTCAATATTACATATGCGTGTCATTCATGCCTACATATGCTGAGATACACGTATTAGGTACAATAAAATATAAAGTACAACATGAATAGTCACACACTCATAATTGTCATAGTAAGTTTTCTATTGCTACTAAAACATCATAAACCAAAGGTTTATTTCAGCATATATATTATAATTGTATTAAACTTGACCTGAGTGAAAATTAGGTCAAGACTCAAAGTAGGACCATAAAACAGGAACTGAAGCAGAGGTCATTAAGGAATGTTCCTTAATTGTTTTCTCCACAATAATTGCTCATTCTGTCTTTTAATACAAACCAGGATTATCTTTCTAGTTGGTTGCATCAAGCATATTGTGCTGGGTTCTTCTGTACCAATCACTGAACAAAAATTTGCCCCCCAAAACTGCTTAGAGCCCAGTTGTGATAAATGGAGGAATTTCTCAATTATAGTTCCCTCTTTCCAAATAATCCTTGTTTTCAATAAGCTGACAACAACTGGCTAACAATTTCATGTTTTTAAAAAGTATTAAGGAAAAGTGTCTTGCTAATGGTGTCCAGTTAACTATTGCTCATATTGATTCTTTGACCTATCCTATATGAGTTCCATACTGTAATATAAAAATCATTATATCTCATTTGTACATTTGACTATAGAAAGTAGCAAAGTTTTTATAGAAAATATTAAAAATGTTAACATTCATATCTTTAAAAAATTTATAAACAACAGGAAGTATCAAGAACAATTATTAAAGGAGGCAAAAGTCAATTTAAAAAATATGAAACATCTTAGAAAAATCAATAAGTCATAGAATACAATCTAATCTTTGTTCCAAATGAATAAGATAAAAACACACCCAGTTACCACTAAACAACAAGCAAAATAGTCATGAACAAATTTAGTCAAGTCCAAGGGCTAAAAAGGAAGGGAAGACTGATAAATCTCATTGGTTACAATACTGCCGTTGCTGGCTTTTGGGGATCCTATTCTCTTTGGATATATACCTTGCTCAACCTAGATGTAGTAAGAAGGGCCTTGAACTTGCCACAGGGCAGGGTGCCTTGAAATTTCTTAGGAATAGTGGGGGAGAAGTGGAAGGGTGTGTGGAGGGAGTGGGAGGAGTGGAGGGAGTGGGAATTTGGATTGATATTTTTTTAAAAGTAATAAAATAATAATAAAAAGTAAAGAAAAAAGAAAGGGAAGACTGGAAGTCTTGTGTATTATAAAGTGTTTCAGACATGTTGAAAACTTTTAATTTATGATTTGATATGTTTATTTATTTAATTGATAATCCTTACCAATAATGTTAGTTCGTCTAAGCATGTGATCAAGGAAATGCATATGTATATAGATGAAGAGTTAGTAGAAATGCTCAAAAAGCATATTCATATAAACTCTACATCAGTATCCAATCAATGACTACTACTATTATAATAGGTTGTCATGGTTATTTATTCAGCAAAATAATATAATGTGTCAATAATGTAAAACTGGAGATTATAAATAATATAGGTTAATATAAAATAACTGTCCAGAAAGGTATGTGATGAGTGTTCTATAACTCATCACTACATTTGTAAAATTAAAATATTAAATAATATTAAATTATGACTTTAGAAGTAAAAAGGAATTATAATCTTTAGAGATAATGTAGCAAACACCTATTTATGGAGTTCAGAGTCAAGCTCTAAGGACATGAAAGCTTATTATGTCCTGATATTACATGAGGACATTGTTTGCAATGGGTTAATGCAAAGAATCATTGCTACCATAATTGCATATGAAAATAACATTATATACATATAATATTAAATTAAGTACCTTTAGTTTTAGAAATAAGTGTGGCTTACCTAAGCATTTCTTGCTAAAAGTTTTGTCTGTAATTACTCTAAGATATGTTCATAATCAAAATGATTAAAAAATATTGTAAACATGTCAAAGTCACATGTACTGAATGATAGTAATACTGTTAGTTTGTGGGTGTAAATAGTACAATAATCCTATTCAATCTTTTTTTCGATATAAGCTTAAGTGTTGTATAACAGAGACTTTAAAGAAATCAATACTATAGGTATCAAGCACAAAACAAAAAGCCATAATTTATCCTTGTTTTCCTATAACTTCGTCTTAGGGTTTTTATTCCTGTGAAGTAACACCATGAATAAACCAACTCGTGTAAAAAAAACAATGAATCAGGGCTGATGTACAACTGAGAGATTTAATTAATTGATCATTGTCCTCTTGGAAAGCATGACAGCATGCAGGCAGATATGGTACTGGAGAATTACTTTAGTGTTCTACAACCAGATCTTTGGAGAGCATGAAGAGAGAGTGACACTGGGCATAGCTCAAAGACCACCCACAGTGACACACTTCCTCCAATTAGGCCAAACCTAATTCAACAAAGTCACACCTACTAAAGGTACCACTCCCTGTGAGCCTATGAGGTGGCATTTTCTTTTAAACCATCACACACACACATACACACATCTAGTACTTTTTACAGGGAATATTTAAGATAGAATCCCTGAATTATTTCTTAAATACTCTGTTTCCATCACAGGTTTAAACGTTTTGGTGGTCTTATTCTTCCAAATACTTATTGCCCAGGAAACATGTCTCATCTCTTTGCTGTTGTTTTGTCATTTCGGTACCAATAATAGTCTGTCTAGTTTTATTAACTAATATTAAAATTTCTATAATTCATTACACAACATTACAATATATTTAATTAAGTTTGAAATTTGTGATTGTTTTTCATTTCTTCTCCTCTATAATTTCAAATTTCTAGCCCATTAGGTAAATATTCAATATAAATATATGAAAATAAAAATCTCATGTATTGGAGTATATTGAATGATAAATATGGCCATGGAATATAGTTCAGTAGTAAAAGATGTGCTGCACATGCACAAGGAATCAGTTTCAATACCTGGTGCATGCACATACATGCACACACACATGCGTGCACACACACGCACACACACACACACAAACAGAAAGAAAAGCCTTGTAACATTTATCAGACAATTTTCAGAGCCATACAGATAACATAATCTATGCTAATGTAGCTCCCTAAAGTGCCCCACAAATGTTCACATAAATGTGAACTTTTCACCAATGTACCTTTTGAGAAGTTGTCATCTATGCTATGGTTGGACAGTTTACTAATACAGCTAATGATGATTCATAGTCCTCTAGTTGTCTGAAAGTGAATAAGCTCTCAGTTGATGCTGTGGAATAATGCTTTTGTTCACTATATAGATTTGTTACTCATATTGGTTTAATAAACTGCTGATTGACTAGTAGCCAGGCAGGATTTATAGGTAATGCAACCAAACTAAGAGCATCCTGGGAAGAGGAAAGTGAGAGAAGCAGTCACCAGTAAGATGCAGAGGAAGCAAGAAGAGAATGCCTCTATCCATATCTACATATTCTACATCTTTTTCTTTTATTGATTTTTATTGAGCTATACATTTTTCTCTGCTTTCCTCTCTGCATTTCCCCTCCCCTTAAGGAGATCTATCTGTTCCCTGAAGTCCCTTACTCTATATTTTCCCTCTTTGGTTCTATGGGCTGTAGCTTGTCTATCATTGACTTAACAGCTAATATCCACATAAAAGTGAATACATACCATATTTGTCTTTCTGAGATAACGGACTTTACAATTTTTTTGGTGTGCTTTTCTTTATTTTGGGGGAGGGGTGCATGGTTTTATTCTGTTTTCTTGGTTTGGGGACATTTTTGTTGTTGTATTGGTTTTTTGTTTCTTTTTGAGAAAGAACATAATGTCAGACTAGTAAGGAGGAAGAAAAGATCTTGAAAGACTTGTGAGAGTGAAAAAATATGAAAATATATTTAAATTAACAATATTTTAAATAAAAAGTATAAAATTTTTAAAAGAAAAAAGTTGAAACAGAGTGCAAAGACCAGCAGAAGTCCATGAAAACTATAAGAAAATGATTTACAACCACCCACCAACATTAGGGACTGCTGATAGAGCTAAGGGCTCTCAATTACTCCTCTTCTCACAGCAAAGCCTGAGACCAGCACACCCAAGAGATCATGAATGAGGGAACTGTGAATTCCAAAGCTTGATTGCTCGCATGTATACCAGAAACTCACTCTAAGCCGTCGAAGTTAGGTGCTTCTGCAGTAATTGGCTAGTATAAATATTACATAGTGTGGCTGTCCACCAACTTTGATCATCCTCATAGCTAATATTCTACACTGGGAATAATAAAGAGTTTGCACCAATTTCCCTGAGCTCTAGGACTGATTATAGATTATAACTACTGAACTACACATGGCAACTACAACACAAATCAAACCAACTTGAATATTACAAATAGTTCAATTATAATAATAGAGTTCATAAAAAATATCCAACCAAGAACATAAAGCTAGGCATCGGAATCCCAAAGCAGTAATATAAGAAACATGAAAATCCAAAGTAACATAATACTAACAAAATTATTTATCTCATAGTGATGCACTCTTGTGAAAATGAATTAGGAGAGATACTCAAAAAGATCAACTCTAAGTATATTTAAAAATATTAAAGAAGAATGTGAATCACTGAATGAATACCAAGAGAATATACACAAACATCTAAACAGCATGAGAAAATCAATAAAAATATAAAAAATCATAAAAGAGTTGCAAATACTGAAGGTAAGCCATATTAAAATACTAAAGTTGAAACACACAGCAAATCACACTCTATGGAAACTCTCACATGTATAAAGGATCAAGGAGAGAACAGAAAAATGTAGAAGGAGCGGCAGGGCTGTGTCCTGCCACCTGGCTAGCTTTACCTGAAATAATTACATGGAAACTATATTCTTTTAAACACTGCGTGGCCCATTAGCTCTAGTCTCTTACTGGCTAACTCTCACATCTTGATTAAACCATTTCTATTAATGAGTATAGCACCACGAGGTGGTGGCTTACCTGTAAAGATCTTAACCTGCTTCCATCTCAAAGAGGAGAGTTATGGCGTCTGTCTCACTTCCCTTCTTCCCAGCATTCTGTTCGGTCTACTCCACCTATCTAAATTCTGGCATATCAGGCCAAGCAGTTTTCTTTATTAATTAACCAATGAAAGTAACACATAGACAGATGACCCCTTCCATCAAAAGAATATATGAGCCTGAAGAAATTGTAGATGAACAACATCATTGGGTGTTTAACAGCAATATCCCACACAACTGATGCTAATTCCTTTCTTGATTAGGTGCTGATCAATTGAGAAATAGGTAGCACCTTAGTTTTATACAACCAAAAAGAAAAACAAGTGTGTAAAGTTCTCAGAAAATTAGATGAATCTGTGTTTTTGATTGAAAAATAGATATTAGCTGCCAACTCAGTCTCTGAAACACAAGCACTGAATTTCTTCCCTCATATGCAGATAGTGGCTTCTATTTTCGTATAAGAGACTTTTCATTTTTATTTTTGTTTTTTTGAGACAGGGTTTCTCTGTGCATCCCCTGCTGTTCTAGAGCTAGCTCTGTAGGCCAGGTTGGTCTCAAACTCATGATCCGCCTGCCTCTGCATCTCAAGTGCTGGGATTGAACACATGACCCACCACCACCTGGTCCTATAAGAGATTTTGTGTAGGTATCAGTATATATAAAGGCAAGGAAACTATACAAGTCTCATGAAGTTTGTGAATGAGGCTTTGCAGTAAGGGCAATAAAACAATGTGAGCTGAAAGTGCAAATAGGACTGCTCTGGACAGAATGATGTAAGTGGGAGTGAGGGGCAGGGTAATGGGGGAGAGGCAGGATTGAGGAAGTAGAAATCAATATTACGAATGTATGAAAAGGCCACAAGGAAACTATCTTGGACATTTATTTTTAAAAAAAAATCAAAATTTAAAAATGCACAAACTAAGGAAGAAGGCACCAAGATGACTACTCCCTGTTTAAAAACAAGAAAATAGAGAAAAGCCAAAACTTTTATGTTGCATGTCTAGGTGGAGGATAATTTAAGGAATTTCAGACATTAGCTCAATGTAGGTAAAGATGACTCTTCATTTGAGATGCTGGTGCAGGATAAAAGCCCAGCTTCTAGCAGCAAGGTGCACAGGGACTCTGTCACCATGAGCTACAGTTTCCATCACAAGGGTCCAGGCAGTCGCTAAGAAAGCTGATACCACAACTGCTGACTCTAAAGTCACCATGTACTCTAACAAAATGAATGTCACAAATGCTGCTTCCCAAACCTGTAAGAACTGCTTCCACAAGAAACAAAGCACATCAACAAATTGAATACACCATTGTTCCAAACTGGGTAGGACCATTGATACATGTCTCCCCTAGGACTGGCACTATGGAAGCCATCCAGAAGTGAGGGAACTTCCAGTTCAGTGCCAACTTGATTATTCTTTGGGATACAATCTAAAGGTGGGCACCTTCAGCAACACAGATTTACAATAACATTCTTAGCATGCAATCCAGCAAGGGTATTAGCAAAATCCTGTAATGTCTATGTACACCTGTGGTCTTGCTTTGCCAATAGCTCATAGGGAGCTATCCCACACCTTGTAATAAAATTTTCACTTAATAACTTTTAGCTTCTGATAAGAGCATCATCCACCCCAAAAGAATACCTTCAAAGTTTTTTGTTTTAAATTATTTCTTTTAATAGATTTCCAAAATAATAGACTTCCATGAAGATTTTTCAAGCCTCACTCATTGATTAACACTTCTTGTGTCTCCTCTGTACTCAAATGTGCTTAAACTTTTCCACTCTTACTATCTACTATCTCCCTAGTTACTTTCAAATCTTATATATCCTGATCTGTCTGTTAGATTAAGGTGCACTTTTTTATATCCCCATTTAAAGACCACTTTTCAACTTCCTGGACTTTTAATTTATTTTTTGTTTGCGTATAATGCATGCATGTATATGTATATGTGAGTGTTCATGTCTGTAAATGCAGAGATGCATATGTCACATAAATGTAGAAGTCAGTTATGACAACTGCAACATCGCCTTTCTCTCTCGTTCTCTTCTCTCTCTCTTGTTCTCTTCTCTCTCTCTTTCTCTCTTCCCCCCTCTCTCTTTCTATCTCTTTCTCTCTCTCTCTGTTAAGTTTATTGTATAGAGCACTGTATATATCCCTCATGCCCACTTAGGGCATTTGGTGGCAGTAAAGGGTGCCATGCTCTATTTTTCTCTGCCTTATTCTCTTGAGAGGTAGCTTTTGCTCAACCAGAAGCCCAAACCTCACCAATATCTTTGATATGCTTACTGATTAGCAAGATCTAAGGATTCACTTGTATTCATCCCCTCAAGACTAGAATTTTACTTATATATATATAGAAGGCATGTTTGGCTTACTAACACTGGTTCTAGGTATTCAAACTGAAGTACCCATGCTTTAAGAATAAGTGCTTACATTTAAAATCTCCAGAAGTTTAAAAAACATTTTGACTAATACATAATAATTGAACATATGGACATATTATGGGGTCATGCATGCAGTGGCCACATAAGAATAAGTAATATTTGCATCTGTATTTTAGTTTTAGCATTAGAGGCTCTGAGATAATTTCTTCTACTTATTTATTTATATACTGTGAACTGTAGTTAAACCAATGTCCTATATTCAATTGACATTACCAAATGTCTTTAACAAAGTTTGATTTTTATTTCCCAATCTTTGTCTATCCTAACTCCACACCAATCATTATAAATATAATATGGAAACTTCTTCTTTTTTTTAATGGTATGTCCCTATGTTGTTCAGGCTGCTTCTAAACTCCAGGGCTAAATGATTTTCACCTCAATTTGCAACTGCCATACTTACAGAGATGAATCATTGCACTGCATTAGCATAATATATTTTAGTATATATATGGGAATCAGAAAAATATGTGTTTGCTTTTCTGTACTTACTCATTTATTCAGAATATTCTCTGATTCCCTTAATCTTCTACACCTAGCAAAATGTGTAAGTTTTATGGCTAAATACAATTCTGTAGGTTACATACACTATATAATTTTCTATATTCATCTATAATGGATGTCTTTTTTTTCATATCTACCCACTGTGTATAATGCAGCCACCAATACAGGTATATGTAGGTCTCTTGATTATACTAATAGAATGTTCTTTGGCCTTTATACCTAGAATGAGTTAATCAGGTCATTCAGCAGATTTACCTTCGTTCCTTAAGGGATGTCTATTCTATTCTCTGCCGTTACTGTGATGACTAACATTTCCACCAGCTAGAATTTTCTATAACTACATATAAAATTTTCATGAAAATAAGGATTATATACAAGTACCACAAAATTTTTAAAAGAGTATTCTAGAAAAAATACATTTTTAAAACTTAAAATTCAATTTAAGTTTATCTAAATCAATGTTAGAGGTTTTAAATGTATAAAATAAAAAATAAAACTATTTTCTCAAAGAGGGTGTTTGCTGTTATGGGTGATAGCTACAGCTATATGTTTAATATGTCATATTATATAATGTCACTATTTTTGTTTATATTTGTTTTTTATCCTGTTCCCAAATCAATTTCTTCATCTTTACATATCACATAAATTTTTCTTAAGTATGAAAAACCTAGCACTGAGCAATCAAAAATAATTAAAATAGACTTTTGAAATCATTGAGTCAAATACATGTGCTAAAATATTAATTCAAAAGAATGGTTATTGTGCAATTTATTCATAAACTGTGGTCAACAGAAATATCAGAAATATCAATACTTCTTTTAATTCCTAGAAATATTCTTTCTGTTTAGTGACAATGCAAGAAATTATCTGGGGATATTAATGAATGTTATTAACACGGGGGGCAGGGAATCTTTATGTAACTCAAGCAAGCTTCATACTAAATCCAGCTTTCTGCCTCACCTCTCTAGTGTTGAGAGGATGCTGTGTGCTTGCTTCTATAGAAACACAAATACTGATGTTTAGATATGACTGCTTGTTGTTTGGTTTATTTGTTTAGTGGAATTAGTGTCTTAGATTTTTTTTCCTATTTCTGTTATAAAAACACCCAAAAACGTCAATTAATGGAGGGAAGGGTTCATTTGAGCTCAAAATTCAAGTTGTGCTCTATCTTGTAGAGAAGCCAGGGAGCAGACCTTGAAACTGGTGATCACATCACATGCACAACCAGAAGCTAAGTAATGAGTCACACATGCGTGTATTCAGCTCTCTGTCTTCATTTTATAATGTCTATGGCCCCAGTCAGGAAATGGTGTCACCCAGAGTAGACAGCAGATCTCTGAACCTCATTAATGTAATCACTGATCATCCTCCATGGCTCATCACTATGTAATTCTATTTTCAGTCTTGTTGACAATACCAACAATCGAACAATGAGATTGCTTTTAACTTAGAAAGTAATATTATTCAGGAGGTGGATTAGGAGAGTAACGTTTTAGTTTTTCTATTTGCACTTGAACTTTTGAGACTGTGTTGTGCAATTTTTGGAGATATCCTGCAAATAAGAGACATTTGAATGCTGTAAGTTTATAAAAAATTTATGTTCCCTTTAAATTGATGTTTATACTTTTCCAGATTTGCCTACAAGGAAAATGCTACAATGGTTGGTGGTCTTCAGTTTCAAAGTATTGCTTTGATATTTATAGTAGCATTTGTTGCAGAGTTTTTCAAATAATCTGCTTTAGAAGCCAATATAAGTCAAAACAAAATCATTCTGATGTACCACATGAAAAATGGATTTAAGAGATTTGGCTGAATGGAATCATTTCAGATTGTCTACCACCTGTCATTGCCTTTTCTAGGCTAAAAGCATCCATTAATTTGTACCTGGAGCTTGTGCAATTCAAACTGCTTTTCCAAATGGTTCTGAGGTACATTAGCAGAGAGGGCAATGGTTGTTGTTCCGAATGCCAAAGAATTGAACAAAAACGATAAGCATACTTGACTAAAGAGGACATGAGGATTAAAGAGGGATGCTCACGAGCCACAACTGCCAACTCGATTGCTGTGTAGTTGTTCCAAACTGGATCGAAATCCAGAGGATAGGCATAGTACAAAAGGAAAGACAAGGAAATAATATTTATTCACCATGTTAAATTGGATGGGTATATTCTCTTCACTCTTTTGTGAGGTAACTAGTATTTGAAGTCATGCTCCATCTCAGTGACTCATCTCAACATGCAGCAGCAGCAGCAGCAGCAGCAGCAGCATTATTGCCTTTGTGCCTATTACATTGTGCTGTCAATGAGAAATGAATTCACATGTGTCCCCTACCTTCTCTATTGACAGGATTATTGACTGACCTATGTTTGGTAGCAATTTTCCACGTAAGTGAATCAGCTATGTTGGTGATTAAATTTCTCCAGACATATTTTGATATTTAGACTCTTATTTCACACCTCAAATATTCATATAATAAATTTATTGTGAATATTTTGAACTCAGTGCTTTTTCATTTTTTTCAGTTCTAAAATGCATGCCTTGCACAGTACTTTTTAGTAATAAAAAAAATCAGCACAAAGCTCTACACTATCTTAACTGTCCCTTTTACCAGAACTTACCACTATTATCAGTTTACATGCTTAGTTTTCATTCAATTTATATTGTTTATAAAACAATACAAACATAGATATGTTATTACATATGAAGCTTTCTTTTTTAAGTGGCTAGAAGACAAGATAAAGTTTTGCTGTGACATATTCTGACTAAATTAACTACATGTGGTGAGTTTTCATAGCAATTTTACAAATAAAGCTTTTTTAATACTATTGATACTGCAACTTAAGAAGTACCTAAAAGAGGCACTTCTAGATAAAATTCCTGATGTGGGAGTGTCATATATCAATCTGTTGATTTCATTGGCTAAGCAATAAATAGACTGCTTGGTCCGATTGGTTAGAACATAGGTGGGTGGAGTAAACAGAAGAAAATGCTGAGAGGAAGAGGAAGTGAGGTCAGAAAGCATGTAGCTCCGCTCAGAGCCAGAAGCCTCAGACAGAGATGCCATGCGCCCCTCACGATAGCTCTGCTCTCTGAGGCAGAAGGATGAAGCTCCGACTCAAGATGGATGTAGGCTAGAATCTTCCTGGTAAGCACACCTCGTGGTGCTATTCACATGATTAGAAATGGGTTAAGAGGTTGAAGCTAATGGGCCAAGCAGTACTTAAATGAATACAGTTTGTCCGTGTAATTATTTTGGGGTAAAGCTAGCCGTGCAAGCGGCTGGGGTGTTGGGGATGCAGCCCCGCCGCTGCTATTTCAACAAATTCCTAAGACTTTAGCTCCAGAAAGTGCCCACCAACAGAGAGTAAAATGTCAAACATTTGACACTTGAGTCTCACACCTAAATAAGATCATGGTCACACACATCTCACACATTTCACTGGCATTCTTTCCAAGGAACCTAGCAAGTGAATCAGCAACTCTTTTCTGTCTTCCCATTTTCGTAAAGAAACTGTCAAACAGCCCAAGTTGCTGCTACCAAATCTGGGTTTTCTATTCTGTAGGAATCATGAAAACATGCCCCAAATGTTTCCTAATCCAGCTGTTTTCAGCAGGTGACAATAGAATTTTTGTTTCCACTGTGTATCTGTGTCATGTTACATAGTTACTCTCCCAGTCCTTATCCATCTAACTGAAATTTAAAAAAAATGTCCAAAGATGACAACCAAGCATACCCTGACCAATATACAATATCTGGGAAGTAAACATGTCTGTATTATAGGATTGCTAAATGTGAGGTTAAATTTCACAAGAAACAATGCTGTGCTATCTTGGTACTAGAGAGTAACTCAAATTCATGTACAGCCAATGACTTGGTTTTTGCTGCTTTTTATGCTGTGGTGTGTTTATTACTAGATTTTATATTTAAAAAATCAAAATAAAATAAATATCTTACACCAAAATTAATCACACATAAAGTATATGCATTTCAATAAACTGTGTATTTACAAGAGTTTATTTGAATCTGTGGTATTTCTCATTGGATTTGACGCCTACGCTATTGCCTATAATTTCATGTACTTATCAACCACCAGAAGTTAAAAATCTATGACAGTATTAGAACTAAATAAACAATTGTCTTCATATCCTTTTTTATAACTATGTCATCACCAGCATTCAGTCCTTTCTCATCCCCTACTATTTAACCTTTCAAACTCTCTATTATGTATGTTATAAGGTATCTGCATCATCAATTTGTTACATATATACATATATTATTGGCTAGATTGAAAATACGAGGAGACCTGTTCAGTCATCCTCATCAGCTAAGACCATGAAACCCAATATGGACACGTTCAACAACACCATCATATACGGGCTGTCCATGCATGCTTCAGCATTGCCAGAGCATAAATTTCATTCACTTTTTCAGATTCAAAATATAAGGGAGAAGATGTGTCTGTCCTTCCTTCCTTCCTTCCTTCCTTCCTTTCTTTCTTTTGTAGTAATAATCTGTTTATGTTTTAACAAATAAAGCTTGACTTAAGGTCATAGTACAGAGCTAAACCATTAGAGGCCAGGCTGTGGTGACTCACACCTTTAATCTCAGTACTTGGGAGTCCCATGCCTTTAATCTAGCATTAGGGAGGTAGAGACAGGAAGGAATAAGGCTGGGCAGAGAGAGGAATATTAGCTGGGACGAGACAAGAGCTCCATACAGTCTAAGGATGACGTTTGAGGAAAGAATCTGAGGGCAGGTTCACACTGTTTGGTCTAAGCATTGGTAAAGTAAAAAGTTCTCTCTAGTGGCTAGCTGTACTGCTCCTCTGATCCTTCAGCTTTCACACCATAATATCTGACTCTGTCTTTATATATTAGGATCAATTAGAATTCATGCTTACTTTCTTTCTTTCTTTCTTTCTTCCTTCCTTCCTTCCTTCCTTTTTCTTTCTTCTTTCCTTCCTTCTCCCCTCTGTGTTTCTTTCTTTTGTGATTATTTGATCCCAGTTAATATTCACATTATTTGCACTATTAAGTTCAAAATTTCTTGAAAAATTGTACTTTCATTTTCTCTAGATATGAATAACATTTCATTTTCTACATATAGCAAATTTTTATTATCCATTCATCCACTGATGAGCAACTAATTTTATTCTCATTCTTAGCTATAGTAAATAAATAAGGACTAAACATGTGTACACAGCTACATAG
This sequence comes from Microtus agrestis, assembly GCA_902806775.1. Lineage (NCBI taxonomy): Eukaryota > Metazoa > Chordata > Mammalia > Rodentia > Cricetidae > Microtus > Microtus agrestis. The sequence continues at coordinate 272,806 of CADCXT010001939.1, forward strand.
TGATGATAGGTTATGCTGCTCACAGGATATATGCCCAGGAGTAGAATTGAAAGGGGTCATATGTACTTTCTTTTTTAATCTTTTGAGAAATCTCGAAAATAATCAGTAGCTATAATGTTTTGAATCTCCATCAACAATGAGTAATGCTTCTTTTATCTTCTTATTTTCTTCAACATTTGTTGTTATATTTGTTAATAACAGCTACTCTGACTGTGGTTAGATACTTTTTCAAGCTAGTTTGAATAGCATTTCCTTGATAGACAGTAAAAATGAAAACTTTTAAAACAGTTACTGGTCATTTGGGTTTGCTTTTTGAAAACTGTCTATTCAGTTCATTGGCCCTTTTGTTGTTTGAAAGTTTTACTTTCCTGGTGTTTAAGTTCTGCAATTCTTCATAAATTAAATTAAATTTGCCCCTTTTCTGAAGTATGGCTGTCAAAGTTTTCTCCCAGTCTGTGGACTATTTTCTTATCTGTTTGCTCTAATGACTGTTTATCTGTTTCCTTTCCTGAATGAAATCATTTTATTTCTTTTTAATTATATTTCTTATTCCTTGCAGTTAGTTTCTGAATTCTTAGTGTTATATTCAAAAAGTTATTGTCTACCTAATAACATGTATGGTACCTCCTTACATGGAATAATACTGTTAACTATTTTCCTATAAGAAAGCTACTTAATAAACATAATTCTATCTATAAACAAAGCTACATAGTTTTAATGGACATTTCACAATAAGAATAATAATGCTTATTCTAAAAGCCACCAACCACCTAACATGAACCACAATAGGAAAAGCCCTTTTTGAGTTCCTGGTAAAGGCCATCCAAGAGACTCCCAAAATATGAAGCCAGTTGATGCCAGAAGACGCAGTGCAAGCTTCCAAAGGAGGGGGTTCTACCAAAGGTCCTACCAAGTCGAGATGCCTATAAACAACATCAAAGATGAATATTGCACAATAACCCTAAGGGTGCAGTTAAGTGTCACTGAAAGTCTTTATAGTATTCAACAATTCTCTAATTAGATTTAAGGTACAATCAAAATAATGGAAATCACATCTCATACTGAGAACCTAGATAACTACTCAGTTCCAATAAAATAATTATTCTTTTAGAAGAATTGACAACCACTGATTTACTAAACCAGCATAACCCTAAAAATCATCTGTAAATGCACAGGTAGCTAAAGTCTTCACCTCTTGTCCCTGAAACTTCTCTTCATAACAGACAGAGACTACTACAGAAAACACCAACCAATCAAAATGCAGAGTTACAAACCTCTCTTCCAATGAATATTTCTTCAAAACCCTCCCACACCTAACAGTCAGAAATTTGCAGAAAAGGGGTTAGAAAGATCAGAATAGGGAGTTTGTTGGGAGATTATGTCTCCTTGTAATGTCAGAAGCTACGTTCATAAAGTCTCACAAACATTATACACAACATGAGCTGATGAAGGATATCAGTGGACATTCCAAGGTGGATGGGTAACAGTCCAAGAGGCTTAAGCCTGGGCAAAGAATTACAGGCAGCTGAAAAACATTTGGGAATGGGATAAGAGGTCTTCCCTAGGAAAAAGGATGGCAATCAGTTGTTCAGGGTTGAATGGTCAGCCCTGAAAACATACATACAAAGTATTATTAACAGGAATGAACATTAATATTTAGGTATATGTGCATATTGTATACAAAGGCAATGAATGAAAAACATGTTATGGATTTGAAGACAAGTGAGAAGAATTTGGAGGGAGGAAAGTGAAGGGAGAAATTATGTAATTTTATTTTCTTAAAAAACAGAAAATAAAAAATTCATAATAAGCACTAAGTTAAAAAAAATTTACATGTTTTCAAATAAAGCATATCTAGTTTATGTGATAGTTATAACATGCGTTTTGAAGAAAAAAATTTATAAATGCAGGGAGATATATTATAGGTTAGAGTAACAGACACTGCATGAGACTCTGCATACAAAGATTATTAATCCCCCTGCTGCAATAATATACCTGAACAAAGGCATTCATCATAGCTGTCATGAATAAATTTATTGTTAACAACACAACCCCAAATCATCAGGGAAGATTATCTTAATTTTCTTTTCTACTATTTTCAGTAGTTGGTTATGACTGTGGGAAATCATGTTGATTGTAACCTGACATGGGAAGATCCATCTCACTGTGGGTAGCACCTTTCCATGGACATGATTTTGTGAAACACATAAGAGATATTTTGATTGAGGGAATCATTATGGAGCTAGTAAGACACCTGGAACTACAAAAATATCCACAAGAATAACCCCAGTTAAGACCCTAAGCAAAGAGGAGAGGTGCCAAAACTGTAGTCAGATGGATGAATATCTTAAATGTCACCGTAGAACCTTCATCCAGCAACTAATGGAAACAGGCAGAGACGCACAGTGAAGTACTGGGCTGAGCTCCCAAAATCCAGTTGAAGAGTGGGAGGAGTGAGAATATGAGCAAAGAGGTCAAGACCATGATGAAGACACCCACTGAAACAGCTTACTGTGAGTTAACGGGAGTTCACCAACTCCAGCCAGACAGGGAAGGAACAAGCAAAGGACCAAACTAGTCATTTTGAATGTGGGTGACAGACAGTTGTATGGCTGGGATAGACTGGGTGACCACTGGCAGTTGCACCAGGATTTATCCCTACTGCTTATACTGGCTTTTTGGAAATCCGTTCTCTTTGAATGGATACTTTGCTCAGCATAGATAAAAGTATGGAGGACCTTGGACCTTCACCAAAGGAAGGTCCGTACCCTCTCTGAGGAATGGATGTGGAGTTGGGAGTGGAAGGTGGAGGGAACAGGAGGAGGTGAGGTAACTGTGATTGGTATATAAAATGCAAAAAGATGATTTGTTTTCTTTTTTAACAAAATAGAAGATGGAGAAATTGAGCTGAACAGAGTCAGACAAACTAGCAAATGAACATGTGTGTATTTGCTGCTCTCTGCTCTTGAATGTGGTTATGATTTGACCTTCTTCAAGTCTTCTTATAGTTAAATTTTCCTGAAAGATGAACCATAACCTGCAATTATCAGTTCAAACAACCTCCTTTCTCACCTAAATAATTTTTGGTCATGGCAGTTTTTCACAAAACCAGAAACCAAACCTGCACAATAGACTGCTAGTTTTATCTCACATGGTATTTGTATAATGCAAGTGTTTAATATCAATAACCCAGCATACGGTAAATATGTTTACTAATACATAATTTTTTATACTGGAAACTAATGCAGCATATTAACTTTCTTGAGCTTCAATAACAAAATAGTTTGACCTAGATTGTTTAAACAACAAAATTATGTTTTTATCTGTTATTCTGAATGCAGAAATCTGAATATAAAGGTCTCAGTGTGGTCAGTTTCTAGAAAGTGTGTTTGTCCTGACATGCATAAGACTGCCTTTTTGGTTTCTAAAAGCAAGAAAAAATAGTTACAGCATTCTTTAAGGGATTCCTTTGTGAATGTGAATGGATAGGACATTTAAGGATATAGTACATTTAAGTTTTTAAGGTAAATTCAGTAAATAAATTCAGTAAATAAATAATTCTCTACATTACATGACAAAGGGGTCTCCTACAGGATGTCATCATCATGATATTCAAGATTTTACTCAATAATTGCCTTAGTATTGAATGAAAACTGATTCTAGCTTTGTTCTTAACATATTTATTTGTTCTATCAATAAAGCGCATATTAATGTTAGTAGCATATTTCAAGTGTTAATGGATAAACTGATTTCCCACTGTCAATTTTACTTTGAAGGGAGATGAAAGGAGAAAGCACAACTGAGTAGGACATACAACATCCAATAGTGAATGAAAAGCATTAGGATCAGAGAAACGGAAAAACTGATCAATCCTTCTTAAGAGAATTATGCTCTCAAGTTATCCTTAGCACTAACAAATTTAACATGTAGATGTGAAGTTTTTAAACATAGTTTTCCAATTTAAATATTTTATAAATCTTTGTTTTAAGCAACATGCATAATTGACATCAGACTATAAATATTTCAAATTTTAATTCTTACTATTAATTGCCCCAAAATACATCTAGATATGAAGTATCAGACTGAAACACTAAATTATTTATCAATAAATAGAAAGATCAAGTTCTAGTTTGACACACATAGACAGAGACAAATCAAGATTTACACACAGCGGATCAACTAAACAATCGCATACCACAGCCTGTACCCTACTTTATGCTCATCTGCCTCTTGATTAACTCATCCCGATGCTAGTCTCCAAATTTGATTTGTTTTAATCATTCCAGAAGATAGGAGATTAAAAGATTCTAAACTAAATAGCTGAGAATTTTATTCTATAACAATATCGAAGACTCTTCCAGCCACAATAATTTATAAGCTATCGGTGTCTGAATTTATTGTTTCTACATATAATATTTCTATCAATATCTTAATGCTTCTCTTGTTACAGAATTTTCCAACACAGAAACTAAACATATGAAAACTTATGTCTTGAGCAATAGACATCCTAAAAATGTGCATATGTATGAAATTATTACAAATCTGAAGCACACTGATCAAATGCAGAAAGAATCCTCCTAAGTGCTAAAACAGTTGGAAGAGTTCTCCCACCCCCAAGTCCTACTTTTAAGTTCCTTTGATAGAAGGTGGCACAAAGTCAAGAGAAAACTTAAAACAAGCTTCACATTAATATTTGAAAAAGGGCACCCACTGTGTTTGATGTGGTGCCCTTCATGCAAATCATGTAGTCCAAGAGAAATCCCAGTAGGAAAGATACTGCTTTCTTCTTAGCATGCCCCCATTTTTTCTGATGGATAATAATGAACTTCTCACACTCCCTTTGCAACCCCCACCCCTCAAGCTACACAGAAATTAAGTTATTACTTGGTAGCTGAAGATTTTTTTTGACAGTTACCAGGCTGTCTTTTTATTATTATTGATATTTGGTCCAGAAAAAAAATGATATGAATTCTCATTTTAAGTATGAGAAAAATTGGCATAGCTTTGTTAATATGAACATAATAATCTCTATGATAATTTGTAAAAAATAAGACATAGTCGTATAAATTATCTCAAAGCATGATGGCTATTTTCAAAAAGCACTTCTTTGTGCACTAGAAGCCTGCAGAGCACCGGTTTAGTGAAAGAGGGGGGATAATTGATAGAGAGCCAATGCACAGGGAACACCCACACAACCAACTGTGAATCCTCCATAAAGCACTCTAAATTAGGGAGGAGTGAACACAGCAGCAGACTCCACAGTTGGAGCTACTGCTGTGCAGAAAGCGTTTTCTTCTTTGTTGGGTGCTCTGGTTCCAGGGCCTATCTGCACAGACTCGGGAATCCTAAACACGAAACTGAAATGAAGTATTGATCTGTCTTTCTTTAATAACAATATGGGATAGTTAATGTTTCCAGTGACACCATACCACTAAGTTCACCTAGAAGAGATCCTGGGTAGCTTTTCTTGCTCTCTTTAAAATTAAAATCATTTCTATTCTACATTGTTTGTACAAACTTCAAGCTTATCTAATGAAATAAATTCAAAAACGAAATACCCACAGTATTTTCTGAAGAGCTTTCCAAATTGTTGATTACTTTTAACTCCACCTCAATTTAAAGTAACTACCCATTTATGTAGTACCCATTTAGTACAGACTAACTCCTCGACATTTTATAGATTGTCAGCGTCAATATTAAAAGGTGATGGAGTTTCATACTCTTCTAACTAGATAGCATGGATTCTTATGATAACCAAATTTCTGTATTTTAACGGTTTATAATAAACAGAGTCAAATCTGTCTGGGAATCTCCCCAGGATACTGAGTAATGATTTTCTCAATTTTTACTATTCACATGGCTTCTACAGTATAAATTGATCATAATAGCTGAGGAAGCTTTGGAAGAATTTCAGGATCTCAGGATATGTTGTGTAGGTGAAAGGTAGGTAGTCATGCTAGATTTATGCCTAGAAATAACGAGTACTTTATGTGGCTGATTAAACATTCTCTTTTACAACCCCATTCCTCCATTCCATTAAACCTTCATATTTTTAGTCCAATGAAGATGAAAATTGCAATAGAATGCAAACTTGATTATTTCAGATGTTTATTCGTTTTCACGGTATTTTTTGCTCAGTACTTCTGCTCTCAGGACATACTGCAGCACGGCTTTAATCCCAGAACTCCAGAGGCAGAGGCAGGCAGAACTCTGTGAATTCCAGGCTAGCCAAACTATATAGTAAATTCTGGGAAAGACAGAATCATATAGTGAGATGCTGTCTCAAAAAAAAAAAAAGAAATTCTTTATTTTGTGTTACTTAATTTTAAAGATATACAATAAGATATACAATTCTAGTAAAATGCAAGCTTTATGTTCTGGTTTAATTTGAGTAACAGTCTAATAAAATATATTACATCTAATGCAGATGCTTTCAGTTATTTTATTATTTATTATCCTGGGTGTGAACAAAAGCTATGTTATATAACACAGTAACTGATTTACCATGTAAAGATTTATTTAGTCTTTGAACCTGTTTATTTGCAACATTATATTAGTAACAATTTTAAATTATGAGTCATAATGAAATTGTTCATTTCTTAGAGAGCCTACATATTTTTGTGTAACTTATTATAATGATAATGATTTATCATTTTTACTTTTAATATGATTTTATAACAATTCTGTCAAAATGTGATTACCTGAGTAAGATACCACCATAACAAAAGCTTTGAAAAATACTGTATCAGATGCAGACTTAAAATTGTGATCACAGATATGAAAATGCCTAGTTGAATATTATTCATGTTCTGCAAAGAAATATCACAATACTGTGACCAAACAACATCAATAGTATTGAGTTTGAAGTTTGTAAGGCCCTTGGACGTTTACTTTAGTTTCCCCTTGAATAAACTAGCAAAATAAATAAATAAATATAAGAAAATAAATAAAATGCGAAAAAGGATATTTTTGTTAAAATATGGACACTGATATTTATTTTATATAATGAGTTATTATTACTTTGATACTTTTAAAATAATGATTTCTTATCCTTTTTTCAAAAAAAAAGCCATGAATTTTAATATGAGATCCAAAAAGTAATGTAACTAAACAGCAGCCTTCATGTGATGGTGCCAGTACACTGTGTGAGGGAACGACTAAAAAAACTACACCTACTCAAGCACAGTGGATCGCTTCTTTAATCAAGCACTTGGCAGGAAGAATCACGAAGATCTTTGTGAGTTTGAGCCAGCCTAGTCTACAAAGTAAGTTCTATTATATTCAGGACCTTTAACATAGAAATCCTCTCTCTCTCTCTCTCTCTCTCTCTCTCTCTCTCTCTCTCTCTCTCTTTTCACACACACACATACACACACACACGCAAAGTCAAGGAAAGAAAAGAAAAGAAAAAGAAAGGAAAGAAAAAGAAGGCTACACCTAAGCCACCTGTGCCATATGGCTTATAGCAAGTGGTAGGTACTATTCTGAATTTCAACCAATGATATCTTCAATAAAGCACCTTCTAATTACTGTTCTGATGATGCTACAATTTATAATTAACACGTACAGTGATGGGGAACTTCAACTTCAGCCAATCACATTCTGTTAAGGGTGTGTCCCCTTGGAGCCACACAAAACAGATAAAAACAACCTTGCTTGCTTCTCCCTCTTTGCCCTCTGCATTCCTGGATCGCTGGAACCCTGGTTTGTAAGTTTTCTTTCTTCTGTTTATTAAAGCTGAATATTAAGTTGGTCTGGTTAATTACAACTTCCAATCAACCACGTCCCTTCAATACAGAGCAGTAGAAGACTGAACACAGATAGAGAATTTCATGTCTGAATAGATTTTGATGCGTATTTAAGCTCTCTTTTAGTATATATATTTTATATATATAGTGTTTTATATGATGTGGGAGTGTCATATATCAATCTGTTGATTTCATTGGCTAAGCAATAAATAAACTGCTTGGCCCCATTGGTTAGAACATAGGTGGGTGGAGTAAAAAGAAGAAAATGCTGGGCGGAAGAGGAAGTGAGGTCAGAAAGCATGCAGCTCTGCTCAGAGCCAGACGTCTCAGAGAGAGACACCATGCTCCTGTCTAGCGGGCAGACGGGATAGCTCTGCTCTCTGAGGCCGAGGGATGAAACTCCGACTCAAGATGGATGTAGGCTAGAATCTTCCTGGTAAGCGCACCTCATGGTGCTACTAACATGATTAGAAATGGGTTAGTCCAGGTGCGAGAGTTAGCCTAGAAGAGTCATGATAGAAATGGGCCAAGCAGTACTTAAATGAATACAGTATGTGTGTTGTTATTTGGCATAAGCTAGCCACGTGGAGCGGCTGGGGTGTTGGGGCGCAGCCCGCCACTGCTATTTCAACAGATGGCTGCCCAACGTGAGGACAACTGAATCCACAGAAAGTCTGAGAAAGCTTGGGAAAGAGTAAAGCATGTTTGTTTTCTTGGTAGCAGCAGATTCTCGGTTCTGCTCTGCTAGCTAGAGTCAAGCAAGTGCTCTCATCTGAGAGAGGCTTCCTGACTCAGCTTCAGCTGCAAAACCCTGCAGCTCTTAAGAGGTCCTGCCAGGAAACATTTAAATGGTGTTGATAAAAGCGGACTGAATGCTTGTTTGTTTTCAGCAGTAGCAGGAAAAAAGCTGCGCCGTTTAAAAATGCTGGCTTTCTGGGCTGTCCTGCCTGGGCAAACTCTGACTCTTTTACGCGGGCGGGTCATGCGGTTTACAAGCCCAGGCTGTGGAAGCTGTCAAGGACCTTGAAACACTGTAGAGTTGTGGCACTGAAGGCGGCTCTGGCCGGTACCTCAGCCACAAGGTTGGAATGGTGGAAATCTAAGGAATGGACTGGATCTAGCTGGCAAAGCCACGACTTTAGTCCTACTGATTTTGCTTGGTAAATTAAAGGCTCGTGTGGTCAGAAAAAGAGAGATATACAGTAAAGAGAGATTCAAAGACAAAGAAAATTTCTAAATGATTTACAGTGTGTTGAAAATATATGCAGACTAAAAGTTGAAGTTCATAAAGTAAAAACAAAGTAAGAAAAAGAGAAGTTGTGTGTGGTAGTACACGCCTTTAATCCCAATGCTTGGGAGGCAGAGGGAGATTGACCTCTGTGACTTCAAGGTGTGGTAGCACAGGCCTTTAATCCCAGTGCCTAGAAGGCAGAGACAAACAGATCTCTGTGAGTTCAAGGTGTGGTAGCAAACACCTTTAATCCCAATGCCTGGGAGGCAGAGACAGAAGGATCTCTGAGAATTCAAGGACAGCCTGGTCTAAGGAGTTATTCCAGGACAAAGATACAGAGTATATAAAATAAAAGTAAAAATAAACGAAGTAGAGTTAAAATAAAGTTACACAAAGATGGAAAATACACAGAGAATTTTGATACTGTATGCTATTATGCTCTCTTTGAATTGTTTGAATGCTGAGGAAGGAGCAACAGCTGCTAAAAGATATTTGTTTATAAATGCTGTTGAACTAATCCTACATAGATATTCTGAAAATTCCTTGACTTTGCAATTTGGATCTAAGGACATGATACTTTGGAAAGGAGTTTCTTGTTTTGTTTTCACAGAGGAAGAGACCCTGTTCATTTCTTCTATCCGAATATGGTATGATGGACCACGCCCTCCTGAAGGGTTGCTGTAAAACATCTTCAGAAAATTGCTTCACTCAACTGCCAACTGAGATGAAACTAGCACACAGGTTATACCATGAAAGACCTAATTAACGACGCCCCCATTCAGCAGGAAGCAGTTCAGAGAGAAAAACTGCGCCCATGTTCCCAAATATGGTTTATAAATGTTCCTTTACATTTAAAGGGGGATATGATATAGGTATGAATAATTTGCATTAGTATAGATGTTGCTTTATTGATAGAGATTTAAGGTCAATTTTGTTATATGTATCTGTATTTCTGATCTTGATTAAGGTATTGTGATTGTGTAGTTCACTTAAAATGTAATGTATATAGGCTGTTAATAATCATCTATAATAGTCAAGTTTGTAGTCATGTTAGTTAAGATTTTCGAGATGTGCACGAATATATTTCTGATAGGCATTCTTCATATCTTTCAAAGGCTAGAGAATATGGCATTTTAAATGTTTTGATAACTTAGGACTTTTCATGACAATGAGACACTCTGCTCCTGGCAGCACCAATCTACTTTAGGAAGAAGATGGGCATCGAAGAGGATCCTTATGGAGTTTGATAGCCATTTGGGCAAGAAACTGCTCTTGCCTGAACTATTGCATAAACTGGACACAGAGAACCCGCAGAGAGAGGACTACTGAACTTGCCTAAGGGTGAGATGATCTTTCGGGGTTCCTGATTCATGAAAGAGTCTGCAAGACATTCTTCAGGACAAGCAGATAGTGACTGCCTTTGAAATTTCCTGCTTTGTGGAATGGCTGCTGAAAACTATGGGCCTGTAGGCCGAAGATGGATGCCCCAACGGTACAGAGGAACTTTGGGTGACTGTACAGGCAGCGAGATGTCTCTGTCATTTCTAGAGTTTTGAAAATTGTTCAATTTTATTTGCTGTTCCAGTTAAAGCCTTTCCTTTTGTTTAAACAGAAAAGGGGAAGTGATGTGGGAGTGTCATATATCAATCTGTTGATTTCATTGGCTAAGCAATAAATAAACTGCTTGGCCCCATTGGTTAGAACATAGGTGGGTGGAGTAAAAGAAGAAAATGCTGGGCGGAAGAGGAAGTGAGGTCAGAAAGCATGCAGCTCTGCTCAGAGCCAGCGTCTCAGAGAGAGACACCATGCTCCTGTCTAGCGGGCAGCGGGATAGCTCTGCTCTCTGAGGCCGAGGGATGAAACTCCGACTCAAGATGAATGTAGGCTAGAATCTTCCTGGTAGCGCACCTCATGGTGCTACTAACATGATTAGAAATGGGTTAGTCAGGTGCGAGTTAGCCTAGAAGAGTCATGATAGAAATGGGCCAAGCAGTACTTAAATGAATACAGTATGTGTGTTGTTATTTCGGCATAAGCTAGCCACGTGGGCGGCTGGTGTTGGGGCGCCGGCTATTTCATATATATATATGTTGTGTATATGTATTATGTGTGTGTGTGTAGTGTATATGTATTGTATGGTGTGTTTGTGTTTATAAATTGTTGTGCATTTTGTTGACATATTATGTGTGATTTTTCTTGGAAGACAAAGACATAAGTTAGCTTTACTATAAACCAGTGAATTCTGTTATCAGAATACTTCCAAACCAACTATTTCTTCTATTAGTCTTATATTTTTTTGTATGGAAACAAACAAAAAAACCTGATATTTCAGGAATAGTGATCAGGTCAGTTGTTTTTTATTAATTACATTTATAAGTATGTATCTCTTCTCTGTGTGTGTGTGAGTATGAGGAGGGGTCATGGTGTAGCTGTGAAGCCAGAAAACAATTTGGGAATGTCTGTTTTCTTTTTGCTCTATAATGAAGTGAATTTAGGTCATTAGGTTGGTGGCAAGCCTATCTCATCTATGTCAACTGTCCAAGTTAGAAATGTAAAAAAAAAATACATTAATAAGTTATACTAAAGTAAGTTAGACTAAATATTAAAAAATATTATATGCTATAATATTTTCATTGATTCTGTTAAGTATCTCAAGATTAAGATCTGTTATTTTGAGCATATATCCTGTAGTTTATACAAGTTTCTATTTCAATTATATGGAGGGTAGAAGAAAGAGTAGTAAGTAGTTAAAACTATGTCTTTCTCAAAATTGTTTCACAGTGACAGGTAAATTTCAATATAATTTTGATCACAATATAGAAGAATGCTATATTTTACCTATCTCTGCACTTTCTAAGAGTTTCTAAGACCTTTAAAGAATGATATTTATGCCGGGCGTTGGGGGCGCCCGCCTGTAACCCCACCCCCCGGGGGGGAGGGGGGGGGGCTCTTTTTGAGACAAAACCCCCCCAAAAAAAAACAAAACAAACCCACCCCCAAAAACACCCCAAAAAAAAAAAAAAAAAAAAGAATGATATTTATATTTAGTTAATGTCTGAATTCACATCATGATAAAAGCTGTGCATGCATTATTAATCCTCTAGACTGCTCATGGAGTTAAGATACCACCCTTATTTATAGATGTAGATCCTTGGCAAGCTTTAGAAGCTGATTACAAGTTAACCAGCAACAGATTAATGGCTGAAATTTACCAGTTTATCCATGAAATTTTTTGTCTTTAAAACCTAATATAACTACTCTAACTGTGTAGTAGGCTCATTGAGTTGTTGAGTCTTTGTTTCTGGTTGATTTCCAGGCTCTGTTTGTTTGTTTGTTTGTTTTAGTTAGAAATGTTCATTATAATAAATATAAAAGGAAAAAAACTTGTGAAATGCAATTACTACTAATTGATTTATTTGAAAAATCATGTGATTATTGGATTAAGTAATATAAGTGATGAAGGGAAGAGTACTATGGTCCCTGCTACACCAATATGATGGATTGTGGAACACCAGAATAATGCTTGGTTTTCATTCTTGGGGCCACTCTTGGATTTAGGGTTTGGACTCTGACTAGTTCCATATCTGAAGTTCTGGTTAGAACTCTGGATTTAGACTCAACATAGTTCCTTATCAATTGTGTAGGGGGTTAATGGAATAAGACAGGAAAGTGTTGATATCTCTCCTCATCAGTGAAACTTCTTTTCCCGGTCGAATGAAACCACTACAGAAATCTACAAGTGATCCAAATGTAGAAAACAGCTGACCACAGAGTGAGCAACTGAATAAATACATTTGCAAAGCATTCCATAAGGCAAAAGCTCAGGGGACATCCTGGAAAAGGGTACAGAAAGATTGTAAAAGACACAAGATCAGGGTATTTGCTCTGAAATAGTGTCATTTATGTTTAAGAGGAAAGTTATCCTTATGAAATCTCAATATGGCTACTAAAACGTGGTGTTGACACTGCCAACTCTAGTTGACATGCTAGTGACCAAGGGGAGAATCGAAAAAGGCCTTACCCTAGACGCAGAGCAACAGGTGATTAATAACTACTGAGTGAGGGGAAACAAATCTTCTCCAAAGACGTGCTGCCTGATAGGATACACAATCCCCAGCCATCAAACCTAAACACATACATACTAAAGAAACACAAACTGGATTCATCAGGTTATATTAATAGGATGTTTTGTGTATTATTGATAATGATTAAAGAAGGGATCAGAAATTTGAGATGGAGTTAGGCAGTCACAGTAGGAGATGACAGTTTGAGAAATGGGCAGGAAAAGATGTAAATAGTGTACTCAATTTAGAATTATGAAACTCTAAAAAGATTAAAAATTTAAATTGACAAAAGAATAATGCTATACCTGACTGTAGTGTAGTCCCAAAGGCTTTGTGATGGAAGCTTCTAAGAAAACTAATCGTTTGACTATGAAATGAAAAATAATTTTCCAAAATTAGTAAGTGAATTTATCTTCCCCAAACTAGTATGGAAAAATTCTGTCATCCATATTCAGAGGGTCTACTTTCATCCTATGCTAGTTCCTACTCTGTCTGCCTGGAGTTTGTGAGCTCCCATTAACTCAGTTAAAGTATTTTAGTGGGTATCCCCAGCATTGTCTTGACCTCTTTGCTCATATTCTCACTCGTCCCACTCAGCTGGACTTTGAAAGCTCAGCCCAGTGCTCTGTTGTGGGTCTCTGCCTCTGTTTCTATTAGTTGCTAGATAAAAGTATTAGCATAAAACAGATACATTGCCAATGAAATCATATCAAAGACCTGGATATTAATCCACACACCTAGGAACACCTGATTTTTGACCAAGAAGCTAATATTATACAATGAAAAAAAGAAAGCATCTTCAACAAATGGTGCTGGTCTAACTAGATATCAACATGTAGAAGAATGAAAATAGATTCACATCTATCCTCATTCAAAAATTTCCAGTCTAAATGGATTAAAGAACTCAATATAAATCTGACCAAACTTAACCTGATATTTTACATTTCTTAAGTGTGATCAATAATATCTGGACATAGTTAACACCTTTTCTTACCACCTGAATCTCAGAGCCTAAACCAAAACAGATTGTCTACTGAATTTAAAATTTTTCCTTCAAAAACTGGTACAAAGTGCTAATTGCTATTTTGCATTATAATGAGGAGGTGCTTATGTTGGTGTCTTAGGACAACATATGTTGATCTCATGAAGGACTATGATATAAGTCCAGACTCTTACAGTACCACTCTAAGTCACTGTAAATTCTACAAAGTTCTTAGATCCTACAAGGCCAGAAACCTGTAAATTCATAAGTAAAATCTGTGTAAGTTCCATTTGTGATATGTCTAGAAAGATACATGTCTGACCAAATTATTCTGTCAGTAAGGCTAATGATAGAAAACAGGCTTCAAAATTTCATAATGTTAGACAAAGACTGGACTATGAGAGCTTGCCTGATATAGTGTAGACTGAAGTCATGTTCTTGACCATTCACAAACATATGTGTGTCAATAAAAGTGAGATGTAATCATAAGATTACTTGTACACATTGCATGAAAATGTGAGGTAACAGAGCCATTGTTGCACAAGCAAAATTACAGAGGAAAGCCAACAGTTTTCAGAGTCAGTGGCCCTGATGACTTTGCCAGGCAGGATTCCTCCATTCTGAGAATAATATCTCTAGTGGATTGATATCTGATTTATCAACTGATATAAGCTGTAATTGTGTCATGGACCACAATAGCTCTAATAGATTCTCTGACATTGGGGTAAGGTAGAAACCTGGTTCAATAGAAACTTCCATGAATTTACATGAATCATCCCACCTAAGATTACAAAAAGTAGTAGGTAGGTAGCCTGATCTGGCTATCTTCTGTAATCAGTTTGGCAAGTACCCCAGTTGTCATCAAAGAGCCTTCATTTATTAACTGATGTAAATTGAACAATTGATATCCTCTTATAATTTTTTCCAGAAGTCAACAATCCTTCATTTTTTTATTATCTTTATTTGCAGAAAAATAAATGATTCCCGAGATGCAAAGTTTGTATATTAGGCATCTGACAGATAACATAATAATCTTACTGAACTTTTTATCATATATAAATACATATCTATATCATTATATGTCATTAGATTTCATTTCAATTTATTTTTTAGTTTATGAAATAGATCTTCTTTGGCAATGTTCATTGTTAGTGTTCATTCACACCAGATGAGATACGCATCTCTTTTAACCATAGTTAAATCTCTTGTAATTATTATCTAAAGTAAAGTCAGACTCACTTAAAGCCATTTTGAAATAGTAACGGCAACATTCCTGAGGATAAGGAGATAGGTTTGCAAGCCTTAACCCTAAATCTCATTATATGGCAAGTTGCTCTTCTCCTTTGGGCTCCATGGTTGTATTTTTATCTGGTGGGATTTTGGTGAGATTCTGCTGGGATCTGGAAATCCTTACTTTGGGGCAGTGCAATTCTTGTCTCTATGTCAAATGTCTATTTCTAAGCTCCTTACTTTAAAACAAGAGGAAAATGCCAACAGTATGAGATAATAATAGATGCCTTCATTCACAATTTGGACACTGAACAAAACACCCTTAAACAATGTGCAGAAATTTCTGAAAGAAGGCCATCCTCCGGGCCAACAAATTGCAAAGCCTTGAAAGAATTTAGCAAGAAACAAGCTTTTCTCTATATTTGAGATTGATGGATTCTCTCAAATTTGGATTAGCTATTTTGCTTAAAACCTTTTCTTTCCAATGAAAATGTTAACTGAAGGAAATGTACTCTGTCTGCTTCTGTTTAAATAACTAAAAACTGGGATAACTAAAAACCTCATACATTGAGGGTATGTGTGAGTGCCTAGGAACAAATGGAATAATAATTATTTTATTTTGAAATGAATAAATGAAAAGAAAGGACAGCAAAGAAAGGATAACATGATATAACAAATGTACCAAAACATGGATAATATCTGTGTGTAAAAACTTTAAAACAAGAACAAAGAAACTCAAAACAAGTCAAAAGAATCCAAATAAGAGTTAAACATATGCACACTTTGTTCATGGAGTTGAAGAAACTACATTGCTCTATAATTGTCCATGAATAAACCAAAGTCTAAATGATATTTATTTCTCAATTTATTTTGAAAACTATATGGAAAATAAAAAGATTTCAGTGGTTAATACAAAGGAGTAGTTATGAAGATGTGTGATGCCAGTAGAAAGATAAATATGGTCTTGAACGAGTGTAAGTGTGATAGTTTGAATGTAAAATAATATAAGTTTGAACGTAATCTCATAGGATATGGTACTATTAGGAGGTGTGGAAGAGGAAACTTCAAAGCGGCTTATTGTAGACCCTCTATTGTAGTTACTAGTGTTAGCTCTAATGATGATATATAGAGAAAAAGAGCAAGCTGAGAACAAAAAGTATTTGAGGAGAAAAAACACCAGAAAATACAATAGAGCTAAGTCCTATGTTCGAGGAGGTAAATAGATTAACAAACAGAATAAATTGAATGGTGACTTTAGGGTAAAATCCCATCCATCTAAAATTTCAATCTTGAGAACGGAAATAAGGAAATATTAAAGACTAGTGCGGGGCAGACCTTAGACCTAACACTCTTGAGGATCTCTGATTTTGAGGCCATGCTGGGTTAGAGATCCACTTTCAAGACAGCCAAACTTAGGCCATGAAGGACAAAAAGCTTGGGAAGGTGTTAGTGAAGGAGGGAGAAATGTTCCAGCCCCAACAAGCAACAGAAATTGGCAGCTTTGGCCAAGTGGTTCTGAATGTAAGTTTAAGAACAGAAGAAAAGAATTATGGAATAAACCTTCCGAAGCTGGGCATGTGTCAGGGTGTCCCTGAATGGAGACCTAGCAGAAAGGCCATTGTGTGAAGTTCTAAAGCTGGAACATGGATTGCCTTAGAGAACCCAAATGATAAAGAAACCAGGGTCATGGGATACCTGATGAATAAAGTTGATAATAGGGAGTAGAACTATCCCAAGAGAAAGAGAGAGTGTTACAGTCAACAAAGCTGAACAGTGTTGGAGATCAGAAGAGAAGTTTGACATCAGACATTGAAGATGCAGAATTTAGAGTTTTCCCAGCTGGTCTTCAGTCTTCATGTCATCCAGTATTTCCTCACTAAGCTTTCTTCTCTAGGTTTTGGAATGGTAATAAAAATCCTACACTATTGAAAGTATACAATCTGATTTTTTTTTAAATTTTTATTTTACAGGGGATTACAATTAAGAGACCACATGAATGTCAGAAGAGAATTTGAACTTTGGACTTTTAAACATCGATGAGACTGTTATAGACTATGGGGACTTAGAAGTTAAACTAAATGCACTTAGCGTTATGATATTTTTACAAGCTTATGGATACTAGAAAGTAGAATGTGGTAGTTTGAATGCAATTAGCTCATATAATTTCATATGGAGCTGCGCTATTAGTATTTGTGGCTTTGTTGGAGTAACTATGGCCTTGTTGAAGGAAGTTTGTCACTCTCAGGGTGGGATTTGAGTTTTCCTGTGCTCAAGAACCTGCCCAGTGTTCTGCTCAGTCAACTTGTTGCCTGGAAAATGTTGGACACTTAGCAACTCTACCCCAAGTCTGCTTGGACTTAAGCTCTGAAAATGTAAGCAAGCCACCCTTAATTAAATCTTTTCCTTTATAAAACTTTCAGTGGTCATGGTGATTCTTGACAGCTCTAAGACAGTAAGGGGATTTATAAAGGCCATGTCAAAAATTTACAATGATGAAAAGGCAGAAGGCTCGACCTTGAAAAAGATATTTCCAAGCCTACAACAAGACTCAGAGAACAAGGAGAAAGAGCGGAAGGTGAGTGTGTTCCAGCTGCTGCTCCTGATAGCTTATATAAAATATGTACTTTGAGTACAACCTTGACATGAATTATAAGTGAAAAAATAGTAAAAATAAAGTCAAAAGATAAATACTGACATAGAAAAATATTTTTTTTCTTTAAGATTTTTCATTCATTTTGTATACGGACCACAGTTTTTCCTCCCTCCCCTGTTCCTTTTCCCTCCTCCCAGTTCTCATCTACCCCATCCATCCTACCTTCTTCAGTCCTCATGCAGAAACTGGTAGGCCTCCCATGTGAGTCAAAAAGCATGGTTTATCAAGTTGAAGCAGGACCAAGCTCCCATGCTGCATCAAGAGTAGGTGAAACATGCCAGCATGAGGAATAGTTTACCAAAAGTCAGCTCAAGTGCCACGGACAGGTCTTGATCCCACTACTAGGAGCCCTACAAGGTGACCAAGCTACAAAACTGTTACTCACGTACAGAGGGCCTAGGTAAGTCCTGTGCAGCCCCCCTTGCTGTCGATCTAGCCTTTGTGAGCTCCCATAAGCTCAGGTCAGCTGTTTCTGATGTTTCCCATAATGACCTTGATCCTCCTGGCTCTTACAATCCCTCCTCCCTCTGTTAAACATCAGTTAGTGGATGAAGGCTCTTTGAGGATAGGATGTTCAATCATACTACAAGGATATTTGCTTAACTGTGTTTATAGCAACATTATTTGTAATAGCCAGAACCTGAAAACAACCTAGATGCCCTTCAACCAGTGAATAGATGAAGAAAATGTGGTACAATTACACAATGGAGTATTATTCAGCTGTAAAAAAATAATGACATAATAAAATTTCTAGGCACATGGAAGTAACTAGAAAAATCATCCTGAGTGAGCTAACCCAGACCCAAAAGACACAAAAAGAAAAACATGGTATGTTCTCACTCATAAATGGATATAGCTGTAAAGTAAAGGATAACCAGGCAGCAATCCACAGCCCCAGAAAAGTTAAGTTACAAGGAGGATCCAAAACGTGATACATGGATTTCCCTGGGAAGGGGAAAAAGATTAGGGTAAACTGGGGGGAAAAGAGGGGAGCAGAAGATGGGAAAAAGGGAACATGAGGGATTAGGTTGGGCAGGTTGGACAAAGAACAGAAGGGGAGAGTATGAAAGAGGTATCTTGTTGGAGGAAGCATTTTGAGGTTAGAGAGAACCTGGTGCCAGGAAAACTACAAGGAATCCACAGGGATGACCCCAGCTAAGACTCCTAGCAAAAGTGGAGAAGGTACCTGTTCTGGCCTTCTCCTGTAATCAGATGGATGACTGCTAATTGTCATCGAGGAAAAAAATATTTTTTACTCAAAGTTCTCTTATATTTAAAGCTAAAAACACAATCCAGAAAATAAACCCAATTTCATTTTAAAGTTTACAATAAGCAAAATATTCTGAGTAACAATGGAAAAAAAAAGAACAATTAAGGGACATGTGGACAAAATATATATATATATATATATATATATATATATATATATATATCCACAAAAGATGCAGCTTACGTGGTATGCCTCAAGTTTTTTAAAGAAATAGAAAGGCTGCTAATTTTCAAAATAGTTCAAAGATATGAACAGATACTTGTATACAAATGAATGGTGAACACCTGACTGCCCCCATCTTATTTATCATTACAGAGGGAGAATCCACAGTAAAATACCATGCATGGCTTAAAATAAACAAGCATATTGACAAAGCAAAATTAAATCTCAGGTGCACACTCTATTCATTATGCAATCTGGAGGATTCAATCTTTTGGAGTCTCTTTCATATCTTAATTAACTGAGCTGCGATGAGATGCGAGCCTAAATCTGCAGAATGTGTTTGGTAAAATACATTCAGTTGACTGTGAAATGAGCTA
This sequence comes from Microtus agrestis, assembly GCA_902806775.1. Lineage (NCBI taxonomy): Eukaryota > Metazoa > Chordata > Mammalia > Rodentia > Cricetidae > Microtus > Microtus agrestis. The sequence goes on from CADCXT010001939.1 coordinate 292,523, forward strand.
TTATTACTGTGTACCTATGAAGCTATCAGGGAGGTGAAACTGTAAATGCTCGATGCACAGTGATCACTCACTTGTACACTATTGAAAGAGAAAGACATCAGAAGCGTTATTTATCAATTAGACATAATGATAAAATAAATGCCAGAATATAGTGGTGTGTGTGTGTGTGTGTGTGTGTGTGTGTGCATGTGTTGTTCCATGACTCATATGTGGAAATCAAAAGACACCTTTGTGAAACTGTTTTATGTTTCTTTGTTTCCGATCATGTGATATTCAGTAATTGAAATCTGGCTGTCTGGCTCAGAAGCAAGCATCAGTACATTCTGATTCTACGTTGTAAACCTATTTAACAGATTTAATTCATGTGCACACTAATTTACTTAGAAACCAATCAAGAAATGAAATGTTACAAATTAAATTAGGGACCTAAATATAACTTTAAATATGCATACTATATCTATGGCAATGTGGAGTAAACTGTTAATGAATTATTTCAATGTTTGCCATTAAATGGCCTCAGTTCAATAAAAATATTCACTATATAAATATTTCTTCGTTTTCATTGCATCTGTTTCTGATGAGTCACTATAGAGAAGGGTGATAAAGCTTCGAATTCTAAAGCTCTAAAAGACCCAAAATTGTAAAGTAACTCCCAATTGAAAGAAAATTTTAAAATGTCAACAGTTCTTTGGTGACAGTTTTAGTAGAGTATTTGAAGAAGCTTATTTTGGAAGGCCTTCTGGTCACCCCCAATTACTATGGCTGCCTTGGTTGTGGCAGCTGGCATGCAATCTTTGATTATACTATCATTAAAATGTCTTCTATATCATCTTTAATGCCATCAACACTCCATGTGCTTTCCACATTTCACCCTCAAGCTGGGAGAATACTCACAGAGGTATCTCTGAGGCTCCTAAGCTTCTTTCACACTTATAGGAGCTGGTGATTCAGAGGCAGTCTGGAACGCTGCTCTGCTTCATCCCTGCTACATTACAGATCCTCCATGTGCTTTAGTGATTACTCCCAGTTCTGTTCCTCTCTTACCTTCTAGGAACAGAAAAGAATTGCATTTCAGTAGTTTCCCAGTGCAGTATGTGAGAAATGCTATTAAGGATGGCAATATTGAAAGATAGTCTCAAAACATATCCACAGAGCTGAGGCAGGGAAAATTCAATTATTTAATAATGTTACATAACTTCTTTAACCGACATGGATAAATTAAATCTATACAACATGAGGTAAAGCCTGCAGACTCGTCTCTGTGGACAGAAATCTAATGAAGAATTAAATCTCCCTGTCTCTGTTTATCTTTCTGTCTGTCTGTCTATCTCTTTCTTTTTCTCTCTCTCTGTTCAGACATATGACTTGCAAAATAAGCTCAGAATTTCTGTTGGTATTAAGAAAAAGAAAACTAGAAAAGTCATATCTTTAGAAAATAAAAAAATTAAAATGAGTAAGGAAATAAATTTTGTTTTTTTTTTTATTTTCCATTCAATTATTTACACTTCCTTCCCTCCTCCCAACCCCCTTTTTCTCCCCCACATCCCCTCCTCCATCTCCCACCCTGCTTGAGAGAGGGCAGGGAACCCTGCCCTGTGGGAAGTCCAAGGCCCTGCCTGCTACATCCAGGCCTAGGGAGCTGTACATCTGTATAGACTAGGGTCCCCAAAAGCCAGAACATGCCGTAAAAACAAGTCCCAGTGCCATTATCAATGGCTTCTCAGTCAGCCCTCATTGTCAGCCACAGTCAGAGTCCGGTTTGATCACATGCTCATTCAGACCCGGTCCAGCTGGTTTTGGTTAGCTCCCATTAGAACAGGCACACTGCCTCAGTTGGTGGACCAACCCCTTGTGGTCCTGACTTCTTTGCTCATCTTCTTCCTCCTTCTGCCTTTCAACTGGACCTTGGGAGCTCAGTCCGTTCCTCTGATGATGGTTTCTGTCTCTATCTTCATCCATTGCCAGACGAAGATTCTATGGTGATATTTGAGATAATCATCAGCGTGATAGTGGGGCAAGCACCGTTCAGGTACCCTCTCCTCTGCTGTCCAAGGATCTAGCTGGGAACATTCTTAAAAAGCCATTTTAATTTTAAATCGTATGGCAATTTCCCATGAAGTATTATATTTTATATGAACTATGTATGTATTTTGTTATTTAGTTTGTTTCCAACTTTAAGCAGAGTAGACACCTCCGAGATTTTCAGACACCCTTAAGTTTGGGGAAGTTTTCAATCATTAGTGCTGTTGCTTTGAAAGTCTCATCCCACCAAAGCCTCCACTCTTTCACACCATAAACATTTCCTCCACATTTCATGACAGTCACAGTGCTGGACAATTTTGATAGTTGTACGATGAATTCCGGTTAAATTCTAGTGATTTTTCACTGAGAATATCACATTGGATTAGGAGTCCCCCTTGTGATGTAAAATGTCTTGAACACAATGAAGTTTCATATTTTCTTTTTTATACATAGATATACGAGAATATCCTTTTTAAAAAAGAATTACGTTGATTCTGATTTTTGTATGAATTTTCTGTGTAGATGAAGCATACATAGATTATTCATAATAAAACGTAAGATTTGTGCATTAGAGTTGAAAAATATTGAATAATGAAGTCATATAATCTGAAAATTAATTTAATTCATATTTGTAAATATTTTGAGTTAGACCACGAATAGCAAATGGAATTTTACCTGATGTCAAGGATTTTGCTATCTCTTAACTGATAATTTCAGTACACTGTTCACTACTCAATATCAGAAAACAGACATTGACTATTATGCTAACTTAAGGAGAGTCTCAGTATGAATTTGGAAATAGAAAAAGTCACTAATATTTATTGGCTTCCAAAGGAAAATATACCTTAATATTAGGAAGTGTTTTTTTATCCACTTCAAGATATTTTTATTTTCTTTTGTTCTCAAAAGTACTTGTAGGGTTTTTTCATAATGCATTGCAAGGGCTTTTTCACTTTGTCTTATCAAAGGTAAGCTTGGTGTCATCAAGCCAGATCCGTTTGCATCAGGATCTGCTGGCAACTTTTATGAGTTGCTTTGAAGGAGCCTTGTTATGCTCCATAATTTTTATTATTGTTAGCCCTATATGCAGTTCCTCCATTGGAAGAGTCATTTGTAAAATTTAGCATAAAATCCTTTAAGGGATTTTTTGCTATAACATTAGCAAGATACAGGTGCATAAATAGTAGCAGTGATCTGTGAAAAGACCATTGTTTTTGGCCTTTGAATTTAGCAAAGGCAATTGTCCAGGAATCAATCTTAAAATTATCAATGAAGGGGGTCGAGGATGTGTTTGTGCTTTTTTCACAGAAAGAAAATAAAATCTGGACGTGATGTCGAGGCTGCGGACACAGAGGAGTTCAAGACTTCCAGAGATGATTGAGGAGAGGTCCTTGGTCCGGTCTTCCCTGCCCCTAAGGAAAGAAGTGCCTGCTAACAAAACCAGCTACACCACTCTGCAGGGTGTCATCCTGCCTCCAGAGTCCAGGGAGACCAGGCGGACATAAGTGCCAGGATATGCTTCATGTAGCTGTTTCCAGCTCGCCTCACCCAGGATACCCCACCTGTCCTGGAGCACAAATGCTAAACTGCTTCTGCAGCTTGAACTCTGGTCTGCTTTGGAGCTTAGTTGCAGACTAAACATCAGACTGCTTTAAATTTTGGGACACAGAACTCATTTTAATTAAAATATTAACCTCTCATCACTTAAGAAGGGGGAAAATTGGGGGTTCCTGTCACTGTTGCTCAGAAACTGGAAATGGTGGTATTTGATAACATCAATGTATGTCATTGTTCTCCTACTGAAATTGTTCTAATGATATTTGTAACTGCTTATAGATGTTGGGAAAAGATTGACACATGCTGTAAAGTGTTTGGGTTTAATGCATATGTTCAAAATTTTAGATTTTGATCCCTTTTACACTGCCCTAATTTTTGGCAGGCAGCACACGTAACTTTATGTGGAGTAGGCACTTAGGAAGGAGGACATACCATAGGCCAGACTAAAAGGTGAATACTGGGTTGGGAAAAAGCCCTTTCTTCTTGTCTGGAGATGGAGTTATTGGTGCCAAAATTATATCATTATATCTTTTGTTTGAGGAGCTCCTCACAGTCTTTTCATTAATGATAGATGCAGGGGCCCAATGACGGGAGTTAGTGTGGATCCTCGCCTGAATAGCACACCATACAGAGGTTGTAGAAACCGGCTCAACATGGCATGGTACAGGTATGAGGGAGCTCTCCACATGGCCTAAGACAGGGTGCCCTGTGATCTGCTTACTTTAATCCTGCTAGATGCCTTTTATTTGAGGAGCTCCAAGGACGGGCGACTTATGGCAGGATAATCCCCCAACCTAAGGCAGGGCCCTGGGAACCCTAGGATGGGTAAGGGGGAAAGAAAAAAGGCCTGGTCCCCACTCGACCTAGGAGTCATCGGGCACCCCTCTGTTCCCAGGAGAGGTGGATTGCTTCACCACTCGAGAGGAGGGTCTCTCCTTGTCTCAGTCCCTTCTCCTTTGGTCTGACACCATGGTTGACTCTGACTGGTGCTCTCCATGTGATAGCTGCCTGCCTTTGTATGGGAGGGGGAGGGGATCTGTTGGGAGCCCTTTCCCCCTAGAGATCATTGCAGGAACCATCGCCCTGGGGAGACTGCGGGGAACCCCACACCCATGGTTGTGCTGGGAATGGTTCTGTTGCCCCACACCCAGTTGAAGCTCTTAATGGAGAAAAATAAAATAAATAAAATAAAAAAAAAAAAAAAAAAGTACTTGTAGTACAGCACTCTCTACTGGAAAACCAATTTTCATTTATAAATAAGAATATGGGCTTTTATATATGCACAAGAATTGTACACTGGAAGTATTTTCCCCACATTAATGCTTTACAAGGATGGTAATATCTTAGGATTTTAAAAACATACAAGAATAAATATAAATATGGAAAAGTGCCTCATTGCCACATATAGACCAAATAAAACAAAACGAAAACAAGAAAACAAACAAAAATAAATAAAACAAAGAGGTTATATCAATAATGTAATCATGGTTCATATTTTCCAGATATTCTTTATGAATAAACTGTTGCAGTGAGGTACACATCAGGGAAAGCAGTCTATCAAGTAAAGGGAAGTAGAGGTTGGAGAACTGGGGCTACGCACATGAGATGCAGTGTTCAGAAATTTCAGAGCTGTGTATTCCATCTTTCTCGGTCTTAGTAAATTGTTCTTTCTATATAAAAACCCAGGCAGTACAGTATTTGCATCTTCATCTATATATCTTTTATATGTTGCTTATTTAACTTGGCCAAAAATTGTAGATGACATGTAAAGAAGTGATGAATGTGGATATCATCATCTGTGCTTACAATTGTGCAATCATTGGACTTACTTTATCAAGTGAAAGAAATCTCTCTTGATTCCAGTGTTGTCTGGATTATATACTTATATCAGCAGTGTTTAAAGCAACTATTACTATAATAGATAAATATCATGTGTCACTGTCTTTAGTTTTTGTCATTGTTTATGTTCCTGGGGTTTGTTTAATCTCTTATTCTATTTTTCTGTAAGTGTTCTATTATTTACTTAATAAGATTGAGTTTTCTTCATTCCATAGCATATAAACTATGTATAATTTTAATAAATTGCATTGACATGTAAATAAATTCATTATAATTTTGTTTTGAAATATCTAGTTTATAATCAATTCTATACATTTTTTATTTTTGTGCTGTATGCTATTTCTGACATATCTTGAATTTACATTTTATTCTCTTTGTATTACCTTTATATTGAATAATGTAGTACAATAAAATTTTGATATAAGTACACTAGAGTGTATTGGAGAACATTTCATAGGATTGCATTGACTAAATATTATCTTGACATTCATATTTGTTTTTTATTCTTAGGTGTGGCCATTAATACTTGCATATATTACATAGTAAGGTTATATTGTAGAATGCTAAATATATGTACTATTAAAATATTTTAGATCTTAATATGACAAGTATATAAGAAGTTGCTTATAACTTTTCTGATACCCATAAGCTACTTTTCTGTTATTATTTGCCCTTTTTATTTTTTATAACATCATTCTAAAATCATCTGTAGCTTTGTACAAGTTTAGCAATACCACCCATAAGGAATCCTTCCAATCTATACTGAATGTTCTTAAATTCACTAGTAATGCACACAGCCTAGAAGAAGAGCAAATGATAGAATTTTGTCACATTTAGTCTAAGATCAGAATTATCAAAATTCAATCTGTGTATTCTCAATACTCACATATTTATAGATTTATATTGTCAGAAATAAAGGTAAAAATATACCTATACATACTTATGAGGTTTTAACATCATTGGAAAATTTATTTGTCTTCTCTTTAATCTGGAAATTTTCCCAGGAGGAATATTGGAGCAAGTACATAGTACATCTCATTTGTTTCTTTTTCTGCAAAGATTACAGTTCATGATTTTGCTCATGAGCAGAAAACAGTCATTTTCTCTTCAGCCATAGATATCTAAACATTCTTGTTAGGAGGGTAAGCCTTGAACATGTTTTTCTATTATAGCCAGACTTTTTTTCTTTCTCTTCCTTCTGTTGATCATGTTCAGTATGAGCTGAACTATTTTATGATCCTGACATTTCCAGTTAAAAGGTTAAAAAAATTTGCCCAATTCATCTTGGCTGGTTAAAAGTTATAGTGGCTAAAGAGACTGTTTTGAAATCATTTATTCAATGAACAATAGATGAAAATTCAGTTTTATACACACACAAGAAAAACTATAATTCTTTAAAATTATTCTCCCAAAAGAAGGGTTTCAAGAATTTCCTCAGAAATGATGACAATATGTCAAATATCTGCTTGAAAATCACAGTGTGATCATTGGCAAACAATTTTCAATGACCCATAGAAGAGTTTTGACTTTATAAGCAATATTGTAAATTCATAGTTTTGCTATACTGTGTAGAAAAAAAAGCTTTCATCTGTCCACTTCTAATTTAATAGAATGCACTTCTCTTCCCTGAAAAGCACTAGAGGTAATGACCTGAATTATACTTCTTTGGCACTACATCAGAAAGAATGAGAAAGAGCTCTGGGGCTGTGTACACAATGGGACACAGTTCACCCATTGACAAAATGACATTTCCTTTAAACTGTAGTAGCACAAGTGTTTCAAAGCATCTAGGCATTGTATAATATGACACCTAAAAGAATGTTTTGAAAAGTAAATATAATACTATATTTTGATGATATTCAGTAGATTACAGTTCAAATGAAAAGCTAGTTAAAGGCATAATATTCTAAAAATGTGTTGTTAACATATACCCAGTCATAGAGGAGGCTTGAAGGAAAGAGCATCATTCTTATGGACTCTAGAAAATTTTATGTCTTGAAACTTTATCTGTATCTTACATGTATGTGATGTTCAAAGCTATCATATGAGCCCCAATTCACTACTATGAATTTTCTATGAGGGCATTTGCAAAAAGTGGAACTCCATATTTATTCACTCTAAAGGAGAATCAAAGATGAATGACAGTCCCAATGATGTAATAAGTAATTTGGAATTTTTTGTGCACCGTAATATTATAAAGTTAAAAAAATTAACCTAGCTGATATATAATAGTTAGAAGTGCTTTGATTAGTTTAGGTTATTGTATTACATTTTTGCTAGACTGCATGTCTGATAAATGTTCTAGAATATCCATCCTTTTGGTAATAGAGAAGGCAGAGGAATTCCAGACTGTAGAGAGCCCATAGGTTGGATAACCTTGTTGACAGCTCTTGGATCTGTCACCAATCTCCATTAATCAGATTTCTTTTTAACAACAAATACAGGCGAATTCCAAAAGCCAGTTTATTCCTTGTTTTTCTCAGCTAGAGGCCACTACTTAAACCATATTGGTCTCTATTTAACCATTTTAAAGGTAGGGCTGTTGGTACCTCTGAAGGTTGATCAATTTCTTTGTGTTCTTGTACAGCCCAAATGGCTGGTGACTGTCATTTATAATATCTTCTAATATTTTCCTCAGAAACATAAGTTTTGGGGGCTGTAGGTAATTTAATCTGGGTATCGCATTGCTGCAATAGGTCTTGATCCCACAAAATCATTGCAATGTCGTCTAAATATGGCCTCTTTCTTCCTATTTACCCCTCTGGCCCTATGCATTCAACCCATCTTGTGCTTTGTTTTACCCAAGATGGGGTTCCAATTCCCAGGAACTGAACATCTACTTCTTGAAGATGCCAATTCAGATGCCAAGATTCTGGAGTGATCGTGATCACATCCACAACTTTGCCTATCAGACCAACAATTACAATGCCATTCATACACATTCCTTAACTTTGGTCTTTGATCATTTTTAGAAGTCTGTCAAAATATATGTTTACTATTTTCTACTGGAGGTTTTGACTCATCCTCCACGGTTATCCCATCATTCAGATCAGTATTGTTTTTAATAGTGATCATTTTCTTTTCCTCTATGGATCTCCTAGACCTCTAGCATTACATACTAGTAGCTCTCAAAAGTACTGAAGGAATTCTAAATAGGATACCTAATATGTATTTGCATATCTTTTACATTTAATAAAGAATTATCAGAAATTGGGAAAGACTTTTAATATCTATAGAATTAAGGATTTTGTAGTTTTGCTTTTGTTTCATACAAGATTTTTTTCCTCATTTCTTCATTAATAAATCACATTAATTCATGTCTCTAGCTATATATTTTAGACAATTAATGGTCCAATCTGGCAAGATAGGACATGATAAAACGGTCTAGTTCCCCACTTTAAAGAATTAAGTGGATTAAAGAAACTTGTGTACAGTAATTTGAATGTCCTGCTTGGAATACAAATGGAGGCACAGCTTGAGACTCTTTATGACCATCTTAGTGGCATATAAGAAAATGTTTCTCATAATAAAACATTTATATCTTTGACGTGGGAGTAACCCTCTGTGCTCTAATTACCATTAATGAATAAAGAAACCGCCTTGGCCTGTTGATATGGCAAAATGTAGGTAGGCAGGGAAAATGGAACTGAATACTGGGAGAAGAAAAGAGTCAGGGAGATGCCCTGGATGCACTATCAGAGATAGACATGCTGGAACTTTGTTGGTAGGATAATCACCTTGTGGTGATAAAGAGATTAATAGAAATGGGTTAAATTAAGATGTAAGAGTTAGCCAATAAGAAGTTAGAGCTAATGAACCAAGCATTAATTTAATTAATACAGTTTCGGTTCTTGGTGGCCAGGACAAACAAGTGGCCCCTCCTCCTATATATCTTCATATAAATAAGATTATTTTCTTATTTGCAAATTTGGCTAAGTATTTTGAAGCACTTTTCAGATTCAATTAAGTATTCTATTTGAATGTTCTTTTAGATCAATAAACCTGTTTAGCTAAATTCTTTTGTGACTTTTGTTTTATGGATAAAGTCAACATGTGAGGAAAATGCAGACATAAACATAATAGACAGAAGAATTAGTTCTCTTAGGATTGAGCCAAATCATCTGCTTCCTAATATGTGAAATTAATAATGAGGAAAAACTGTAGTTCTACCATTTCAATAAGAAATTTATTTCATTGTGAAGACAGCATTGGGTCTGAATAAGAGTCACTTTGGCTCTTTGCCCTTAAAGTGAATAAAACTGAAGTTTGTATACTTTCAATTAAAATTGAAACAACCTAGACACAAATGTAGTCTTTCTGGACAATTAAAAGTTTACAACTGATTAAATGTTGGCATAAATAGGCTGTAGATTTATACATATATTTGTATATAACTATTTAAATATATACTTTCTTATTGAACAACTTGTATCAAGAATGGATTAACAACTAATTGTTAATAATCATGTATAATACTTATGAATCATATGCAGTATATAGCTGGTTAAAGCAATTTTCTTTCTTTTTTTAATTGAGAAAGGAAAAAAAAAGTTTCCGCCTCCTCCCAGCCTCCCATTTCCCTCCCCCTCCTCCCACCCCTCTCCCCCTCCCCCCACTCCTCTCCTCCTCCCTCTCCAGTCCAAAAAGCAGTCAGGGTTCCCTGCCCTGTGGAAAGTCCAAAGTCCTCCCACCTCCATTCAAATACAGATAATGTTAAGCTTTTTGGTCAACCAACAGAGAGCATAAAGTAGTAAACTATTAGTCTTGAAATCATTTACACTAATAAAATTTAGACTTCATCAAACTTCATTAAAGTACTGTAAGATGAAACAACAAATAACACTGTGGGAGAAATAGAACTAATGTGAATCAAGTTTCCACTGCTTCAGGGCCCTTAGTTTGAACAAACACAGTAGTTTTACACATGAGGAATTGGACTCAAGTAAAGGGTAGCATCTATCTATCTATCTATCTATCTGCAGAGAGAGAGAGAAAGAGATAGAAAGAGAGAGATAGAGAGAGAGAAAGTGAGGGTTAGACATTAATGGCTAGGCTCATAACTAAAAGTATAAGGGAGAGAGTCTGTGAACAAAGTAATACCTTATTTTGCCATTTGTCCTCATACAAATAAGGGAAAGTTATTTGTAATCCTTAATGTTTAAAGATTTATGTTTACCACAGATATAAGGATAAAATATGGGATAAATGCCAGTGAACTGATTCCTGTTCAATATGCTATACACAGTTGTGTAATAGCTAGTTCACCTAAACATCTATGTACTTTAACCATTTTAAAACAATCTTATAGACTTATTTTTAAATAGTAAGCATAATTTGATAAAATTATCCATAATAAAGGAACAACTTTACTAAATTATATATTGCTGTGGACATAAATTTCTAAAAAAAACTGTTAGAGATATTATGAAATAAATCCAATAAATTGTTCTTCAGAATTCATTATGGGTTAAACCTCTTGACAAATCCCCTGTGGGATTTCAAAACAGTAAGAACTGCTCTAATTCATTTGTTTGGGTATTTATAGGGAAGGAGAGAGAGAAACAGCACATCTCATATACTTAAGACTGCCTCTCTTGAGGCACACAAGTGAAAGAAAACAGAACCAAACAACTAGAGAAACACAAATAGGAGAGCAAGCACACACACACACACACACACACACATACAGACATACATACAGAGAGAGAAAGAATGACAGAGAGCATAAGGAGAGTGAGCAAGTGATCATGAGAGAGAGAGAGAGAGAGAGAGAGAGAGAGAGAGAGAGAGAGAGAGAGAGAGAGAGAGAGAGAGAAGAGAAGAGAAGAGAAGAGAAGAGAAGAGAAGAGAAGAGAAGAGAAGAGAAGAGAAGAGAAGAGAAGAGAAGAGAAGAGAAGAGAAGAGAAGAGAAGAGAAGAGACAGGGAGGGAGAAGGGGACCGAGGACAGGGGAATAATGGGCAGAGTAAATGTTCTATTGAAGTAAAACTTTTTTTCTTCTACTTTTTGTAGACATCCTGACATTACTGATGCAAAATGGTAAACTGGTAATAAACACTCCATTTACATGAAGAATTGCCCAAATGCCCCCACACATCCTGCTTTTCATGCACATTGTAATGTTTCCAATTGTAGTGCAACATATGCTAAATGCTAAATGCTTGAGCTGAAAAATGATTTATACAAAATAGAAAAGATTTTTTAAACATTTATTTTGCACTTTCTAGGATTCATTTAATTGGCAGATGTTCCAACATGCAGAGCAAAGTACCTTAACTAGCTAGTGGAAAGAACAATGCCTAAGAAAGCTAGGGGGGTAAAACAACTTCTTACCTTGTGGAACTTAGAAGTAGAAAGCAAACAAGTAAGTAAGTATTAAATAAAACTTCAGAGGAAATCTAATAGTTAAAATAGTGAAGGGCTTCCAAATTCCTCCAGGTACTGGCAGTAAATGATGTATCGATTTTGCTGTTAAACTGCACAGCTGTAACCAACACATTAGACATGGAAGATAAAAGCAATGCCTAAGAGCACCTTATTTCATCTGTCACACCTGAGGCACTGCCTTCTTCAGACTTTTAGTGTATTAGCACAGAAAATCAATTAGGTAAAGAACTAAACAAATGAAGGGAGAATGAAAAGGGCCTCATTCACAAAGTGCCAGGATGTCAACAAGCCCAGGAGACTTCAGTGAGCTGTGCGCTATCTCCAAATAAACCATAACAACTCCTTCTGAACTTATATAAGTCACCAATTATGTTTCAAAGATTCCACTAAACATATTTTTGAAGGTCCTCCACCATTAATCAGCACATGATAGCACTAAATTGATTATGGGCAAAAATGAGCCATCTATAAAAATATACATTAAATGATTATCTTTTAACCTTAAGTTTAGTATGAATACAGCTTTAAAGCCCTAATTATTCTCTGTCAAAAAAAAAACTCACGAAAGTGCATTATGAGTTTGCCGATAGTGTTTCAGATTGACAATACAAATGAATTCTCATAAAAGGCTACTGCCATTTAACATTTCTATGCCCAAGTTGAATGCTTCTGCATGGTCCCAAATTCACAGAACAATTTTAGAGATTAATCTCCTCTACCATTTCAAGTGTTATCACAAAAATGAAAGTACTCCCACTTATGTGGAAAATACCTAAGCATAAGTGTGGATTTTTCACATTTTCTGTACTATATTAATTAATCATCTTTATGGGACAGTTGTCTTCCCAGTAAGATATTAAGTTACTTCTTGAAAGATATTGCAAAAATGTGTCATACAGAATTTATGTAAGCTAAAGTTTTATGGTTTCATATACCCAATTTATAAAAGTATTTCTCCTTTGTCTCATTATTTCTTGTGTCACTAGTATGCATCAACTCACCATTTTATATCCCCAACTCTTCATCATACCTATAAATAGCTCTTACACTAGAATTCCAGTTTTTGCCTTTCTTCTTTATCAGTATTAGTTTTTGATCCAGAACAAGTGTTCCATGATCAGCTCCATGAACTCCAGTCCAAGCACAACTGCTATCCTCTGCTGCTACCTTCATGCTCAACTAACAAAAGCAACTCAGGAGAAGATTTTTTAATTTTCGTTTTTGCTTTCTATTTATTTTTTATAAATATATCACAAACACAGCCACTCCTCCTTCATCTCCTCCTATCCCTTCCTAACTTTCCTATCCCTTAAATCTACTCCTCTTCCATTTTCCTTTAGAAAAGAACAGGACTCCCTGGGATATCAACTGAACATGGCATTACAAAGTTATTTGGCTCACACTTTACAGCTGGAATATTGCAGCAGTAGAACTTTGGGTGTCTGGTCTTCATACTGCATGAGGAAAACATTGGCAAAATCGATTCTCAGCTTGCCTTCTCTTTTTTTATTTTCAATGAAACAGCATTATTCAAACTTCCAAATTCTGTGACTCCATAACAGAATTTTTCATTTCTAGGCATCTCCCAAACCATATAATTATTTTTGCATTAATTCATAACTGTAATTTTTACTTTATTTTATATTTATATATAAATTTGATATTTATACAAAATATAAATTATATTTGGAGATGGAGGTTTGCCAAAGTAGTCGTGACCCACAGGTTGAGAACCACTGCTCTAGAAGTGTGGGTTAGTCTTCTCACCTCATTTAATCTGATCTAGAAAACCATCAGAAATATGCCTATAGCTTTTCACCATGGTGACTCTCTCTGTGTTAAGTTCATAATAAATATAAAGTATCATTATATAGCTAGTGTATGAGAATCTTTCCGAACTTCATGCCTGTTTGTATAACTTTTGAATTGTCATATGGAAAAATATGGAAGCAATTTGTAGTACTAATCATGAGTTTTATATATTGTATAATTGATCATGTGCACTATCCACTAATAATCCAGAGATGAAATCATCTTTCATGGTACTGTATGCATTTTCGCAAGAGTAAGATACTCAGAAATTCCTTTTCTGAATGTTTTTTTATTATTTAAAAGATTTCCAATTCAAATATGTTCTAGTTATATTCTTTCTCTCCCCCAAGTCTCCCCAAATCTTCTCCTGTTCTCAACTCACTCAACTTTAAGTTGTTTTTCAATAAACAAACAAAAATCCAGTACAACAAACTACCCCCAAACAAGACAATGACCTAAAACCACACCCAAAGTAAGCCAACAAGGAAACAAAAAACAACCAACAAACTACAATCATATTAAAAACACACAGAGAAAACTATGGAGTGTGTTATTCAGCAATCCATGAACCATGAGGCACGTCCTGAAGTGGTTGAAATACACAGTGTCACTCTGTTAGACACAACTAATGTTTTTCCCTCTATCAGCAGGCATAAGTGACTGTTCAGTTGTTAACTTTTTTAATTTTGTTAACAAAATTGGAAGGCATAATGTATATACACAGGACTCACTGCAGACCCATGTTGACCCTTTGCATGTGACTCCAGAATCCAGAGTTCATGTGATTTTTGTTCATGCTGATTTAAACAGCCTTGTTTTCTTGATTTCCTCACTTCCCTCTGACTCTTACTCTTACCTCTTCATTTTTCTTTTCTCACAGCGTTCCTTGATTACTGAAGGGACAGGTTTTATGGAGACATACCATTGAAGACTCAGTGTTCTAAGGCTCCTCATTCTCTGCATGTCTGGCTACATGTCTTTATATTTGTTCCCATCTGCTTCAGGAGCTCCTTTTATGATGATGGCTGAACATTCCTTCTCTGATGATGACTGAACAATGACGATCTACTGATCTATGATCATACTAGAATCAATAGTCATTCTCTCGTTCCCCCATCCTCTCTCTCTCTCTCTCTCTCTCTCTCTCTCTCTCTCTCTCTCTCTCTCTCTCTCTCTCTCTCTCTCTCTCTCTCTCTCTCTCTCAAGTTCTTGGTCATCCAAAGAGAGTCAAATTATGGGTTCATTCTCATGGATGCAATGTGAAGCACATAAACTCTTTTTATCTTAATAAAAGCTAAATCTGTCATGCAGTGGGCTGCATGACCTCAAACTATCTGCATGTGTGGTGGTAGGAATCTCCATGCTTTCCTGCCTGTGCACACCTAGCAAACCCGATCCAGTACAGGCAGGGGAGGGGAGTTACTGAGTCACTATGAACTCTCAGCTACTTTCCTCCTAACCCCAAGCAGACAATGAGCATGTTTTAAGCACCTCTGTGGTAGTATCAAGCATTCTTTGGGTATATGACAAATAATGGTATAGCTGGATCTTGAGGTAGATCAATACCCATCTCACTATGGAGGTTCAATCATGCCAAAAGTGATCCATAGATTCAATGCAGTTCCCATGAAAATTCCAACACAATTCTTCAAAATTCTTAAAAGACAATATTAGCTTCATACAGAACAAAAGAAAAACTGGATAGTTAAAAACAATCCTGACTAATAAAGGGCTGTAAAAGGTGTCACCACCCCTGTTTTTAACTTTTCCTATAAAGCTATAGTAATAAAAACAACAGCATGATATTGTCACAAAAACAGACATATTGATCAATGGAATCAAATTGAAGACTCAGAAATAACTCTACACACGTTCGGAAAACTGATTTTTGATAAAGAGGCAAAAAATACACACAGGGCATTAGACCATCTTCAACATGGTGCTGAACAAATTGCTTGTTGAATAATGAAAATAGATCCAACTTGTGACCCTGCACAAAACTCAACTTTAAATGAATCAAATACTACTACATAAACCAGAAACAATGAATGTGGTAGAAAGGAAAGTGGGAAATAGCATTGAACTCAATAGCACAGGGAAAATTTTTCCAAACTAAATCCTATGACCACAGGAACAAAAACAACAATTCATAAAAGGGACCTCACGAAACTGAGTAATTTCTATACGGCAAAGGGCACTGTCATTCAGATTAGATGGCATTCTACAAAATGGGAAAAGATTTTTAACGATTTTAAATCCAATAGGGGGCTAATATCTAATATATACTAAGAACAAAAGAAACTAGATATCAAGAAAACAATGTTCCCCCAAATAGGACATGAATGTAAACAGAGACTTTTCTGTAGAGGAAAGTAAAATGGCTGCAAACACAAAGAAATATTCATCATTCTTACTTATGAAGGAAATGTGAATTGAAAATACTTGGAGGTTTCATCTTGCAACTATCAGAATAACTAAGATCAACAAAATTATTGGCAATTCGTTCTGGCAAGAATGTGGAGTCCGAACCAACATACATTGTTGGTGGAAGTCAAACTTATACAGCCAATATGGAAATCAGTGTGTCAAATCCTCAGAAATTTCCAATATATGTGAGTATATTTTATTTTTGCCTAGTTTTCGTTGTCAATATCACATAAGGTTGCTTGCAGTCCCGTGTTTTGAAAATTCTTCTTTCATTGGCATCAGCTTAAAACTTGCTCTGAGATTAAAAATGCAATTTATCCAGAGGTATCACATATCTCCAGAGATAAACACAAATAAACATCATGATTCATCATCTGAAAGTAAACAAGTTATTAATTGTGGTACCTTCAGCCCATCTAGTCAAGCTTGTCCTGAGTCCAAAATATGTAAAATCCCAGTTTTCACAGGAATGACTTAATTATTTAACAAAGAATATTAAAAGCCAAGCAAAACAAGTGACTAAGTGACTTCAGGTATCAGTGACAAGGCTGGTAGATGGCTGAAATTGTCCATCAGAACTGATTATTTTCCACACATACAAAAAAATCATATGTTAATATCTTCTCCGGAAAAACATTCTGTGAACTGGGAGAAAATGTGTTACATTGGCCTCCAAGTTACATTGTTTCAACAGATCTGTCGGAAATGAACAGCAACAAATTCTCATGAAGGAAAAAAGCCTCATGAAAGGAAAGAAAATTCTCATGAAAGAGCAAATAGGATCTGAGGATGGATCTCTAGGTAACAAGCTTGCCTGGTAAAATCGCTCCCTAAAGCAAAGCACCATTTGGGTAGCAGATATAGAAATGGGACAGCTGTTTTCCCAGAGTCTAATAGTCACCGGTGCTGGACATTGAAAGGTCATTGTCGATGGACCTGAAGTGCGTGGTCTTATTTCCATATATAAAACGGGCAGCACTAACAGCCACATCATAAGCATTTGGAACTCTGCAACATTACCAAATATTTAAAGCGTAAAGATTTATTTGTCTTACAGAAGAGGGTTAAGCATACTTCCCATTTTAAATATTAAAAACTCATTATTTCTGTGACATCTATACTCCAATAAGCCTAGGCATTAAAAAAGGAAAAGGAAGAAATAATTTGTGTAGTTTTATTTTCTAGAACATCTCAAGATTATTTTGTCTTGTTTTCTTGAACTGAATAAAGCATCTGAACCCTTTCTTCTTGCAAAAGAAAATGTAATGCAGATGAAATACAAACAACTATCTTCAATTTTCATAGCTAGCAAATCAACAGACTTTTAAATGATATCACAAGGCACGCTCACATTTCTAGATGATGGGTAAGTTCATATGGCTTTTTCATTGCTGAGAAATTGGGGCTCTTATTTGTGCTCCAGTGAAATGAACTCACAGAACATTTTCTGAGAGATCCCTCATCTCATGCCCAGTGTCATTTGTCAACTCTTGGTAGACCACAGGCTTCTCTTTGAAGGACTTCACCTCCCTAAACATGTCTGAATTGGACTTTTCTTTGCAATTTGTTTATCTAATGGTGGGATCCTGTATTTTCTCCATTGTTTTTTTTTCTTTCTTCTTTCTGTCTAAAGCCCATTGTATACTTTATTCATTTCTTCTCCCATTTCAAACATTCAGGTATTAGGCGGCAGTATCTCAGTTACTATATATTTTTATTCACGTTGGAAAATGTCACAATACAATAATATGTTGGAATTCTTCAATTTATATGCACAGAGAACCACAAGAAAATAGTTTCATAAAAGTAATTGTAATTAAATTCACTGTGATAAAATTAATTGAATATTAATCAACTTCCTCAATTGTTTTACCTGATCTCTTATCATTTTTATTACAATGATGTAACTAGTCTTTAATTCTAACATGTTCCTTTCTGCTTCCTCACTCTTGAATCAGTGAGAAAGACCTTTAGAATAAAAGTGAACTGGGCCTAAGGAAATAGCTCATCAATCAAGAATTGCCTTTTTTATGGGTTAATCGGTTAAAAGTCAACTATTCTCCACCAACAAATTGTCAAACGTATAGTCATTTAGAACTGTAGTTCTTTTATCTTAATGACTTAGGCTACCTACAGTCCAGCCAACTTGTTTATTTTACTGAAGAAAATTTATGGAAAACAAAAATAAGTACATTAAAAAGTGAAAAACAAATCAAAAGAAAACCCCACCTATACATCTCTATACCTAGCTCATTTGCTCTTCTTCCTTATCTTCCCACACATCTTTCACATTGGTTCTTATTTCCCTCTCACTGTTCCATTTCCCAACCCTCTTAAAACTTCCCCTAATCCTACTTATTATTTTTTCTTTGAGAAGCAACCTCTAAATCACTAACTGAGAGAAAGCAATCATAATATACAACTCAAAGAGCTCAGGACTCCTGTTCTATTTCTGTAGCTGTCACAAATACCCCGTCAGAAAGTAACATAGAGATAGAAAGCGTTTATTTCGCTTGTAATTAATAGGTTAAAGTCCATTATAGCAGAGAAGGCAGGATCTCAAAGCCTGGGCTCACAATACCTCTATATCCACTTACAAAGACATGAAAGTCATTGTACTGTTGGTTTGTTAACTTTCCAGCTCAGTATTTCAGGGTCTATCCCATTAAATGGTAACACTCAAGGCAGTACTTAACACATCAGTTAACCCTGAAAACAGTTCTCCCATAGACAATCCCACTGGCCAAAAGCATCTTAATAAGTTCTCTAAAAAGTATCTCCTCCTGGGAGGTTCCAGCTTGGGGTGAGTTGACATTTAAAACTAACCTTCATAATCTACTCCTTGTCAAAGTAACAAACATAAACACACCTACCTCCAAAACACACACACATACTTAAAACATACTTTCTAGCCCTATTCACATTTTCAGGTTAAACTCAAGATTTAAAAGTACCAAGTCTTTAAAAATTCCAATCACTTCACAGTCAGTTCCAGTAAAATAAAAACAAGTTACAGACTTCATTTCCTAAAAGATAAGATAGGAGGCATCATAAAACAATCACATCCTAACAAAACCAAAACTCAACAAGAGGAGTACCAAATCCTGCAACTCAACGGTTTTCATGCGGGCCTCATGTTCAGGTCTCCAAAGGGCATGGGCAGCCCCCTTCTCTAGCTCTGGATAGCTTTTCTCTTAGGTAGCTCCACTTCACACCGGCAGTTCTCTCTCAGAGACCAGCTGTCCTGCCATTTATAACATTTTGTGGTCCACATTACAGTTGAGGTTTAAAACTTAACAATGACTTTTCAGGATCTCTGCTCAGTGTTTCCATCTACATGTCTAACTCTAAAAAACAGTATAAGTCAGACATGATGTATGTTGACGAAGTCTACAGTATGTTAAGAGATTAAAGGTTAATGAAAAAAAAACAAAAGTACTGAAGAATCTGTCAAGGGGTAACTTTTTATTTATTTATTGTTTGATGAACCTTCATACTCTTTTCCTAAATAGCTTTACTAATTAAAATGCCCACTAATAGTAAATATGTAAGGATCCTTAGGACAACATTTGTGAAGCACATATATGCAAATACAGGCAGATATCAGTTAAACTGTGAGAGTGAATATATTTTATTGAATTTTTGTTTATTAATTTTTATTGTTTTTAAATTATTTAAATTATTTCTTCTTTTTTGAAATTATGTAATTAGATTATTTTCTCCATCTATTTCGCTTCTCAAACTCTCCAGTACACTCTTCCTTGATCCTCTTCAAATTCATGACCTTTTATTTCATTAATTGTTATTACATACATATATGTATGTGCAGATATATACACACAAGTGTATATATACTTATATTTGAAATACATTTTTCTAATGTATAATTATATTGATAAAGTTTATATGAGTTCATAATTAGTTTATATTCCTTTGAAAGTTCTCTATTCATATAGTTTGCTACATACATATGGTATCATATCATAGCTACAATTTTTAAGTGTGCTTAACATTTCTGAGGTTTGCATGAGAATAATATTTCAATGGCTCTCCAGTTTTAGAAAAGACCTACCTCTTTTCACTAACATGTCAATGTTTTGTAAATTCTGAAAGAGAACATTATGTGCACCATATGTTTGATAAACATTAAATCAACATGATGAAATTTTTTGAATATGTATAACAGTAAAATTAATTAATTAATTAGAAGTAATGGCCTCAATACTGACTCAATTTTACATTTAAAACATAATTGTGAAGTTTATGCTCTCTGAAATTTCATAAATAAATAAAATGAAAAGCTCAATTTATTTGTTCTTTACTTGTGAAAAAAAAGCCAAGAAAAGACTAATTCAAATCCTTGGTGAAGAGAGAAATAAAAATATACCATAAGGTAAATTATCTGAATTAGGTATATCTTTCAGATAAATAAATAGCACTATAAAAGTTTAGAGTATAAACTAGATTAAAAATAAAATTTGTTTAAAAAGTTGGAATTAATGTTTAAATAAAGTTGGCCGTGGGTTTAATTAGAATGTTTGGAGAATGTCAGTGTGGAATGTTCATAGTAGGTCAAGAGAAACCTAAGAAGACAAGTCAAGCATTTATCCATTCATCTCCTCAGTAACTGTTTTCTCAGTTCCTATTAAGTTTGTATTGCTATATTAGGAACTCTGAATACAGAAGTGGGCCAAAAGTGATAAAGTGCCCTTTCTCTTGGTGTCTTTATGCTATAATTTGAAGAAATCATCGGCAAAAGCAAACAAGTGCTTTGGTGAACAATAAATTCTGCCAAGTCAATAAAGTGTCAGAGAATGAGTTGTTTTCTGAATGCTTCCCTTGTATGATCTTATTTTGAGAAGGGATATAAAAGAAGTAGTAAGTAGATGGATTGGATGGAGAGTTAAAGAAACAGGAAGTAACTACATGATTTGCATTGAGAGTGACTATCTCAGAATAAGAAAATAGGAAGACCAGCAGTGTGCTTGGTTTGCATAGGAAGCAGCAAGATTTCCTTGGGTCTAGGTCTCAAAATGTTACAGTTCAGGGGAAGGTTTGGAGAGCAGAATCCAGATGGATGAGTAATTGGAGTATGGTTTGAAATGGACTGTCAATGACATATTGGTCCATGGAAACATCAGGATGATGTGTGTCAGGATGCGGCATTCGATTTGGTGAGGTTGGCTCTGAATATGTGAGGAATTATTAGAGAAGAGAAGGACAGACGTGTTTCTGTGCCCTTGAAACAATGAGGAAATTAAAACCAACTTGTATAATGTCAAAACTGAAAATAAATTTATCTAACACCATCCTAGAGCACGGTTAAAGAATGAAATGCCTTCTGTCTGTTTTGTAAGATTTTATTGAGGAAAGTAATACTATTGGTAAAGAATGTGTTTTCATGATAAAAAAATGCTGATTCCCTTGTACATAACATAGAAATATGAAATCCAAATGATGACTAAAATTCAAAATGCCTATTAACGTACAAGAATTTTGAGAATATTAAAGATCTATATTTACTTTTTATTGGATTTTATTCATATCTCTAAAAGAAATCTTGCTGCTTATGCCCACATGTTCTGCACAATTATGGCATGGATAAAAAATTTATTTTAAGTGTAGGACAAAAAAATAGTCTCTTCATGTATAATAAAATATATATATATAATTTTCATTTTATTTTCTCTTTTATACTTCTAATTTCTTATAGCTTAAGTGAAATCACATCTAGATTATTACTAGGCAGACCAATAGTGCAAATGCAAGAACATAATGTTCTTATTTCTATAAAACTAATACTTAGCTGTCACAATTCACTAAATGGGGTAATATTTTATTTTATATATATCAAGAGGATAACAGAGAAATATGGAACAATTACTCATAGTGTCAGTATTGCTGAATAGGTCAAAAAAGTGTTATAAAAATATTTTGAAAGTAGATGTTTATTGCTGTTTAATGAGAAGAGAAAGACAATACCATCACAACCAAACTGCTAAGAACTCAATAAATCACTTGCCAGTATGTGCCCCGATTTCCATTATTAAGTACACAAAAATATCCTGAAATTTATTTATATTTAGACATATATTTTGAAGTTGAGTTTGTAAGATTCATTTGGTTTTGAACCCTATTTACAACTGAATTAAGTATGAGTTTGAAATTTTGCAATCTTTGGGTAAGAGTATTTATAAGAATATTTGCACTGGGTTAAAATACACGGATATTTAAGGTGCCACTATTCCCAAAAAGGAAAAATATATATCCTTCTGACTATATATATATATATATATCCTTCTGATTATCAGTTTGGTAATTATTAATTGCATTCTTCAATAAACAATTATTTGAAATATTATTATTCAATGTGAACTGAATACAGTATCTACATTATTCATTTGTTAAAATCATTATCAAAACATTCAGAAAGAGCATTTTCACTACAAAAGATCTGATGCTATATAGTCAGATGGAGATTGGAGCTCGGAATATTAACTCGCATCCACCGGAACCACTTCAGATACACATTGGGCCGATGTCATTTCATGATTCATTCAGCTTTCAGTTACCCTTGGAAGTGGAATATAACCATGTTTGAAGGAGCAAAAATCTCAAATAACTTCTCATCTCATGGCAGACATTAATACGCACATCTTTAACTAACGTCTAGCCAAGAGTTCCATGACATAAGCAAATGTTACCTTTTAACTTTATCCAACCCTGTTTTCTTTTCTACTAGCCAGGAAATAGAGAACATGGTGTTCAGAAATACATGATGGAAATGTAAGAAGTTTAATAAAAATGAACTTGTAAAATAATCAGCTCTACTGGGTAAAACATTGGAAGATCTCATTTTCACAGTTATTTTGTATTTTACTTCTTTAGATAAAGTCTATTTTAATTAAAATAGGATTATCTCAATTTCTTTCATCTCTTTCCTCCTTCCAGCGTCTTCCAAGTTCCCTCCCTCCAACTTCGATCATGTCTCCCTATTAAATTAGCAATCTTTTTTTATTATTTTATTTTACTCAAATATAAGTTCAAAGTGCTTTCAATAAATCCCATGTCTTAGTTCGTCAAATAAAAATTTGCCAAATGCCCATATCTATGCATCATAGAAACAATATCCATATATTTTAGACTGAACAGATAGGTGTCAATAAATTTATTTAATAAAATAAGATGTTATTAAACTCTGACTTGTGCAGAAATACTAATCTAGATGACTGTTATTTTTCTTTTCACAAAAGTTGTCTTATTTGAAAGCATCTAAAAACTATTATGACAGATTTTATATGAGGCTCTGGATATTCGAGATATAGTCCCTAATCTTTAGAAACTTTCAAACTAGTTGAAATTAGTGTATTCTGGGGGAAATTGGTGAGATATTTCTCTGTTCATATAAAAAAAATCTTGAGAAAAAGATGAAAAATGTAGCATATTCCAGGAAAAATTTAGAAAAGAGTGATAAGAATTCATATTTATATGAGATTTGATATGCTTCTTATAATAGGACATGTCAGCATTCAAAACAATGATGAGCAAGGAAGAACTGTTTTGAAGAGCAATATTAGACAAGCTGCTAAACAGCAAATGACTGTGAATTTTGAAATTTAGAACGTTAAAACTAACCTGAGGAAGTAGGTTTTGTTTTAGGCTGTTCAATGTGTTGTGTTAAGGCTTTATAATGATTATAAAATGTTGGACCCTGCTATTTAATTTTCCTAAGTATGCAAGTCTCTATCATAGTTGCATCTTGACTGACCCATGTGTCACAGGAGGCACACCAGTTTCTACCCATAACCCATCTCCTACTTCCAAATACATTTCCCATCTATTCCAGGTTTCTAAGGCTGCTATAACAAAGCACAATAAAACAGAGGCTAAGATGACAGAGATATTTTCCTTCCCACTCCCAGAGGCTAAACTGGGAAAGTCAATTGTCTACAAAGCATGGAGTTGTCAAGTGCTCTGGGAAGGAACAAATCCTATGTTCTCCAGGTCATGGTGGTCTCCAGTGATCCTTATTCCATCTGACCAATCTATCTGATACTTTGTGTTGTAACTGTATTAGACTGTAGCTCACTTCGTTCTTTAAGGTTTTAAAGTCTCCCAGACAGATCTGTATAGGTCTACATGGACAGCAGATCTTTCTTTGGCAAACTGAAATAATACCTTTGAAATATACCCTGAACATTAATCCCTACTTGCTAGTTTTCTGTGTGGTAAGAGATGAAATGTACACTACACTTGGTCAAAATTAATTATCAATCAACACTAAATATAAAATTTACTGGGTGCAATACTGGCTGGTCTGATGTTTGGAAACTGTTGGATAGTGCCACAAATATCAGGGGCATAATAAATTACTATCTGATGGGATTTAAGTCTGATAGGGTTGGGGTGCAGTTATGTTATACATGCCAAGTTACATCTTAGGCTATTAACACATAATAGTATCGTATAAATTTCTCCATTTGGAATGAGCTGATGGAATAGATTACAATGGATCACTTAAGAAAGGTAAGAGTCTAGATATACTAAAATATAAATAACCAGGCCGTAGTGATGCATGACTTTAATCCCAGCACTCTGGAAGCAGAGGCAGATGGCTCTCTCTGAGACTGAGCCTGCTCTGAGGAAGTTCCAGGATGCCCAGGGCTACACAGAGAAATACCATGATAAATAAATAAATATATAAACAAAAATATAAAAAATAAAGATATATAACAATATACTTATATATATTTATATTTGCATATATATACACATACATAATTGAAACACAAGATAACATAGTGGTACATGATTACCCTTTCAACTATATGAAGAAGTAAGTGGACTGCTTGATACTTGATTCTACAAAATAGATGCTATTCTGATTTGTCTCAAAGTACTTTTTATTTTAATTAATAATCCCTTGACATATTTTTGTATTCACTATGTTTTTCATAGATATTGTATAAAAGATACTAATAAATACTACTTATTTACATGATGACCTTAATATATGATTATCTTATAGTAAGATACTATTTTAAAATTTAAAATATAATATTTGCCTAGTGAAATCAGATAAACTCTTAAGATATTGCAAAAATTTCTTCAAATTAAACAGAGAAAAAATAAATTCAATATGTATTTGTGATGTGGGAGTGATTTCTTATCAATAAAGAAACTGCCTTGGCTCTCATAGGACAGAAAATTAGGTGGGTGGAGTAAAAAGAACAGGATTCTGGGAGAAGGAAGCCGAGTCGAGGAGTCGCCATGATGTCTCCGTGCCAGGCAGACGTGGTCTAGAATCTCCCCTGTAAGCACACCTTAGGGTGCTACACACCTTATAAGAAATGGGCTAGTCCAGGTGCGAGAGTTAGCCGAGAAGAGCTAGCCAGCCAATAATGGGCCAGACAGTGTTTTAAAGAATACAGTTTCCGTGTAATTATTTCGGGGCATAAGCTAGCTGGCGGCTGGGAGCTGGGGCGGCAGGAAGCAGCCCGCTGCTCCTTCAACATATTTGTGTGCGATACACTTATTTGACTGCAGACTCTACTTACATTATAATGTTGAATGTGACATTGGAGTTAAGGGAGCTAATATGACTACATAGCTGCCTAATCCAGTCCTGTGCTATATGAGGCTATGAGCATGTCAATCATTGCAGAATAGACATTCTTTGCTAACACAAAAACCCTAGTCAGGAGTTGATTTCAATATGAATAGACTATTTTCAAAGTTATTTCCTGTGAATGCAAACAATCTCATTTTTATGGAATCCATTTATTGAGAACTCAGTGAAATCAGGCACCTGTGTTTTTTTGAGGTTCTACAAGGACACAGAAAGCCTCACTTAGAAGATCATCCTGTTGAACAAACTATAAAATTTTGTCATTTTTAAAATAATTATGTTGGCAAAAAGAATAGAAATAATAAGCAGTTAAATAAATTGACATTTTTCTCATTTATATGAAAATAAAATGAAATTCCAAATTTGTTATTTTTCTACATATTCATAAAGCTATTTTACAAAACATTAAAAACATTCACTTAATTAGAAAATATTTTAAATAAAAATTTGCTTATATTTTCGATTGCTTATATTTTGTAAACTGTTCTATTGTAACAATATATTCCCACTTTCCTTATGATTTATCCATGGCTGTTTCATGATATAAACTTGAGCTGAATATTTTGACTAAGGCCCAGATAAAAGAAAAGGAGCCTTTTAAAGGCCAAATTCACATTCTTTTCCAGCTGAGGCCTTTCACTGTTGTAAGAGAACAACCTTAGTCATTTGGATTTCTGGAACTGCTGATATTGTCTTAATAGCCTCAGGTTGTTCACAGGGATGGCCTCAGATCTATAGTGAAGTCCGCAACTACTGCGTAGTGAGTACACAAAACAATAAGACAGCCTGGGTGCCTGGGTTGAAGTATTCACAGTGTTAAAACATTTATACTGCGATAGATCTACACATTCAATATTATCCAAAACTTTAAAGAACTTTTTACCGAACTAGAAATACCTTAAATTTTTCATTGAACTACAAAAGTACTGAATGCCTGAGGAGTAGTATAAAGAACAAACAGGAGAGATTTAACTCCATGACTAGAAAAGACACGAATTTTTGTGTTCTTCTAAATCCATTTTAAGAAGCCATTGACTGTTTACTGATAAGGCTAGGTGAAAACTGCAAGAGAAAAACATTTAAAGCCAATACAGCTGATTGTCTTAGTTGGGGTTTCCATTGATGTGAAGAGACACCATGACTATGGCATTTTTTTTTAATGGAAAACATTTATTTGAGGTGACTTGCTAACAGTTTGAGAGCTTCAGTCCATTTTCATCATGGGACATGGTGTCATGCAGCCAGACATGGGGCTGGCTATGTCTTGTTCATCAGACAACAGTAAGCAGACTCAGTATCATATTGAGGAAAGCTTGAACAAAAGAGAACTCAAAGCCCACATTCACAGTAACATACATCCTACAACAAAAGCACAACTACTTCCAACATCTACACTTTCTAATAGTGCCACTGCCTTTGAGATCCATATTCTTCCAAACTAATAAACAGAGATAAAAAGTCTTGAAAAAATCTTAGTAAAAATTAATAAATAGCATGTTTTAAAGACTATTCACAGTGAGAAATATGCTTTATCTGCTGAATACAATATGACACTTTCAAAGTGCTAATAAATGAAATTCTACTAATGGAAAACAATGTAAGAAAATATTAATAAATACATTGAAAACAAAGCAAAATATATTTTGTGTGTCTGTGTATTGGAGGACTCTTAAGAAAATATTCATATCATCCAATCAGTCTATGGAATACTGCACTTTCTGTCCAAAACACACAAAAACAAGTTTTTATATAAAAGGATTGCATATATATGTATCATCTCGATATATACATATATGAATTGTCACAGAGAGGAATTGTCTTCTATAAGTTAACCTATGTAAATAAAATAAACTTTAAGAATTACAGTGACAGTTTTCACAGAAATAGAAAAATATATTTTCAAATTTATAGAATCATTAAATATAACAGCTAGCTATAGAAGATTTAAACAAAAGAAAAAAGTCTATATACATCATACTACCTGATGTGAGATTATATATATTATAGAACTGTGTTTATAAATCAGTTTTATTATGGCTGATAAACTGAAATGCTATATGGAAACCTACTTCTTTGTATAAATGATTACTTTTTTATTTTTAGGGTAATATTGCTTCCAGAAAGCATAGAGTGATAAACAAAAATACCAGTGTTAGGTGTGGGATGATTCCCTATGTATCGTTAGCCAGGAAGACACCAGAGCACCAAAATAATATAAGCTCTCATCATTGGTTTTGGAT
This sequence comes from Microtus agrestis, assembly GCA_902806775.1. NCBI lineage: Eukaryota > Metazoa > Chordata > Mammalia > Rodentia > Cricetidae > Microtus > Microtus agrestis. Next base: position 320,434 of record CADCXT010001939.1, read on the forward strand.
ATTTAACATAATTACATAGTAAATCCTTGTGGTGATTTGAACATGGATGAACCCCAATATGTTCATATATTTGAATATTTGTTTCCAATTTAAAGACTGTATAGGAATGATTAGGAGGTGTGGAAGAGGTGTAATTTTATTAGAGGTGGTATGTTTGTCACTGTGGGATGTTCTTTGAAATTTCAAAACTCTTCTCCTCTTCAGGCTTAGTCTCTCTCATTCTCTGCTTGCAACTTAAGAATCATATGTGAACCCTCAACCCCTGAACCAGTGCCTAGCTGCCAACATGTTCCCTGCCTTGCTGCTCATGGATTTTCTTCAGTTTCAAAGGCAAATCACAATTAAGTGCTTTATTTTTAAGTTACCTTAGTCAAGGTTTATTTTCACAGCAAGAGAACAACAGTAACTAAAACAGCCCTATTCCTTAAGACTCAGTATACTTTTATTACAGGAGATTGAGAAATCCAGATGGAACTGAATTGCAAGTTTCTTTCCTGTTGGCTACCTCTAATAGTCTCTGAATGCTATATACAGGCTGATGAGTAGGAAAAAGCATCAATAGTCATATTTACTTATTGACTCCCGTTATCATCATAGTGACCAGCAAATCAAAATATACCCTGAAGCATGAAAGTAGAGTGTGTGTGATAGTATAGCTTACCACTTTCTGATGGAATTATGTCCTGCTTCATCTGAAGAATTTCTTGCTTGATACTGTAAACTTGATCACAAGCTCATGACTATGTAGGTCATAGGCTTTAGAGAAGAACTAATCACTGCCATTTTGCTAAATGGAGTTGTTCTCAAACTGTTTGCCGAATATTTACCTTTAAACTAATAGATTAGTGCTGATAGCAGCCATAGTCAACAAGACTTCTTTTGCAATCTGTAGCAGCTAATGAAGTGGAACATGACTTCTTAAAGTGCTAAGAATGAGTAAAGTGACTCATGAGGGCTCAGTCCAAAACTGAACATCTATGTCACACTCTCTGACACTTGAGTCATCATAGAAATGAGAGCAGTACAAGTCAAGAAGTCTGAGGGTGAGAAGCAGTGCTCTGAAATGATTTCTGAGCATAGCATACCTCTTTAGTCATAGCTCACAGCAATTGTGGTTACCTTCACAAGACTTGCACAAAATCAGACCTTCAACATTTAATGATATATGTAGAAGGGAATAATAAGTCCCCTTTTCACTCTAAAGAGATATTGGTAGTTAATGTCTGCTGGATGGTAAAGTCATTTTCTTCACTGGTATTGCCACTAGTAAATTAATTATAACCTCTTTATTTTCATACATTCCGTTGACCTCTTGTTCATGTTTATGCAAAAACTCCTCAGTACTTAATGGGATATAAACACAGACACACACAGACTGATAAATAACATCCATGCACATACACACAGACACACAGAAACAGACACAGAGAGATATGCTCACACAGACTCCCACAAAGAAACATACATACATACATATACACAGACAGACACACAAACACAGATACTCAGATACTTGCAGAGAAACAGACACATAAAGACAGACAGACTAACACGCACGTGCACACATGTGTGTGCACGCTCACACACACACACACCAAAAACTATGTAAGGAGAAGGACTTCTTGGGAAGAAGAGTAGATTCAAAAGCATTGAGAGAGTAAGAGACCATAATGGGTGTGAATATGATCAAAATAATTACTGACATATATAACACTGTCAAAGGAGAAATTAAAATATTTTAAAGAGTGATCAATGAATACAATATTGAAAATGATTTTAAAATTATGAAATCCAAGAAAAACCCATATAATGAGCAATTTCTTTTAATTTTAACAAGCTTTTATTTTTTTTCAATTTTAAGACAGGTGTGTAAAAATCAACATTGCCAATATCTGTCAGATGCATCCTATCTAAATATCTTTAAATTTTTCTCGTGGTAAATTCACTAACTAGAGCCTGGATGGCTATAAAGCTTCTAATTATTCCATATTTAAGAATGCCATTAAATGCAATTTCCAGTCTTGCTTTTGTAACCACTATTATCAGTGACAGAAGTGGGAGCAGGGGGACAAGTTTGATAATCCCCATTAGCACAATGGAGAAGCACAGGTGGGAAGAATTCCTCACAAGGACATCTTCAGAACGGAATCACATGGCAAAGGAAAATGCTTTGCAGGAGTGCAGGTGATATCATTCTGCGCTGCAGACAAACAACAGAATCCTGCGCGGCAGAATCTGGAACAGACATTAGAAATAGGAGAAGAAACTGAAAGTGGTAAGTTTATACTGATTTTTCAAATAAATCCATTGGTTTAAATGTTTTCTACATGTGTTGTAAAAGCTTCTGCTAAAACCCTAACCTTCAATGTTAACATGTAGAAATAAAGGTGAATTGTTATTCCATTACATGGATTTTTTTTATATTTTCCTATTTTTATTTTATTTTATTTTTTTTTGGATTGTAAGATCTTTTTTTAATCCAATGTTTTCTACTTTTACATAGTTATCTTTGCTCTCACTCCCTTGATTCTTCTCATTCCACTCTACCCTCATGCCCTCCCCATCCACTCCTCAGAAAGTGCAAAGCTTTCCATGGGGAGTTAACAAAGTTCGATACATCACTTCAAGGAAGAGCCCAAGCCCTCCACCCTATATCTCGGCTGAGCAAGGTATCCCTCCAAAGAAAATGTGCCTCGAAATGCCAGTTAAAGCACTAGGGATATATCCCGATCCCACTGCCAGTGGCCCCACAGACTGCCCTACCCTCACAACCCTCCCCCACATTCAGAGTGCCTAGTTTGGACCTCTGCCGGCTTCCCTAGTATCAGTCCAGAGTCAGTGAGCTCTCTCTAGCTCAGCTCAGCTGTTTTTTATGGGTATCATCATTACGGTTTTGACACCTTTGCTCAATTTAGATGGTTTTAATTAAAACATATAATTTATGTAGGTATGTGAAAAGTTCTTTTGAGTTGTTGGTCAGGGAACTCCAAGAAACTCCCAAAGTCATTGCTATTGTCATTGTGTTTATGTGCCTCCCAGAAATTGAGGGTAAAACTATATCATTGAAGAAAACACACACTTTGAACACCAAAGACATCATGAAGAAGGTAAAAAGGATTATAAAAGCCAGAGGACCAGAAATTTTGTGAAATGCTTTCTTCTGTAAACAACAGGGAAACAGCAGTCTTGAAAATCTCAATAATGCAGTTGCCTAACGAGACCTGAAAAGAAACACTAGTTGGCATTACAACAGGGATAAGGGTAATCTGGCAAATCTCTGATGTGGGATTACCCTCTGTATGCTGTTAATATCATTGGTTAATTAAGGAACTGCTTCGGGCCTATAACAGAGCTCTAGGGGAACAGAACTAGACAAGAAAACTAAACTGAATGCTGGGAGAAAGGAGGAGGAGACAGAGAGAAGCCATGTAGCCACCAGAGATGGACGCCAGAACTTTACCTGGTAAACCACAGCCACGTGGCAATACACAGATTAATGGAGATTGATTAAGTTAAGATGTAAGAGTAAGCCAATAAGAAGTTAAAGCTAATCGGCTAAACAATGTTTTAAATAATATAGTTTCTGTGTGATTATTTTGGGGCTGTATAATAGGGAACTAACCAGAGGCCTCCTTGCAACAAATCTCCATGCTAAGATAAAAAGATAAATACAATGACTAGATCTTTACAAAGTGAAAATCATTCTGCAGAGAGGAGCTCCACGAGACAGTGTCATGATTTCCATCACCCAGTACTCTGGCTGGCACTTCCGGGTTCCAGGGCCGTTCCTGTATCAACAAGCACTCAGGCACCTCACATAGACACCCAGGATCTTCAGGTCCTATGTGACCTACGTGCATCATGGTCATGTCTCCTACACATGATGCAGGTGTATAAGCACTTGTGCACATGTGCTAGGCAACCTTTAAAAGCTAGACAAGCTTGCTCTACACTCTCTCCCTGTACCAACTTCCTCAGGCCTGCATGCACATGTCTTTCTCTCTTAATAAACTCATAAAGTGGGTTTTGTGTGTGTGGTTTGTGACTCATTCTCCCTCGTGCCTGGTAATTTTAGGCAGCCCTAAATATATACACCTACAAAGAATACTAAAGGAACGCAGGACAGTGTGTATGTGTGTCCCTGTGTGGTGTGTGTGTGTGTGTGTGTGTGTGCGCGCACGTGTGTATTCTGTGTATATAATATTAGTTCTATGCATGTAGCAATAATATTTAAAGAAAAAAGTGTCTATGAATTTGAGAAGGATGGATGGGAACATGGGAATAAATGGAGAGAGGAGAGAATGAAGTTAAATGGTGTAAATATAATATTAATTTGGGAAATTCTATAAAAATAAGAATATTCATACTCACGGGACATATGCAGTTTCTATACATATTTATATTGTATGGTGCTTAAATGAGGTACAGTACATTTTCTCCTGTAATGCTTTGTATTCTGGAGAAGAAATGTCATTGGTCATCTCACACAGCTTTTATCTTATCCACTACAATAACAACTGCCTTACACGGTTTGCCCACTGGTACAGTACTGTCACAAATGTTGTGTGAGTAACCAAGCACAGTTTTGTAGTGTTCAAGGCTTGCTACAGGAAAAGAAACCCATACATGATCCACCCAATGAGATCAAGAACCTGTAGCTAGACAGTTCATGAACACTAAGAAAAAATCCTACTAGTTTTTTTCTGTTGAAAAGACATAGTGATAAAATTATTTCTGGTGGTTTATTGCTATCCTTATAGACTGATGAATTGCTTAGCTCTCATCATAGAAGCTTCTTCTTGCAGTACATGGGAGTTAACTCAGGAAAAGACAGTTGCTCAATGTACAAAGAGTAAGAAACTTCAAAAGGGTGAAGCCTAAATAGAATGTTATATCACGTCTGTACTAGTTACTGTTTTATTGCTGTTAAGAGACACCATGACCAAGGTTAGTCTTATAAAAGAATGAATTTACTAGGGGGCCTTACTTAGTTTCAGATTGTTAGTCCATTATTGTTATGTCAGGAAACAGACAGTGTTGGTGCTGGAATGCAAACAGAGAGCTTTTGTATCTTGATCTGTAGGCAGAAGTAGTTAGTCACTGTATCTAATACAAACTTTTGAAGCCTCAAAACAAACCCACAATAACATAAGTTCTTCCAAAAAACCATAATTTTAATCCTTAAAATACTGTTCCATGAACTAGGGATCAAAAGTTCAAATGTATGAGTCTTTGAGGGTCAATATCATTCAAGCCACTACAATACACACCAGACTCAAAACTTGGGGATCTGCCTGAAACAGGCTAAGGAAGCATTATGAATGTCAGAGGTACATAACTTCAAGAAAATAGCATTTTCCAAACAGAAAGGGGAGATACATACATGACTTCATAGATATTGTGACAGCATGCAAAAGACCCGAACGAGTTGAAACTACGCAAAACTAAAAAGTAGGGCTGGTCAAGAAAATTCTACCCTTCCCTGATCAGCTTTTACATTTCATTGTTGTTGAGAAATGGAAAGTAGGTTTTTTTTTTTTCGAAGGAGTTATACCTTGTATATCAGCCATATACAAGGGCATATATCCAAGAGAAGCAAGCACACAAAAACTGAAAAAAAATTATATGAAATAGAGTGGGTTGAGAAATGATGGAGAATCTGGTACTAGTTGGAGGGGATTAATATGATCAAAAATGTATGAAGTTCAATCATGTGCTTATTTTCTTACATTGTATGAATTCTCAAGTAATAAATAAAAAATTTTTAACTATAAAACCTCAAAATGGAAAAAAATACAAGTCTCCAAAATCAGAACTTTTGAAGGTCACAAAGCCTCCCCAAAAGGTGCTACAGTATGAAACTCCAGCTAAGTGGTGGGCTAGCCAATATGCCAGCAATTCCTATACAGGTTTCCTGGAATCCAGAACTTTTGAGTCATCCCCTGTGCTGAAGAGTGATGAGAGGTACAGATTGTTGTGAGCTGCCAGGTTTGTTCTGAGAATCAAACATAGGTGATGTGAAGAGCACCTGTAGCTCCTAACCATGGAGAAATGTCTCTAGGAGATCTCAGTTGTATTATTTGATGAGATATCATAAGTGACATCAAGTTATATTCATAAAATTTGTTATAAATATTTGACTTGGTTCAATGTAGTGTACATAAAAGTCTTGCAATTATTACCTACTCTTAGCGCAAGAGATTCTAGTTAATATCTAATTAAGAAGATAAGTGCAAATGGACAGGAACACATGATTCTGGGTGGGGAAATGGCTTAGAGGTAAGGACCCACTTACTGCTCTTTCAGGGTTTCTACGATTTTTCCAGTACACACATGGGTGAGTTCAAAATGCTTGAAACTCCAGTTCTTGACAATCTGGAACCTTCTTATTTCTTTGAGTACCTGCATACACATGTCACACACTCCTATACAGAAAATTAAAGTGATAATAATTAATTCTAATTTTAATTATAATAGCAACAACAATACTTGGTTCAGAGTTCTTCTGCAGAATTATCTGTTATTTCCTTGCAAGAATGCCTGGCTTATTAAAAGAATCCAAGGCCTCTGGGTTATGGCCAAATAAATCAAAAGTGCCAAAACTGATTCTACATTTTCTGCTTCTAAAATAGGTGTGGTGAAAATCTTGGACACCAGAAATAAATTGGGCAATTTTCTCACTAGCAGCTATTACCTACAGTTAATCTTTTTATTTCTATTTCTATATTCCTCCTAGCAAGGCCTTTTCTCCTCCACATCATGACACTATTTGCCTCAACACTTAAACACATTCAATTGTTCTCTCCAAACAAAGACTGGCCATCATTTTCAATAATTCAAGCATCATTAAGTCAGTGACAGCAATGTACTTTTAAATAAAAGACTTTAATTTGTAGCCACTTTTTCTGAACACCTATGTTTTACTTAGGTAAAGGTACAGTGCTCACAATACAATAGCAATGAAAATAAATATAATTAATCTGAGATACAGAAATTGTTAAGAAATAAGAGTATTCCAGAAAGATTGTCGAGTGGGTAAGAGCACTTATTGCTCTTGCAGATGGTCTAGTGCTTATTATTAGCATCCATGTAGTGACTCAGAACCATCTTTAATTCCAGTTTCAGGGGTTATGACATCTCCTGACCTCCACTGTCTCCTGTACACATTCACACAGACAAATCCTCAGAGACAGAGACATGAAAATAAAATAAATATATACTATTTTAAAAGATAAAAGCGTAATAGCTACTTTTATTTCTTCATGAACATGAGTGGCTAATGAGTAATAATACAAAACAAAACTAAGCTACTTACTTTTAAATTATCATTTCATATAGTAGCCTATGTAGTGATTAATCTTAACAATTTAGGAATAATTGACTCAACTCATCTTCCCTGATATATACATATATACATATATGTATATCTATATAATTCTGTATTGAAATGCATATGTAGTCCCAACTAGCTGTTGAATGATAAAATATTTCCATTCTTCCCAAATACTTTCCGATCCTTCTTGCATTAATTTAGTTACTACTGTATAAGAGATATTATCCTCATTAATACCCCAATCATAAAAAAATAAAATCTTAATCCATTTTCATTCCCTGGCTACGATACTTTAATGATAGCTATTTAACCATTCCAATAGTGTCTTGTTAGTAAAAGAGCTCTAAGCTTTTTATTATATCAATTATGCAGGTGTTTTGACTGTGGTCACCATTGGGTTGCCTGAAGGGACAGATTATGGAGAATGTTATGTAAGTGTAACCAAAGACACACAGTCATGGCTGGGGATGGTTCTCTGAAGAAAGGCTGAAAGAAGTCCCAAGGTGGCACTATCTGCTATGAGGGAAGAAAAGCCCAGTGTTAATGCTTTTAGACCCACATCTTCCATGTTGTGATTAGAGACTAAAATATAACCACAGATTGAACACAACACAAGCAGAGACAAAATTGTTTTCAGAAGATATTATCAAATGGTTTTCTTTCCTTAAAGTGAGCTTGGATGGATTCCCAGATTGCACATCTGCCTCTCTAAATTACACCTGAGAAGTAACAAGCTAACAGATGGGAATGAGAAGGAGTAAAGAATGGTTTCTTTTGAATTTTATGTGCCTATAATCACAATGGCTTACACTCATTACAAGATAGCATCTCTAGAATGGCAGATACCCTTGTAAATGTAGACTGTACCACCTGTGAGTCAAACAAGTAGGTACAGGTGCAGTTGTGGGTTCCCTTGATAAACAGGATAAGTCTCTAGCTAGATATACACGTCATTCTTTCAGTTCTTTCCTCTTTCTCATAGTTATTACAATATATTAAAATTGCATTACACAGAACATTATAAGTGATGTTTAACATATCACTTTTCTGCATGGGGGAGTATCAGTGGATCCCATCTCCTCCTTTTCTTTTGTAACTGCTTTTCTTTTGCCTCCCTATCACTCTCTGACTTGTTTTTTTTATGATTGCATTGCATGATTTAGAAATATTGAGACCACATTAAATGGTCCAAATAATTTCCTTAATAACTTCAAACTATGACTGTCACTTAGGAGATGTGTTGACTTGAACAAATAAAAAATAAAATCTTTTATTTTTAAGATTATAATTTAATATCATTTCTCCAATCTCTTTCCTCCTTCCTCCCCATGTTCCACTCTCCTTCAAATAAATATTCTCTTTTTGTACTACTACTGCTTGCATTATGGGTTTTCATATGTGTTCTTAAATACCGCTCTTCAATCCATATAATAATACTTGTAATTAAGTTTTAATGGCTGACTGATTGACAATGAACAATCAATTTGTGTTTTCTTACCTAGGGAAGACCATGTCTTCTTTTCTCAGCTTTTAAAGGTTCCTATAATACTATATATAGTTAAGGCCTTGTGACTTTTCTCCATCTTGTTTGGCATGTTTGTTCGTGTCAACCTTGTTTAGCTCATGTTTAGACAGTCACAATGGTGAGAATTTATGGCTGTAACTTAACTAATGTTGAATCGTTGAAAACAAATTGAAATAATTAATACAATATGTCTTTAATACAAACAACAGTACTAGAATTATAAAATTACTTGACATGATAGTCAAAGAAAACATGAAATAATACATTATAAAAGTAGTGCATTAAAACACAATGCGTATAATATTTTTCTGTGGTTAAAGAAGTAAACTTCTATTAAATGGTCAAATATGATAGATGAAATATCTAGGTGCATTGATGGAGACTTTTAAATATAAAATGTTTCATCACTGCAATGAATCAATAGTTTAAAGCTGAGCGAGACAAAGATCAGCAGACAGTGAGTCTGACAGTGAGTTAACTGACGATGTACAATGGTCTGCTAGCACTGACTTGCTCCTTCATAATTGTTCTACTTAATCATGTAACACATGATTAGCTAGCATTTATGGATCTTATGTTCTTGGCTTGTTTTATAGAGTTCTTTTTCTTCCCATGCAGATGTCAATATCAATTTTTGTAGAAAATGGAGGAAATGTAAATTTGAATGGAATCTGACATAAACGAAGAAGTATTGGTTGATTAATTATGACCATGAAATCTATGTTTTAATTAGAGAATGGTGTTTCGTGATGTCCTCTACAGCCTGAAATAATGTAAGATGATTATTTAAAATTACGTCTCTTTGAATTCTTAATCATGCAAGGTTTTCTTCATTTGACAAAATTTAAAAAAAATAAAGCAAGCCTTTTATATTATTGCATCAAAAATCTGCTGCAATAATAACTAAGTTAAATTTCCATAGTTAGTGATTAAATTTAGTCTTAATTCCAAAGTTTTTCATAATGGTGGTTAGGAATAAGTAATTTGACTAATGTATTAATTTAGTAATGTAGGTGGTTTGAAAATCACTTAGGGAAAATATTCATGACTTACACAAATCAAAGAAGCTTTTATTACAACTAATTGTTCATGTAGAAGCCATGGCTGTGAGCAGGTATGGATGAACCATCTTATTATTTTGACTTATTACACCCTTGTTAATTTTGATGAAATTAAAAAAATAAAGGCACAGAAACTAGTATTTCTTAGAAATTATAATTAGAATGGAATGCATTTATAAGATAATCATCTTCAAAAACTCAATTGAAGTTGTGTGCACACACACAAGCTCAGATTATTTTGAATATATAATAATAAACTATGGAAAAGTTATCTAAATTTGACAATAAAAGACAAAATATTAAGACTACTAGAAGAAAAACTCTTGAAAATCTTGAATCTCAGACAATGAAGGATTTTGATATCCAAGATGTGGGAGTTAATTAAATTTAACTTCATTATTGACCTAAGTTGACAGACTGTAGAGAATAGACATAAATATATGCAGAGATTACAAGAAAGCCTATTTTCAGATCAGTCAACTTATGTGCATTATGTCCTACTAAGATACTTCCACCTTATCATTGGGGCTAGGCTGATATGAAAGAAATTTGGTCTTGCTCCATAAATAAGAGACATTTTGTTTCTGAAGTGAGAGTCTCTTGTGTTTTTGCCTCATTTATATCAGGCTTGAGAGAAATTGTCAAAACCTTCAGGTTTCAAAACAAAATAGCAGAAAATTTGTATTCATGTATGTGTGTGTGTATGTATGTGTACACCATGTGCATCCCTGGTACCAAAGGATCCATAAACAGGACATTGAATCCTTTGTATCTGGAGTTACAGACAGTTGTGAGTCACCATGTAAAGTCTGGGAGAAACTTAACCCAGAACTTTTGGAAGAGCAGCAAGTACTCTTCACCACTTAGGCATCTTTCAAACCACCAAAAAAAAAGTTTAAAAATTCAGAGTCACATTATTTTTTTTAGAAATAAAACCTACAAAGTATAATTTACCAAAAACAAGATCAATTATCAGTCATCAAAATTATAAACTACTTTGAAGAGAACACAAAAGCAAGTCACAGACTGGAATAAAAGCACTTGCAAACCATCCATTTGGTTCTTCGTCTATACAATATACTGCTGTGGCATAATCATTATCTACACTGTGAAGATGTATAGATGACATTGGTTTAGTAAAGGGTTAACTGGCTAACAGCCAGTCAGGAAGAGGTTAGGTGGGAAACACAAACTGGGAAAACACTGGAAAGAAGACAGGCAAAGTCGTGAGTTAGCGATGGAGGAAAGTATTCTGTTTTGTGTTAATTTCATTGGTTAAATAAAGAGACTACCTTGGCCCTTTAATAGGACAGAAAAATTAGGTAGGTGGAGTAAACATAGCAGAATGCTGAGAGAAAGAAGCCGAGTCAGACAGTCGCCATGATTCTCCTCTCACAGAAAGATGCAGGTTAAGATCTTTCCTGGTAAGCTGCCACCTCGTGGTGCTACACTCATTAATAGAAATGGGTTAAAGCAAGATGTGTGAATTAGCCAATAAGAGGCTAGAACTCATGGGCCAGGCAGTGGTTAAAAGAATACAATTTGTGTGTAATTATTTCATGGCATAAGCTAGTGAGATGGCTGGGAGCCGGGCAGAACGCAACCCGCTGCTCCTCACTACAAGTTAGACTTGGAAGGAGCAACAGAGGAAGTTCATAGATGAGTTAAACAAGCCTCAAAGAAGCACAAAAGTTCAGAGAAATGGGTTAATTTGAGGGAAAAGTGCTAGTTAGGAAGATGTCTAAGCAGTCAGCTGAGCATTTATAATTAATAAGTCTCTGTGTGGCTATTTGGTGAGCAGCAAGTAGAATGGAAAAGTCTGCCTAAAACATAGAAGAAATTCTAAAACAACAGTAGAGGAATTTCAAGAACAACTGGGTGTGGAGTACATATGCCAGGAATATGATGAGAATATTCACGTGCAAAGATGCTACACATTAATCACCATTTATCAGTAAACAAAAATCAAATCATAACAAATTATAGCCATTTACACATTATAATGACAGGGATAATCTAAATCTCTAAGTGTGTCAAAGAATACAAAATGTCTGGAGCTTTCATGTCCTCGTGGTGAAAGTACCAAACAGAACCACAATTCTGGAAAAAAAAAGTATGTACCAGAAAACCTACTCAATTTTGCTTCTATGGCATTTACACAAAAGAGAAATACTATGTATCTCTCCACAGTTTGGAATGTGATACTCATAAAGCCTTCATTTAAAATTGCCAGAAGGGGAAAAGCCAAATTTCTTTCCTCAGGTAAGAGCTAAACAAATTACAGCATATCTCTTACATCAGATTATCAGAATATAATTCATTAATGGAACATAAATACAAAGGAAGCTATTATGCTTATTATTCTACAACATGGGTGAATCACAAAATGATTGCATTAGGTAAAAACACCAGGGCAAAATGTAAAAGTATACACTATGCTTTATGATTGATTCCTTTGTTTTAGTCCCACAATGTATGTGCTTGGATATATATATATATATGAAGTCTTACAACTTTTAATAGAAATTTTTAAACTTGTAGCTCTTCTACACCATCATTAGATAAACTGATCAAACAAAACTCCAGAAATTTAGAATTCTCAACTGTATTCTAATTAAGGGAGAAATGTGCATAAAAAGAAGGGACAGAGTAATTATTAGGAAGGAAGAAAAGACGAAGGGAGGGGAAAGTAGAGAAGGTGGAAGTCACAGACTGACAGAGTATAGAAACCTGTCGATGCAAAGCTGAATCTCATGTCTTGACTATTATTGAATATGTGCACACCCCTTTGAAAATAGTCTCAATGTATGAAACATTTCTACTTAAACCTGTTACAGACCTTAATTTTAAAATTGGCACTTTATATCCAACAAATCACTTTAGCAAGTTAACCCTTTGGGGGAGTAGAGGAAGCTCTGAGTGAGCAAAGTTCTGAGTGGGTGTATATTGTTGTGTATATTGTTATAACAAGGACCACAGTCTCAGAACAATGGAAGAATTGTAAGACTCCCCTTTTGGTGAGGCTAAGAACAATGGCAAATCCTCTTTCTGGTTCAAGTGCAAATGTAGATAGTGTGTGCAGAAAACATCACTAGACCTAATGTGAAGACTGCTTTCTTACAGAGACAGCAACTAATGAAATTAGCTAAACCTGTCTCTTTTATTCAGCTGTATAGCAAAAATCCAACTTCCTACATGTAATAACCCTACTTTCTTGTTCAGCTGTGTGCCAAAACTCTGCCTTTCTGTTCAATTCTATATAATAAACATGCTGAACTTTCAGGATGCTGAGATTATTCTAAGAGCCTACTTTCTTTTCTTTATTCCCTTGCCATTCCAAATCACGTCCATCTGTACAGTCATATAAGGACATGGGAAGCTTTCTCAACCTCACAAATAAGCAGAAGCATAGATGAAAGGAACAAGAAAAGTGTTTCTTGTGAAGTATTATAACAACAACAGTTATTAGTATAAGATTACTAAAACAAAATGTTTCAACTATTCTTGTGCATATAATAGTTTTATTTATAATATCTATAAATATGTGATTGAACAACTGAGTTACTAGTTTTGTAAATTAACTTTGTAATTTACAGGCCCAAGACTAAAAAGTGCTTAACTTTTCTTTAGAAGTCCTAGTATAGAGGAAATTGCAAGTGAGGTTTATTTGTTGTTACCCGAATAGACCACAGAAATTGTGGTGGGGTGAAAAAAAGAAGTTTAGAAATTTATATGAGCATGTATTGTATAAGAGGAGAGTAAATAAAAAGAAAATAAAAACTCTGTTTTTAAATATTGGGAAATTGACATAAAATTGTAAGAAATAAAGCATATAAAATTGACATCTTTTAAGTGACCAAAAACTCATTCAGAAAAATAAATGTGATGATTTCTTTATATGTAAATATTTTAACTGACGTACATATGTATTTATTTTTGTATGTACATATACATCTGTTCATAATCTGAATATAGAGAAGTCACTGTCAAAATTTTAAGGGATGGAGGGAAAAGAGAGGATAGTAGACAGAAGTGAGATAAAATTTAGGTGAAAAAGAGAAGCTGACAGAGAGAAATAGTGGGATAAGTGAAGGGAACAGAGAAGGAAAATGATCCATGTCTGATGATGTGTACATACTAATATATCCTAATGAATTCCATGACTTTTATGCTTGCTTAAAAGTTATATGTAAGAATAACAACTCAAGAAACACACCATGAATTGAAAATAAGTTTGGGAGCATGGGAAAGTTTAGAGAGAGAAAGGATAAAAGAAAAATGAGAAAATAAGCAAATTAATAATTAAAAAAGATAAGAAGAGACCTTATATGGGTAATTTTCCTTACTTTAATATCTTGAAAATATGTTTGAAGTCAAAATTGTGTCATTTCTCATCACGAAATTGGATGTAGAATGCTTGCAATGTTCTAAAAGACCATTGAATTTTTTTGTGTTGTTTCTACCTCTCTAGAGATGGTACCATCCACAGTTAATTGGGCCCTACCTACTTAAATTAAAATAATCAATATGATCTCTCACAGACATGTCAACATACCAACCTGAGGACGTCAGATTCTCAATAAGTCTACATTTTTTAGATGATGCTAGGCTGGATCAAGTTGACAATCAATGCTAACTAAGACACGATCTTTTCCTACACCTCTCTTTTGGATGTTATAATACAAATCTTAAATGATATTTTGTCATTTTCTACCTTCATTTATAAAATTCACATTTTCAAAATCTCACACAAGTTATAAATTAATGATTATGTTCCATATGACTGCGTTTATAAATTTCCCATTACTCCTGTTCTTGTAGGTGGATAACATGTTATTTATTAATTGCATTCAATAACCACCATATAGCTGTATAAAATACAAACAGTACTTTCCACTCTCAAATAGCACTCTTGCTTTTCTGTATTCCTACTAATTGAGAACCAAATCTATTTTAGGTTAGAGTGTAATAAATTTTTTTTTATTTTATTTTATTTTTCTCCATTAACAGCTTCAACTGGGTGTGGGGCAACAGGACCATTCCCAGCACAACCATGGGTGTGGGGTTCCCCGCAGTCTCCCCAGGGCGATGGTTCCTGCAATGATCTCTAGGGGGAAAGGGCTCCCAACAGATCCCCTCCTCCCTCCCATACAAAGGCAGGCAGCTATCACATGGAGAGCACCAGTCAGAGTCATCCATGGTGTCAGACCAAAGGAGAAGGGACTGAGACAAGGAGAGACCCTCCTCTCGAGTGGTGAAGCAATCCACCTCTCCTGAGAACAGAGGGGTGCTCGATGACTCCTAGGTCGAGTGGGGACCAGGCCTTTTTTCTTTCCCCCTTAGGCGTCCTAGGGTTCCCAGGGCCCTGCCTTAGGTGTAATAAATTAACGTATTCAAGCTTTATAGCATCACATGTAATATTTCTCCTTTCTTCTGTTTGATTCCATGTTGCAATCACAAACATAGGAATATATGCCCAAAGAATCAAGGCTCTGCTTTGGTAGGACATCACCCATAATAATTTCTACAGAGAGTATTATCTTAAATCTAGTTATTTGTATCAGAAGTACATTACTGCCTATATTTATTTCAACCATGCTTAGAATTTTGTTTTCCCTATATTTGCAAATCTGATACTCTAACAGTATTTAATGTATTATCATGAAATAAGTTGAGAGAAAAACAGGCAATACATTAATGTCACATCTCCAGGAATGCTTGTGTATTATGTGTATTCACTTAATAACGTTCAATATTTTCTACTCTGCTACTTAACTATCAGCATCTTGATGTTTTTTCCTTCCCCGAAGGACTGTAGACAATTATTGAACCTGTGAAGCAAATATTCGTAAATGATTATTCTGATTCTTTTACAGGTTAAAAGTCAGACCTAAAAGACATGTTCTAATAAAAAATGTGAAATATGATGTTAATGGCTTAAAGTTGTATATTTCTCTTGAGATCTCCACTCTTAATAACCACTGTTATCATAGATAAAACTGAGGCAGTAGTCATTACTAAAATGGATTTGCTAGCAGAATTAGACATCACCTCCAAGAATCAATAATCATTTGAAGCTAACAGGGTGATTAAATGACCTCCCTTTTATTTTAGCTCATGTTGACTTGCTTTTTAATCTTGATTTAGAAGCAAGCAGCTAGAAACAAAGATAAACTGAGGACTTAGAACATTAGAGCCGCAATCTGGGTCCTATTCATTAGTGAGGGTAAGGGCGCCCTCCCTTCAATCAGTGATTTTCTAGTTAATCAATTCATTCTGAAAGAAAAACTGAATATTTTAGGTACAGACTGTCTAAATATCACCACCTAAGGCCCTTACTGCTTTTTAAAGATATGCACCATTAACTTTGCTATGGCAGGTGCTATATTTTTTTATTTAATAATTTACCATGCCTGTGGTGCTTGGGGTTATCATTCAAGTGACTGATAATATTGTCCTTAAGTCTTTTCATCCATGAAGTTTACTCCTCCTTTCTCTTTATTGTCCAAAGAAGAATTGCCTCAGGTCAGTAGCAAGTGAAATCTACTTTACAACTTTCTCCCTATGATGTAAAGTACTAAAACCAGTTTCTAAGTAGAGGTCTTAAATATTTTGAACTATTATAGTTCAATTCTTTTATAAAAATTTTGTTGATAAAAATACTAATATCTATGATGTAATAAAGAGATGGAATGGCCACATAAAGAAAACCAAGTTGCTCATACTAAAGAAAATTAGCATGCATTGACCTAGAGAAAGAAGAATAGTTCCCAATTATTTAATACTTAATATGTGGAGAACTTAAAATTTCTTTTTTAAATTTATTTTACTTTTATTTGCTTGAAATGATGTCTAGGAGTCATGCTGTGGCTAGGTGTCAAGTCTTGTTCTGTGGTCCTATTATGGGCACTCTCCTTATTGATATCTGTTATCTCAAAGGCCAAGAAGATGTCTGTCATCAGTTTTGCATGTGGAAGCCCATCATCTATGCTCCCACTAAGTGTAACAGCAAAGAATCTACTTTTGCAATGATATTGATGACTAGAGATATACAGTTGAGAAAAAGGGACATGAAAGACTTGGGTGACAGTTCCTACCCACAAGCAGCCAAATAGTTAAAGCCTAAACAGGAAACTACTACAGAGAACTTTTCAAAAGTGTGGTAAAGATGCTAAATTATAGTTCTCCATAATTGATGGCTTCTGGTAGGGTTGTGAGAGAGTAATGTCTCAGTTTTATTTTAAGGGGTAGGCCACTAAGATTGACCAGGCTCCAATGAGTATAAGGTTAAAACAAGTTGATTTGATTTTTCTATTTCTATTTCTAAGTCTATTTTATTTTATTTTGAGGGCAGGTTTCTTGTCAAGACTATTGATAGCATGCTTACCAAATTGTACAAGCAGGACCCAAAAGAAAGGACTGCTGAACTTTGCTAAGACAAGGTAGGATAACCCTTCAAAATATCCTGCTTGACATTAAAGTCAGATATTCCAGGCCTGTAGACCAAAGGTGGATATCCCAATGTTGCCTCGGAACCTTGGAGGACTGTCCAGGTAGTCAGCTGTTTCTGTAATTTCTCACAATTTGTGGAAGTAGCTTGGTTGCACTTTCTGCTTACTTACATAGTACCATTTCCTTCTAAGTACTCTGAAGGAGTTGATGACTTTATAGTTACAGTTTTCCTTGCTACCAGATTCAGAAAAGGAATTCACTAAAGTGGTGTAAACAATATAAGGTTGAGAGACATAAAAAAGACTGTTTTGGCAATACAAATTAGAATAGAAAGTGAATTAGGTACAACATTTTGGACTCATAAAGATAGGATAGATATAGAATACTTTCTGTGAATTTGTCAATTACTCTAAACAAGATATTGTTAGTGTATTTATTGCCTGTTTATATTATATAGTTATTGTACATGATTTTTCTTATATCCTTCAAATTTATTTTAGAAAAAAAAGGGAAATATAGTAATATCTTGTTTGTACTCTTTAAATAAAGCTTGCCTGAAGATCAGATGGTGGAGTTAGCCACTAGTTAACTATGGAGATCTGGAAGTCTGTATAGACAGAGAGGGAGTGATATGGCTGGACAGCAAGGATTATATAAGGCAGGAGGAGACAGGAACTCGGTCCTTTTAGGATGAGGAGTCAGCAAGGTAAGAGATAACTGTGACTTGCTCCTTTCTGTCTCCAATCTTTCAGCATTTGTCCCAATTTCTGGCTCCAAGATTTTATTATTAATACAAATTAGAACTTGTGCAACAACAAGGATGGGGTGTGGACATAGAAGGAATGGAAAGTGAGTGTAGTAAGAGTCCATGATGTGAAATTATTAAAGAATCAATTAAAATATTATGCTGAAAAATATAATTATATCAATTCCCCCTTCCCTTTCTTCTTTCCCATGTATCCCCTCATTGCTTTTTCTTAAACAAATAACCTTTATCTTTAGTTGTTCATATGATAGGTGTGTGTATGTGTTTCTAATCCTAAATATAAGGACTAACAGTTTAATCTATACAATTTTACTTGTATACCAATTATTTTAGGGTTGTGCTGTCCTCTTCGTATTGAATCATTAATGGGGGCTTCTTCCTTGGGAAAGATGATTTCTGCTGCTCTTAGCCTTCCTTAACTGCCTGTAGTTCTTTGTTTGGGGTTGAGGCCCCATGACCTTTCTTCTTTTTATGTTAGCATGTTAGATGGTGTTAGCCATGTTAAGGTCTTGTTTAGGCATTCAGGTTAATGAGACTCTATGAATGTAGTTTCTCTAACATTTATAGGTGACACAATCTCACGGGAAACTGTTTTTATAGCTGCAAATTTCCCACCTCTTCTTCCTCTTTGATCTCTAAGACTTAGGTTCAGGAGTTATGCTGTGGATGTATCAGTACTTTCTGTTGGCAGTTTGATCTTTTATGGTTTTCTGTAATGGTCTATCTTGCAACGAGAAAAAAAAACAAAGTTTGATGAGAGGTGATATATATATATATATATATATATATATATATATATATATATATATATGTAAAAGAACAC
Source organism: Microtus agrestis (assembly GCA_902806775.1). NCBI lineage: Eukaryota > Metazoa > Chordata > Mammalia > Rodentia > Cricetidae > Microtus > Microtus agrestis. The sequence continues at coordinate 339,394 of CADCXT010001939.1, forward strand.
ATAATTAGAATGCAGATAGGAATTATGTAGGTATAGTAAAGTGGTGGTTGTGCTTTTTCTCTAAAATCCATGACTTCACTAGTCCTGGATAACTGACTACATTTATAGTACCAGACATATTTTCCATCTTATTGGGCTGCTCTTAAATTCAATTATACAACTGTAGGTTACCACTGAGATAAGCCCCTGCTGCACACTTAGGGATATGATGTCATGCGAGTCATTGTTGTGGTTCGTAGGTATCATAGATAAGTGGGACTATAAGTTGATTCCTTCTCTATAAGATTATATGATACCTTCTTGTACCATCAAAGAAGACCCATCTTGGATCCTCTGTGTTTTGTACCTAAATTACATGCTGCCTTCAACAAGAAGTGACTTGCCTGTGACATCTGGGACACTACCAAGGGCAAGAGTAATAGCCCTATACTTTGTGGGGCATTTCCTGGACAACATTGACCAATATTCAAAAGGGGAAACCTCATGCCTATCTCTAGGGTTTTTGTTAGCTAGTCTATGGCTCTTAGGGAAAATATTGTCACCTAGGAAGAGAAATTTTCTTTTAAATTATACACACATATATATAATTATACATATAATATTTTCTTTTAAATTATATATGTATATATACTTATATTAATAAATACAATTTTAGAGAAATAGATTTAACATGTCAAAATATGAATATCATATGAAATTAGGCAATATGATATTATTTTGCTTATAGTAAATATATTTAAGAATATATCATTAAAAATCAATATAATTTGTTAGAAAAATTTGATTGGATCTTTATCTAGATGGTGGTGGTGTAATCAAGTGTATACATAATCACACTTATATGTAAAAAGGAGGAAAAAACAAAGACAGAGCTATCTCCAATATGTAAATGTATTTGGAGTAAAAGTTGAGTCTATAGATATCAAACAAACTTAATGATTCGATTTTATGAATAAAACCAATGATATAAATGTTTTTGATATAACCATCCATTGCAGTTTTTCAACACTAATATTGTTAGAGTTAGTTTTCATTGGCTACTTGTCTAGATTTATAATTATCACAGAAGCTTTTCTCTATGTGTGTCAATACATGTGTTTCTAGAAAGGATTAAAGATTCTTTTGAAGAAAAACTTAGTCCTTACATGGTATTAACCAATAGCTCTGGCACTGGATAATAAAAAAGAAGAAAACTGAACACTTACTAGCTCTCATTTCTTGCTTCTTCCTAACAACAGATGTAATATGACAAGCTGCCTTCCAATCCTATTTACATTATATTCCCAATAGGAAAGATTATATTCTTGAACTTTAGCTAAAATAAGCTGTTTCTCCTTTAAATTACTTTTGTCATTTTTTTACAAAAATAAGCAAATAATGCATAACTTTGATAAAAAGAGGGAGAATATTTCGTTAAAATCTTGGCTTTTTCTTTCACTTTTAAAGATGGCCTATGTGAGGAGTATAGATGAATTTAAGAATTTGGTCGAGAAAAATGTATTTGGAGTAAAAGTTGAATCTATAGATATCAAACAAAGTTAAATGATTTGATTTTATGAATAAAACCAATGATTTTGAGTGCTATAATTAAGATTTAATGTACATTCTTAAGCAAGTATGGAGGACCGGAATGCTAAGGAAAATGAGGTCAGAGAAGATTTAACTCATAAGATTTCAGAAAGAAAAAGGAGTTCTGAAAGGAACTGGGGTAGAAGTCATTAATTTTATACTCTGGAAAAATAATTTCTTGCCTAAGCTCTAAGAAATTGAAGGAGAAGATAAAAATTAATAATGGACTTTGTATGTTTGAATGTGAGTGGACCCCATAGACTTATGTGTTTGAGTGCTTAGTTCAAAGGAATTGACACTATTAGGAGGTGTGGCCTTACTGCAATAAGTCTGGCCTTGCTGAAAGAAGTCTGTAGTTATAGGGGTGAACTTTAAGGTCTCAACCATTTGCCTTTAGATCAAAATAAAATTCTCAGCTTCGTCTCCTGCACCATGCCCAATTATATATCACTGTGTTTTTTTTACCATATTGTTAATGGATAAAACCTCTGAAATTTTAAGCCAGTCCAGCTAAATGTTTTTATTTATAACATTTGGTATTTCTCCACAGCAATAGGAACTCTAACTAAGGAAGAAATTGGTACCGAGAACTGGGGTACTTCTGTGATATTCTTAACCATATTTTTGTTTGGAGACATGTGAACTTTGGGGCTTTGGATTAGAAAAGCAGTTACATGAACATGTTAATTGAGGCTTCCATCCTAGTAAAAGCATGGAGGACAATGGTGCTGAGGGTGATTTGTACTGTGGTGGACTGGCTCAAAATATTTCTGAGGAAAAGAATATTAGTATATGGTCTTGAGACCAGTATTGTAATATAATACTGAAGAATATGTTTGCTCTTTGCCCTTGTCCAATAAATCGTCCTGATGCTAAAATGGACAGTTTTGGACTAACTTCATCGGCAGAGGAAATCCCAAAATAGCCTACTACTGACTATTATTCTATCATAATGTTATTTACGTTCATTTTATGAATATCTATGATGAAAAAGAGCAAGTTAAGCAAGAATATATACAAGATGTATATTTTGAATAGAAAAGAGATTCCCAGTAAGTAGAATGGAGCTAAATCCTGTGTCCAAGGAGAGCAATAGATTAAAAAATAGAATAAAGGGAATGATAACCTCAGGGAGAAACCCCACCCAGCTGAACTCTCATTTTGTGAAAAGGAAATAAAGAACAGTTTTGGTCTAGGCACACTGGTACATACATTTAATCCCACTTTAATCCTGGTAATTTAATCTATGAGTTCAAGGCCAGCCTGGTCTAGAGAGAATGTTCCAGGAGAACCAAGCTTAAACAAGAAAGAAACCATGAACAACATAAAGCTGATGAAGGTGTAAATGAATAAGGGGGTCATCTTCTACCTCTATCAATTACCAGAACTTAAAATCAATGATTTCTATTAGGAGGTTTCATTCATATGAATTACCTATTTTTCAAAATCACAAACCTGACTCTTGGGTTTCTAATTACTATCAGGATTTTTTTATTGTTCTCAAAAACTTTAAATGGATTCAGAAAATATGCCATTTTTGAAAAGGAGATAGAAATGTAAGGTTGAAGCACTCTAATATTAAAATTGAGAACATTTATGGACATTTTTGTTTTATAGAAATTACACATTGCAACATTTTATATGAGTCATGAAAAATATTCTTTTAATGGTAGAAAAATTGTTTTATCTTTGTGAGACACATATTAAAGCTTTGTATATGAATACATGTATTTGTGATTATTAAACTTGATTCTTACATATATAGACATTCACAATATCATTTAAACTTAATTTACTAAAAATGATTCTATAAAGTGTAGAAATATAACACATCAATTTTTTTGACTCTGGAGTTATTTATAAATACAAAATGAGGTCACTATTCTCACGAGTCTTATTATAATGGTATAGTTTTTTAGGATTGTAAACAGTTACTGCAATTTTGATATAGAGACAGAAAGCTATTAGTGTAAAAGTTGAGAGAAACTAAATTCACTTGAGGAACTGGATAGAATTTCAAAGAAAGAAGATTCTAGATATGTGTATAAGAAATTGCTGGATGATAAAGGAGATGAAGACCGTTAACAAAGTAAAATAAATAATCCTTGAAAAGTTTTGGAAATTCTTGACATTTAAAAAATGCAAAGAATATCAACTGAACATGGCATAACCTGTTACAAGAAGACTGGACATAAATGCCAATATCAAGGTTGGATGAGACAATTCAATAGGAAGGAAAGGGTCCCAAGAGCGGGCAAGAGGGCCAGATACAACCCCTTCTCCCATTGTTAGGAGTCTCACAAGAGCAGCAAGAAGCACCATATATTATATACAAAGAACTTTGCTCAGACCTGTACAGGCTCCCTCATGCTGTGTTTGGTTGATAGACCTGGAGGCTTCCTGTTTTATGAATTAAAATGGAATGGGAGTAATACAGGAATAATAAACAAGTCAGATTGTAATATATAAGAGAATTAATAAACAATTCAAATTCAAGAAAAGAAAAAAATATAAAAAACATATGGTTTACTACTTTATACTTTTACAGAAAAATGTTTCTTTGTAATTTATTATAACTTTCATTATATTTCTATAAATAAAGTGTATCTGCCCTGCATTTTAAAAACAATAAGTATTAATTGCAACCTTATTTAAAAAGTATATGAGATTAATCAAGTACATCAAGTATACAAAGTCTTGCTAATGAAAAATATTTTATGAACAACTAGACAATTCAAAGCTAAGTCAACGTTAGGATGGAACATGTATAATTTGCTATTAGATCACTATTGATAGAATATGATGTGTTTCACTTCTATTATAAGGGTTCACAATCATGTTGAAAATATATGGTAAAAGCAATATAGTGTTACACATAACAATAGAAAAACAAAATTGCATTAAAAGAAAACTACTAGTGATTGAGGGTAGTTAGAAAGTTATAAGTTTTCTTTATATAACACTATAAGATTTGTCAGATCATCAAAGAAGATAGTAGATTTTAGGAGGAAAGGAGGAAAAAATTAAAAAGGCAGAAAAGAAGAGTTAATATTGAGATAATGGATGTACTGATCAAAATGATCCACAGATTTTAAGCACTGTTGATCAAAATACCAAACTAAAATATTTTATTGCTAGTTGTTTGAAGAATAATTTCAGTGCTTTAGAAAGAACTGCATGGACAAATGGATATTAATTTGTCAAGGCATCCCTCCCCCCAATAAAAACCTAAATGTGCCACAACCTAAATCAGGATAGTAACTATTCTCAGTCAAGATGCCATTTTATTATTCTCCCATCTCCAAAGATAACACTAACATCACTCAAGAAGCAGAACCGAGATCAACCCCTTCCCTACAAAATAATTTTGGCATTCATGGCCTCAGCTAAAAAATGAGGCTACCAAGAGTTTCCAAAACGTTTGAGGCTCTTAGCCCAGATAGATACTGCTTACTTCTCTTTGGAATTCTTTTATTCTTATGTAGCCACTTTATTTTTTCTATTGATGTTCTCCCCTCTGTCCCTTGAAGTAAAGGCTTTCACTGCCCTTATAAAATTGAGGCAAAGGCCAATAGAGCTTTTACCAGCTGAATGGGGTCATCAGCTCTGGCAATCAGAATATTCCTCCAGGCAGTCTATCTAAAATAACCCTAAAATGCACTGGCCATTTCATTTGTGTAACCATTAGGTGTAAGGAGGAAAGGAAGAACATGCCTTATGTCTGGAAAGAGATATAAGGGGGGATGACAAGCAACATTATCAGCATTACAACTCCTGAACTGGGAACTAGGAGAAGGCAGAACAGAGAGTATTTTTAAAAAATGTTTAAATAATATCCATTACAGTCTCTTGATGATTCATGTGCACATACATCTATTGGTTTCTTCTCATTTTTCCGTTGCTATGGACTGATCTCCAGAATGACAAACTCAGGGTCTGACCAAAGGACTTTTGATAGCTGTGGAGTAGTGAGAATTATTGTGAAGTCCCTCCCAGATGGCTTCTGTGTAAGAAGAGAAAAGAAACTTATACTTTATGTAATTTTAGGTGACAGCTCTCATGGTTCTGTCTCTATTGATTGTAGATAGCTGTTTCAGTGAAGCAAGGTCTGAAGATTTGTTTCAGAATGGCTATTTTCTTATCAAGAAGAAAATAATGAAAAATAGTTTTCTGAATGTGAATCTTTATGTATCCTATAATTCTCAGTGTAATTCATGAAATATTGAGGAAACATACTAGTCATTTTAGTCTTTAGTTATATTTCTTGTTCAATGTTAGAAGCCATGCAGGAAGCTAAAATTAATAGTCTTTTTTTGTTAAGGCCAGTTGAGAATAAAGTCCTCAAGGATCACCAGAGTTCTAAAGAAATCTCTTAATTGTCTTGTCTTTCCTTTACTAGTTGATCTCTGTTTAAGTCAAAAGGCCAAACTTGATCATAGTTTTACTTGAAACCACAGAGGGAATTGTTCTTTGTGTCGATCCTCTTCTTTATAGACTGCACACTGAATACAGTTCCCTGCATGTGGTTCTCCATAGATTTCCTGAACAATCAAAAAGATAACTTCCCATAATTAAAGGACATATAGAAAGATGTACCATAGTTCTTCTGGACTTTGTTAATCTTGGAGGGCAAGGGGACATATTCTCCTCTTTCAATCCTTCTGATAACATTAGTATGGGGTTCAAGATATCATTACCCAACACACAGGTAAATTATAACAGTTTGATAATTATAACTAGTATGTAAATACTAGATAAATCTGGGAAAAACCCAAACATTTAATGCATTAATCTTCGAATTTTGTTTTTTTAATATCATACATACAAAGTCTAATATTTTACATATCAAATTTTGTCACTTCAGCTTTCTAGTTTTTTGTTTTTATACCCATCCTGGTCAACAAAATTCTAGCCACCATAATGTTTATCAATAACAAACAATCTGAGCTGTGTTAATCTCCAGTAGCTGTTTTTGGTTCTGAATAATTGGAAGTAGTAGATACAAAAATGCAGGAAAGCACAGTACCACCTTGTCATGTTGATACTTACAAAATCCAGCAGAACTGAGCCCTTTTAATCTATGACTCTGGACCAAAGAGTTAGAAAGGAATAGTACAAGTGTCTTCTTCATCCTGACCACGTAACTAACTACTAGTTAAGCAATGCACAAAGCAAGAACAGTCAAGGTTCAATGGGGCAAAAAGCAGAAGAAAAGGACAATGGTTGCTAAAGGGTCTCAGGAAAGTAGAGATTATTTTATCTCAATTAGAGAAAAGCAGGCTTGGAGATGCCAGGCAGAAAGTGCAGGCATTATGAGCCAGCACAGACTGCATCTTCAGCTTCCTATCCAAGCAGGCTGATTTGTCTTTGCCTCCAGCTGTTGTAACTGCTGCTGACAGCAGCTTGCCTAGCATCTGGCAATCTATCCACTGGGTCCAACTTTGGATTTGTACTTTCCCAACTTTTCCCTGGGCTGTTACAAATTCACAGGAGCTTTCCAAGACTAGTCATTTCACTGTCATCTGGCTTCCTTTAAAAGCTGGCTAGTATCAAAGACACAGGGGTAGGGAAACACTTAAGTACCAATAAATATATCAGAAAAAATATGTAAAATTTGTAAAAAGAAACTAAAATAAATCAAGCAAAAATACACATTGGGGTTCTGATATTAACGCCTTAGTTTGACATAAAAATTCATTGACCTTATCCCTTTTCATTCTAGCCCATTTTCCAATCTCCTTTGAGTCTGGCATACACATGACCCCATTAGACATGAAGAAAAAGTAAATTTTAAAAGGGAAAAGTTGAAGAAGTGAAATGACTGAATGCTTATGAAATTGGAAATTCAATTGTTTTGCTGATTGTTTTGCTGATCTACTGAGAGTTCAATGTTATCACAAAACTTTATGCGGGCCACCATCACTCACTGTCCAAGTATCAAGTGTTCACTCATGATTTTCTGGACATCTCCAAAGGGCTTGGGTTTCTTCTCTGGCAACACAGATGACTCTAGTTTGTAACAAGTTGACATAAAACTAAACAGCACAAATATGAAGTCAAATAAATGGTCATTGCTACTTTCAATAACAAGATGGAGGTCAAGTCTATGGCTGTTAAAATCATAATGACATCATTGATGAAGAAAGGAGCTAAGTCACAAGAGTGTTTCCACCAAGATTAGGTCACCAACAGAGATCTTAAAGCATCAGATTTACACGTTGCTTGTGTTTACTTCAGTTCCTGTTGTTCTCCATATCTCATGGATAAAATTTGTACAGGCTCCCACTCTTCTTTAAAATAATAAGCAAATTAATAGAGTTAAATTATCATCAATATAAAAGGAAACAATAGATGTGCCCTAAGACTAGAAGCCCAAATTAGCAAAATAAAGAAACCGAGAAAAAAATTCCCAGAAAATAGGATTCTGTATATCTTATCACAAATTTTAACTGTGCACACCAAGCAATGCCATCTGTATCTCAGTTCAGGTTCTTGATATCAGTTTTTATTCTGATAAGAAAACCATGAAAGAAGAAATATTGAGGTGCGTCCCATGCCCTTAAGTCAGACTGTTGCTGTGGGACCACATGAAGAAACTGAGGAGAAAGGGAACTCTGTGTCTTTTTGTGTTGTCTCCTATAAAATACATACAACAGAAAGATGCTAAGACTGGCTTAGGGAAAGAATAACAGTCACAGTCCTTTGAAAGTGGTTCTCATGTATCTTATCTCTTGTGGTTCTGCAGGGTCCATTGAGAATGGTAAAGCACATGAGGACTTATGTTATTCCCAATTGCCTAATATGCTAAATCCTCCCTTTGTCATAACCCTGAAAGTTTTTCTCTTCCCTCTTTTTATGTGATATGCTTTCCTGATTTGTTCTCTACTTTCTCTTGGGCAAAATATTTTCTGTCTTAAGGAATAAAACTATAGAAGTCAGATTGAAGGTAATTTACCAGGGAGACCTTTAATCTACTTTATATTAATTACAAAAATAATTTTATATTTAATTTTTAATATTTATTCACTTATTAAATTTTATTATGTTTTCTGTTCTATTTATTAAATAATCAATTAATTTTGAAATGATCTTTTCTCGTTTTACATATGTATCCCAATCCCACTCCCTCTCTTCTTCTTGCTCCTCCCAATCTTTCCCTACCTTCCACTGTCAAGTCCACTCCTCAGAGAGGGTAGAGTCTCCCTTGGGAAGTCAACAAAATCTGATACATCACTTGGAGGAAGGACCAAATCCCTCATCTCTATAGTTAGAATGAGAAAGGTATCCATCTAAAGGAAATAGGCTTCAAAAAGTCAGTTCAAACACTAGGGATAAATCCTGGTCCCACTGCCAGTGGCCACAAAGACTGTTCCAACCAGACATCTGTCACCCACATTTGGGAGGCCGAGTTTGGTCCTATGCAGGCTATACATATTCATGTTAGCTGAGACCTTCTACCCTAGTGAATAAGTCAAAAAGCTCTGTACCCAACTTCTGAGGGCAGATAATAAAATGTGATATTCATGCACAGTGGAATATAATTAAGAAAGATATTATAACAAATGTATATTATGAATGAAAATGAAGTACATTTGTGTTAAATGAAATGAGTAAACACAGAAAAACAAGCAGTGTGTGATCTCACTCACATGAGAAAACAGAAGTCTTGATTTTGAAACTGCTGGTTACCGGGACCTGGTGAGATATAATATGGTGGGGGGAGGAGCATTGGAGAGTGTTGTGTGATGCTACCTCAGGATCTTTATTGCTGGAAGGAGGTTGTTGTCTTTATTGCTGGAAGGAGGAGCATTGGAGAGTGTTGTGTGATGCTACCTCAGGATCTTTATTGCTGGAAGGAGGAGCATTGGAGAGTGTTGTGTGATGCTACCTCAGGATCTTTATTGCTGGAAGGAGGAGCATTGGAGAGTGTTGTGTGATGCTACCTCAGGATCTTTATTGCTTCACCTTCTTTTCTATAATATGCCTTTGCCTATCCCCAATTGTCTTGTCTATGCTCCATGACATATATTTAATACTTCTGCTAAATACAGATATTTATACTTTAAAGAATAATATTCAAATAATCACCTTTGTTTTCCATAAAGTTTGAAGATACCTAAAAGCTCACTATGCAGCAATCAAAATATCCTATATCAGTTTTTTTAGCAATGTTTAACATCCTAAATTGTGATTTCCTACCCCTTTCCTAAAAAAAAAAACAATTGTTATGTAGCCTGAATTTATATAAATAAATATATAATGTTTATCAGTATGGTATTGTTAACTCAATGCAATGGATTTGATGTTTAATGATGCTGCTTCACTTAGATAAAACTAACTACTTTTTCTTGATGAGGTCAATAGATCTATGTAGTTACATTTACTCACTAAGCTATTTTATTATGAAATAATATTAATATTTTCAGGTTTATTGTGACAGTCTTAACTACAAAAGGTTGGCTGGAAATATTTCTATTTCTTTTTTGAATGTGTTGAAGTATTTTTATAACAAAAATATATACTCTTCTAGTGAACATGTGACTGAATAATAAAAAATAAACACGTAGCAACTTAATAGCTGATTAACATTTAACAAAATAGTTGTAACACTTTTCATTTCTTTGTAGTAACTAACCATATCCAAATGTTTGTTTTGAATAGAATTATATTGAGGGTAGTTGTCTTGGGTTCTCAGGAATATGAAGGCTGCTTTAGGACTCATTAGGTTTGGTTGGGAGTAAAGATTGGTCTAGTTTGCATCTATAGTCCCTATACTTGATATAGAGTTCAAGAGGCTCAGCTTAGGATAGGCAACTCTGTGTGTTCATGTGCCAGGCTTTCAGATTTTACTTCCATTTTCATATCTGCAGATATATTGAATACATTCATAAAATATTTATTGAAATAGTAATTGTTCACTCTAGACAGACATGAAAAACATCTTTCTTACTTTATTACAAGAAATGGAAGTCTCAGTTTATGTAGCAAATGAGATCAAGTAAAAATGATTCTGAATGAGAAAAATGCCAGAATGAAATTGTTGTATATTTTGGTTGATTTTTCATTTATTGCTGATTTTCTGAGCCTTATAGAACCCCTAGTAAAAGAGTAACAAAAAAGATTTATAAAATATGAAATATTCAATCCTTAACCTCAGGTACCTCATTCTCATTTGTGTATAGAAATAGAAATAGCATTAACTTTATAAAACTTTACATATTTTATTTTTCTGGTATTTATAACAGTAAAGTATACTATTGGAAACACCCTTATCATCTGCTCTGACAGCCTCTGATATAGACTGACAACTTACACATGTAAGAACATTAAAAACACTTTTGGAGTCACAGGACCTTGAAAGTCATTTGGAACTGGCAATTCATATGTTAATATTGTAGTACATCTTTAATATTGAATGAATTCCTACAGATCAGATCACCAGTGTTAGAGTATTGGAAGACATCTCCCTCAGAAAGACACTAACAGTATTACCATATAAGATATGAAGCTGTGAATCGAAGACCCAGATATTAATCCACAAACTTTAGAACACTTGATTTTCGACAAAGAAGCAAAAAATATCAAAAGGAAAAAGAAAGCATATTTAACAAATGGTGCTGGAATAACTGGATGTTAACATGTAGAAGAATGAAAATAGATCCATATCTATCACCATGCACAAAACTCAAGTCCAAATTGATCAAAGACCTCAACATAAAGCCAGCCACACTGAACCTTATAGAAGAAAAAGTGGGAAATATATTTGAATGCATTGGCACAGCAAAACACTTTCTAAATATATCCTTAGTAGCACAGACACTGAGAGATACAATTAATAAAAGGGATTTCCTGAAACTGAAAAGCTTCTGTAAAGCAAAGAACACAGTCTACAAGACAGGATGACAGCCTACAGAATGGGAAAAGATCTTCACTAACCCCACATCAGAAAGAGGTCTGATCTCCAAAATATACAAAGAACTCAAGAAACTGGTCATCGAAAGAACACATAATCCAATAAAAAATGGAGTACAGACCTAAACAGAGAACTCTGAACAGAGAAATCTAAAATGGCTGAAAGACACTGAAGGAAATTTTAACATCCTTAGTCATCAGAGAAATGCAAATCAAAACAACTCTGAGAGTCCATCTTACTCCTATATGAATGGCCAAGAACAAAAACACTAATGACAACTTATGCTGAAGAGGCTGTGGGGTAAAGGGAACACTCCTGCATTGCTGGTGGCAATGCAAGCTGGATGTCAGTGTGGTGATTTCTCAGAAAATTAAAAAACAACCTTCCTCAAGACCCAGTAATACCACTTTTGGGTATATATCCAAAGGATGCTCAATTGTGCCACAAGGACATGTGCTCAACTATGTTCATAGCAGCATTGTTTGGCATAGCCTGAACCTGGAAACAACCTAAATGCCCCTCAACCGAAGAATGGATGAGGATAAGGTGGTACATTTACAAAATGAAGTGCTACACAGCAGAAAAAATAACAACGTTCTGAATTGTGCAGGCAAATGGATGGAGCAAGAAAACATCATTTTGAGTGAGGTAACCTAGACCCAGAAAGACATTTATCACATGTACTCACTCTTAAGTGGTTTTTAAACATAAAGCAAAGGAAACCAGCCCACAAATCACAATCCCAGAGAACCTAGACAACAATGAGGACCCTAAGAGAGATATACATAGATCTAATCTACGTGGGAAGAAAAAACAGACAAGATCTCCTGAGTAAATTGGGAGCATGGGGACCTTGGTAAAGGGTTGAAGGGAGGGGAGAGGCAGGGAGTGGAACAGAGAAATTGTAGAGCTCAATAAATATCATAATAAATATATGAAGGTGCAATTCATCTTAGCCCAGGATGGAAGAAAAAGTTACTAGCACTACAAGAAACATAACAGAAATTGTTCTGAAACAGCTTATCAATGTATTCTTAATGTAACTTGCTTTTTTGACTGTTTATATAACTGGTCCTGTGCATTAAGCAGAAGCTCGTGAATGCCTACTATGTTCCTGGCAGGAGAGCAGCAGAATCAGGGACCTCTGACATCGGCATGGTTGATGTGATTTTCATTCGCTCGCTTTTTAGATACCCCAGAGAGAGGAAACCTGGAGGAGGCAGATTCTGTCCACCGGGGAAGCTTAATGAAACCCAGGGTTTTAGACAGACAGTCCCATTCAGACCTGACTTCCCCTGTTTCTAAGAGACAGCAATTCAGCCTTTTCCTTCTGCTGCCCTATGGGCTCTTTATCTCCAGTCAGTGCTGTTTTACATATTTGACATGAGAAAATTAAGGGAAGCTTTGATTATCCCAGATGAATGATTATAGGGGGCAATGACCTCAATTAATACTACAAACAGAGCTGATGCCTTACTAATTGAAATGCACACCTAAAATTTTTCACATTTCAGATACTAATAAGGAAAGGCTAAAAGAATCTGTGGGGTTTGATTTACAATCATTCTTTCTGTTTTCACCTTCCCCTTTCTTCACACTTACCCATAATTGATGAAGTGGTTTTATGTTTTAATGTAGGGTCCCCCTCATTTGTTTTGTCCACAGTCACGGTCCTTATCTTTGCTACTTGTGTTACTGCCATACTCTGATATTCTTGTTTGTTTGATATTACCAATAGTTTTTTAGTACGCCATCCTCTCTCACTGTATTTTCAGACTCAAGACAGAGCTCAGATCAGAGATCTAAAATGACAAATGTGTTATTGAAGTCTCTATTTTTACCTGGGCCCCTGAACATCTCCAGGCCAAAATGCTTGGAATATTCAGCTTGTGTTCGGGAGGACAGATGCATGCAGTGAGAAGGAAATATGTCAGAATTTAGAAATGGAGAAACATGTTTTAAAAACAAGTGGAAAACTAATCATCAAATGTCCATTCTTGGCAAGAATAGACCTTGAGATTTTTTTTTTGGCACCTTGAAGCCTGAACAATTTGACAGAGTTTCACAAGTCAGGAATTATAAACCAACTGAAGCAGTTTTTCTGTGCTAAATAAACATGTTTGTGAAGGAGTCATGCCATCATGGGATCTTAATGTTCAAACACTAATTTTTAATCATTTTGCTGTATATCATAGATGAACTTTATAACAAATGTAATATTAGCTAAACTATGAATCAGTGTTTACCAACTCTTAGCATATGTAGCTGATTAATAAATATATGTTTACAGAGGTTTTTATTATATTTTATTGCACCTATTTCACGTGCATGTGTATATATATATATATATATATATATATATATATATATATATATATATATATATATGCCATTATGTGCCTGGAAAGCACAGAAGTTGGGACATCTTGGTAGAGTCGTTTTTTTCTACCACAAGGGGTTTAAAAATTGTATTCAAGTCAGTAGGCTATGATATAATAGTCTTTATCTACTGAATCATTTTGTTAGACTTAATGTTTCTTTCTTTTGTTTTGTTTTATTTGTTTTTCTGTATTTGTTTTTTGTTTTCCAAAACAGGGTTTCTTTGTGTAAGAGTCCTGGCTGTCTGGGAACTCACTTTGTACACCTGGTTGGCCTTAAACTCACTGAGATCCACCTGCTTCTCCCTAGCAAGTTCTGGGATTAAAGGCATGCGCCACCACCTTTTTAAAAGTGTATGAAGGCTCATATTCTACTGAGTATAGCCCTTATATTAAGTTTAAAGATGTTGAAACTGGAAACTTAATTTTATGATACCAGGTTAAATAAAGGCAAGACAAATGGCAACGTATTGCAAATGGATGATAAGGGTAAAGGAAATAAAACCATATGTAGCCCTGAAATTGAATCCTTAAAAAAAAAAAAAGACAACGGTGAACACAAACTGTTTAGGTATGCTAATTATTTCAGAGTCTATTTTAAGAAACAGCATAGTGGGAACAACCCTAACTATAAAAGTTATAGCCTAGGTACTTTTATTTTTATATGTAAAAGGGAGTGTGAGAGAGATGAAATTTAATCGAACATCATTCCACTAATCACAATAATGCCTTAAAAGAAAGATGAACAGGAGTGCTTCACTGGACATGTTCCCTGGACTATATTTGACCTGCTACATTCTTTTCCATTTGAATGTCAGAATTTTCATTCTTAGAAGTGACAAATTCTTCTCTTAACAGCTTAATCTGTGGGCCAGCAAGTCTACATAGAAGCGTAAATTTATGAGAGTAGAATAAATCATGAAAAGACATTAGTACAGAGGAGTGATTTGGTACTATAAAAGTTATTCAGAAAATATACATGTCTATGTGAAGGAAAAGTAACTGTAAGCAGGTTACTCTGCGATACGAAGAAGCAGCACTGCAGATGATTTTACATCTCTGCAGATAACATTTCCCTGCTTATAAATTGACTTGAATATTGAATCATCATTAAAAAGCACTTTAGGTTAAAATATATAACAACTAAACTTATGAATAGAATGGCTAAGAATCTTAAGTATAAAGCCAAAGTGATTAGCTATTATGAATTTGTAAAAGTTTAAGCATTAATAATGCTTAGATTCTAATTAAGACATACAACAAAGAGGCAGAAGAAAACTGTAGCTCCCAACTCAAGACAACATTAATTTGGGAAACTAGGGCACATTGGTCAGGTGCAACAAATATAGTACGTGTAATAATAAAACAATACAATATTGATTTAAGAATTAAATAAACAAATGAAAAGAAAACACTAAAATCAAGATTGACTTGATTAACAAATGAGAGAAAATCTACTAGAAATTTATCAATCTCTTCCTTCATGGAAAAGGGATAATTTTATTTACCTAAAGCAAATGACTTTCCCAGAAGTATTGTACAATTACAGATCAAATGTTTACCTAGAATACCCACAATAACCCCTTTACTCTATGAGTCCAAGTTTGCAAATGTTCAGTTATTAGTTGGTATTTAGTCCATTCCTTATCTTGATGTAAAACCTGACTAGAATGTGTTGAGGCTCTTTGCCATTTTATCTGGAATTGTCTCTTAGATTATTCTTCTACATTCATTTTGAATTTCATTTTGTAACAACAGAAGAAAATACGGCATAACTCTCTTGTGCAGTATTTTAAACTATTTACCTAATAAATATAGATGTTTCAAATTTTATCTTTGAGAGTTTACATTAAATATCAAAGTGGCTACATAGTTATGTTTACTTGAAGTGTTTAAGTAAGCATAGTTTTTCCTATATTGCTCCTTTTTTAGGTTGATCTGAAATGCTTTTTCTTTTTTTCTAATTTATTTATTTTTTATTGAAAATTTCCACCTCCTTCCCTCCTCCCACTTCCCTCCCCTCCCCCCACTCCTCTGCCCCCTCTCTCTCCAGTCCAAGGAGCAGTCAGGGTTCCCTACCCTATAGGAAGTCCAAGGTCCTCCCTGTTTTCTCCAGGTCCAGCTTGTTCCTTGGGCAGCAAAGGAGAGGGTGCCTGAACTGGCCTTGTCCTATAGCCACACTGATGAATATCTTGCATATCACCCTAGAACCTTCATCTGGCAATAGATGGAGATAGAGACAGAGACCCACATTGGAGCACTGGACTGAGCTCCCAAGGTCCATATGAAGAGCAGAAGGAGGGAGAACATGAGCAAGGAAGTTAGGACTGAGAAGGCGGGACTGATCTAATGGGGGATCACCAAGGCCAGTTGTAACTGGAACTGATGGAGCATGTTATCAAACCGGACTCTGAATGTAGCTGACAGCGGAGGCTGACAGAGAAGCCAAGAACAATGGCGCTGGGTTTTGATTCTACTGCATGGAATGGCTTTGTGGGAGCCTAGTCTGCTTGGATATATTGCTCCTTAATAAAAAATACTTTCAAAGCATGCTTTTCTGTTAACATACTATAGCTCTGTAAATATTTGAGTAATACCTAATTTGCAACAACCAACTGTGCTGTGGTATAGGGAACACGAATGAGTAGCCCGACATGAATAAAGCTTTGTTGTCATTGAGACGCTAGTGGATCTGTATGAGAGGCATTGACCTTGAAAATTATGTTTTCCTTATATTACTCAATGCTATCCCTGTATAGAATTATATGACTTTTTAAAACTATGATTAGAAAATTTAATAAAGTAGGAACATAGTATAAATACAATGTTAAGAACAGAAATAGCAGCAGGACCTAGAAGAATATCAAAGACTCAAAATCTAGAACAAGGTAAAGAGATGTGATAATATTTAGATATTACATAGGGACTTGTTATATTTGAAATAAAAAAATCTAAATTCTAATTTTATATATATATTGTCCAAAAAAATGTCCAGAATGAACACGGAGCTTGGCATGCTGGATACAAAGAAAAAGACAAACAGACAGACACACACGAGAGAGAGAGAGAGAGAGAGAGAGAGAGAGAGAGAGAGAGAGAGAGAGAGAGAGAGAGAGATTTGTAGACCAATATAAGTAGGGCAAGGATTTACTATTTTATTTCTCCTTAAGAGCAGAATATGTGGTGTAATGTCACCATGTAGTCAGCTCCCTTCTCTCCCTGACTACACACATACACAAATACCAGTTATCACTAGAATTGCCTAATCACTAGAATTGCATAATCACTAGTTATGCTGCTGACAGCTCATTCTCAGTTGGATTTCCTTGCATTCTGACATGTGCCAATCAGTCCCAATTTTTCAACTTAATAAAAATAATAAATTCTTCCCTTAGTGGTAATTCAAAGTATAGACATGATTTGGTTCCTTTTTCATATGAACTATGGTGAAAATTTATAATGATGGTACCCTTATAAATCCCTTAAATAATATATAAGTAACAAGACCAAGTACATAATTAGTGTCTTCTTACACACACACACACACACACACACACACACATAGAAAAAGAACACATATTTTAAAATTTACAGTCACAATATTTGTTTTAAATACCCAATTCATCCTTATTAGTCATTTACTTATTGCTATGCTAAAATAAGAAGACCAAGGCAACTTAAAAGGAGGCATTTATTTTGAAATATGGTTCCAGATGGATAAGAACCCATCACCATCAAGATAGGAATATGACAACACAGTATCAGCACGGTCGGCATTGGATAGAAGCAGGTGAGAAGTCATATTCAAACCCTAAAAGACGAAGAAGAGAATGACCATAGAAAACAGCATATGTAATTTGAAACCACAAAGCTTTTCCACCCTGGTGACAAACTTCTAGGAAGGCCACTCCTCCTAATCCTCTACAAAGAGTCTGCAATTGGGACCAAGTATTCAAATGCCCAAGAATATGTTGGAGGCAGCTCATTCAAATCACCACATGGTCTTACATACTGAAAGGATAACGCAGTTATTTGGCTGTGCATGTTATTATGTGTTTATCTGTTTTTGTTGGCTTAGTTTGGTTCTGAAACTAAGCCTACCTCTGCTGTGTTTCAAGCTACAAATATATCCTTTAAGAGTATGTTAACTCAAGAACTGTTTTTATTGCCTTCTGTTTTCTTTTTACCTTTTTTAAATATTTTTTTTACTTTCATGAAGTAAAGACTATAAATAATAAATTCACTAAAGAGATTTCTGGAAGAGTTATCAGTGGTGCTGGCGGTACATAATCACAGAGTAAGCTGGAACATGTTACAACTGCTTCAGTTTGGGCAGGTGATCAATTTAGGACAGAAAATAAATATGATATCACTATGGGGACCTTATCACAAAAGACTTCTTTGTGCTAAATTTTGATGAGTTTGTTGGCATTTATTTCATCATTCTAGAGAAATCAAAAATGAAAAAACAAGGCTCCACTAAAGCCCAACAGCCAAAAATAAAAGCCAACAAACAAACGAAAGAAATGAAGAAATAAGCAACTTTTGATTTGATGCAAAGAAATAAGAGAATATTTGTATTTAAACTAAACGGGAAAATTATATTTAAGAAAAGAAAAGTTTGTGCCTATATTTTAAAGTTTTATTAAGAACATTAAATATCTGTACTAATTATCAAGGATGATATTTATTTTTTTAGGTATTGAAATAAAATAAATTTGACAAAGTCTTAAATAATACAAGGCAACTCTGTTTATATATTATAAATATATATTCTTTAAAGCCAGGAAAGCAGTTACATAATGGGAGATTTTCACCGCTTCCTCTACTGCCCCAATCTCACCCCTGGTTCAAGCACACAACCTGTTGCAGCTTCCCTTCCCACAACCTGTACCATCTCCAGTGGATCAGACAGATTTCTCTCAGCCCAAACTCCCTTTTCCCCACTCATTGCTTTATTATAGCACCAAACTCTTCAGGCATTACCTAGGAACCAAAGGATCACCCCAGATAGAGAAGCAGGAAGGCTAATTTTAGATTTTCACCTCTCACCCAAACTCTTCCAAGTCCAAGGCCTGAAACTCAGCCCCAGGTTGGTAGTTAGCTGTTCAGTTTTACCTACCACCCTGTCCCTTATAGCCAAACAAACACATTGAACTTCCCTTCCAATATTTCTTTTCCCCATCTAATCCCATTATCCTAATTTCCAAAAACAGAAGGCATTATCTTGGAACCACAGGCATTTTCCACCTTTAGACTACTTAGCCTAACTACAGACTTCTCCCTGCTCTTTTCTGAATGCATCTCTGAAGTTGTCCTCCTCACTACTTCTACCCCTCACCGCACTATAGCAAAGCATCAGTAACCCTACTGTCTGCAACTATCTCCATTAGACAACCCAGATCTTCTCCTCCAAAGTTCATTTTAACCCATCCTGTTATCTCAGCTCTAAACTCCAGCAGGCCTTCTCTAGGAACCCACCAGTCAAAACCTGCCAGAGAAGCAAGGAGATCAGAGAAGAAATTAAGCAAGCTTCAAATCTTCACTCCATTTCCTATCCTCAGTATCCAACCTCCCAGCCTCATTCTCAGCTCTGTAAAGCGTTACCTTTAGTAGTATCTTTTCACTCTCATCCCCATTCCCACGTGAACAAAAGATCACAACCCAAACCCTGTGTACCATCTACTGTGGATCTCCTTAGTCCCTCCCCAACTTCTAGCCCATCCTTACCAGTAAGTGTCAGCTCCTAATACCTAGAAGTAGATATTATCTGGAACCAGCACCAGACATACCTACCAGGATTCCAGAATAGTATTTTGCCAGTGAATAAACAACCACCACACTCTTCTTAGAATTAAAGAGGCCAACAAAAAACAAAGAACTAAATAACCACCCAACAAAGACAAGACCAGATATCATACTTTAGACTTACATTCTTCCCAATCCCAGACTCCTAGGCACCAGCATGAAAACACAATGAATAATAGATAGGACAATATTTCTAAACTAGATAACAACAATATCACCACAACAGGCTCTAAATATTTCAACACAGATGAAGCAAAAGTAAAAAACTTTAAAATAGTCTTTACAAATATGACAGCAATCCTTAAAGAATAAATGAACAAATCCTTTAAAGAAATCCATGAAAACACAAAAAGAAAAGAATAAAACAGTTCAAGACCTGAAAGTTGAAATAGAATCAATAATGAAAACCCAAACTGAGAGAAATCTGAAAATGAAAAATTTACAAACTTGAAAGTTTCTCAGAGACAAGTCTCACTAACAGAATACAAAAGATGGAAAAGCTAATGTAAGGAATTGAAAGCATAATAGATGAAATTAATATCCAAGTCAAAGTAAATGTTAACTCTGGAGTTGTGACTCTTTTGGGAGGTCTTGTACTTAAATGAGGTTTGTGAGCAGTGTGCTACTCATTGCTTAATGGTGACATAGACTCACTGCATCCCAGGAGCTATGGTGGTGAGGATGATTCACAGAGGCAGTGAACATACCTCTGCCCTGTTGGACAGGTTGGCATCAAAGAAGTCAGGCTGCTACACACATCAGGTTGGCGGCAAAGAAGTCAAGCAGTTGCATTCATAAAGCCCTCACCCATGGGGTTAGCGTCTTTGATTCAGGAAGATACCCTCATATTACCAAAAGACAGACTTAAATACCAGCCCTTTGGCCTGCAATGGTGTCCTGCCTCAAGTTATGCTACGGTTGTCGTGGCACAAATCTTGCTGGAAAACCATCCAGTATCTTACTTAAGTTCTATTTTTTAAGGTATACCCATAGTGAATTTTTTGAGTGATTAAGAACCTGAAGCTAGATGACCAAGAGTATAGGAAAAAAAGCAAATACTACTGTTCTAAATAAACAAAATAACTTAAGAAACAAACATGTAAAACCAAACAAAGGCATAACAATAAATTAACTCCAAATCACACTTTACTATCCTCATAGTTCATTGCCTTGTTCAGCCATTATCAGAGATATTTTCTGCAGATGGAAACAAATATAGAGAATCACAAGCCTTTATGTAGAAAATCCAAGTTCTTAGAACACTTAGACCTAAATGGTATGTCTCCATCAAATCTCACCCCTCAGGGCTTAAGGAAACCCACAAAAGTTGAGGTACAAAATGTTTAATAGCCAGAAGAGATTGAAGATAGAAAGAAAATAAGAGATTACATATCTACATGATGATGCATATATGAAGGCACAAGACAGCAAGCAGAAGTGCATAGGTCTGCACCAAATGGGACAATATTGCTAAAAAGAGTAGACAAATTCCTCCATCCCTAACCCAATAGCAATCACCAATAGATAAACACTTGCACATGGAAATTTACTTTCTCCAGGGAAGTCCAGCTGGAAAAATGAACAACTTTTAGGGTTGGCCCCTGTTAAGCAGTAGATGGCCAAAAGAAAGTGAACTCAACTGTAACTTCCGAGGTTACATGTCTTATAATGTGTCAGGGCTTTTTGGTTTGCCTGTTTGTAAATTTTATCTAGTCTTTTTCTTTATATTTTTATTCTTATTCTTCAAGGCCTTTGTGTATATATTATGGCACTAATATTTTTTATGGGATTCCTGAGTGTGGGAAAGAGTGGCTTTGTCTTATTGTGCCTTCTCTTGGACTCTTTTTGTCTCTTTTGTTCAATTACAATGTGTGTGTTATTTTCTCTTTTATTTTATATTATTGTTAACCTTTATAAGTGTCTCTCTTTTTTTTCAATGCAAACCAGAAAGGGAATGGTGCTGGGGAGGAACAGGGAGGGGTAGAGGGAAAGGAAACTGTAATCACGATATATTCTTTGAGGAAAAAGTCAATTTTCAACAAAAGGAAAAATGTAATACAGTTAAATATATATACTAAAATATTTGCATATATATTTTTATATATACTAAAATCTTTAGTATATATACATACAAACATGCATATATATCCAAAGATTTTAGTAGTCAGCAGACAAATTTGGGTGAACTGAGAAGAGAGTTCCTGCTCAGTTACATCTTTTCATTGACATATAAAAGACCACATTGGAGTAACACTCTCATTTCTGTTCAGATTAAATTTGTTCTTTATTATATTTCCTTGTGTTTTGTGTTAAATGGTAGTCTCTCTCTCTGTCTGTCTCTCTCTTTCTCTCTCTGTCTCGCTGTCTCTCTCCCTTTCTCATAGCAAGTTTAGTTTATCACTTATTTGGCCCCTTGCTTCTTGCTTGGAGAAATAGAAAAGACATATAGAGTTGAAACTGCTCTCCATCTGTCAGCTCCTGGGCTTCATGCTTCATGTCTTTTCCAACCTTCTAACACTAATCTTTGTAGCCACTGTTACATCACATCCTAGTGCACCAGCATGAGAGAACACTGTAGGATGGCTGTAAAGAAACAGGAATGTTCACACTGCAATTTGTTTAGTAAAAAAATATTGATGAGTGATAAGGAATTTTTTTACACAGTAAATTAAGAATCTCTTCTAAAGAAAAATGATTGGATTTTTTTTCCTGAGTAGACAAAGGTATGAGAACAAATCCAAAAATGGAGTAAACATGTCAAAAAAAGACTTTAGAATAAAAATGTTAAAAGATAATTTATTTGGTGATAAATGGCAATTAAAATTATATAGTAGAATTAAATGCAAGAACCTTCGCGAGGACCAAAGGAAATGGACAACTGAAGCAAAACAGTGTTCTCGAGAGATAACAAGGCAGTTGTACTCAGAGTGGCTATGGCAATATCTGCATAAATTTATGGTCTCCAAATCCACAGCATACAGGAAAGAGGTGGGATTTATGTTCTAGCTCTAGCTTAGGAGACATCGATAATTGTTAACCTCATTTTAGCCCCTCTTCTTAGTTCTCCCTTCTTTGATTTTGGAGTTCTTTCTTTATTATAGTTATTAATTCACTATGAGATGAATATGTAACAAATATTGTCTTTCACTCTCTGGACTTCCTCTTTTGTCAACATTTGTTCTTAGTTTTCCCAAAGCCCATTTCTTTGTATATATATTGCACGCTTCTCTGGTACTGCACTTTTTGCTATGTGAGTTTTATTACTTTGTGGGCTACTACATGGGAAAGTACTAATAGGATCTTGGAGATTTTTTGGTAAAATTTGAAAAATTTTGTGTAGAAAATGATACATCAACAGTTATATTTCTTCTTTGGAGATTCTTTCATTTAATGGTCTTGTTAAAAAAATTCATTAGTGTTGATAAATTCTCATAAACATACAGTAAGACACTGAGAAGAGAAGCTTCTATTTTATGGTACCTAAAAAATTTCAATCTGTCTCAAGCCAATAAAATAGTAGCCCTAGCATTATTTCCTACGTAATTAATGGGTGTGAACGCATTCAATTTTAACACTATCTACCTATTTCTCTCATGTGTTTTATTACTGCTAAAAATAATGTGGTTCAATTTTAAATGTCGAGAAAACCTTTAAAGAAGCTAGAAAAAGTGCTTAGTCATTGAGAACATTGCTACCCTTGAAGAGGACTACCTTGTTTTCTAGCTCCCATATGAAAGCTTAGAGTCGTCTACAACTTCAGTTCAGAAAACTAAAATGTGTATATATGTATACGATATATATTATATATATACACATACATATATATATACACACATATATATTATAAATAGTATAAATAAAGACTTTAGAACAAAGAAAAGATGTCAAAACTAAGATGTACTATGTTGGTTTGTGATAGAGAAGTCAGATGTATTCCTCTAAGGTCAATGTGCTAGTACTTTGGTACAAGATGCAGTAGTATTCATGAATCTATTCCTTTCATTGTTTTACTTTTTCTTTA
This sequence comes from Microtus agrestis, assembly GCA_902806775.1. Classification (NCBI taxonomy): domain Eukaryota; kingdom Metazoa; phylum Chordata; class Mammalia; order Rodentia; family Cricetidae; genus Microtus; species Microtus agrestis. Next base: position 363,083 of record CADCXT010001939.1, read on the forward strand.
TTTTTGTAGAGTGCATCTATGATTATATAAACCAATTAAAATTCCAACAGAAATTAACAATGTAACTATTATATGAATTAGCAATCATACACATGCACACACACAAAAGAAATAAATACATCAACTTATATAGACTCCCACATGTTCACTGAGGTTTCTGTCCTGCCTTATCCCATAGTCGTTCAGTCCCAAATAAACACACAGTAGCCTATATTAACTATAAATTGATTGGCCTATTAGCTCAGGCTTCTTATTAACTTTTATATCTTATATTAGCCCATAATTTTTGTCTGTGTTAGCTACATGGAATGGTACCTTTTTCGGCTAGGCAGTCACAACTTGCTTGCTCAGTGTCTGGCTTCCTGTGTGTCTACTGTGGCCTGACACTTTCTCTTCCCAGAATTCTTCTGTTCTCATTGCTCTGCCTCTACTTTCTGCCTGGTCACCCTGCCTCTACTTCCTGCCTGACTACTGACCATTTAGCATTTTATTAAACAAGTACAAAGATATGCTTTATCATTCTAAAAGAGAGAAATAGAGGCAAAGTGAAAAAAAATACTGGACCAAATCCAACATAAAACCAAGCAGAAACATTCCAAATTTTAAATGTCCATGTCTGAAGTCCAAGGGCAAATATTGTTTCAACCTTACAGATTTTCTAGGTGCTACATAGTTCTCTCTTTTGAGTTGTCTATTCCCTGTAACTTGCTGTACCAGTATTTCTGGTACCTTCAATATCCTGGGATCCCAAACACAATTTAAGCTTGAAGTTTACAACTTTATACAATATCCTGAATGCTTGGTCCTCAGTTGGTAGAACTGCATTCAAAGGATTAGGAGGTGTGGCCAGTGTACTCCGTGTATGCAAGTTTGTAATTTTCAGTTGACCTACCAAAAAAAAACTCTATAATTTTATTCACATGCCATAAGTTTAAATATGAAAATACTATCCTAACTTGGATTTTACTCCTTATAAACCTGCATGAGGAAGTATTTAATTTCTATGGGTTCATGAATTTTTGTTATTAGTAAGCATTTTATACTTTACCTAACAATGTTATACAAATCAAAAGTAATATTTCCTGACGTTAGTTTAATTTTATAGTAATTATGTATTTAATATTCTTATATATTTACTGCTAATGTGTAAGCAATATGAGTTTGTTATAAATAGCATTAATTTTATGTGTTTATAGCATTTTACTTTTATGTGTTTATGTATTTTCTTTTCCAATTTGCATATGTTATATTCTTTTATACGTGTAGTAAGGAGACTATAAAAGTTAAGATATGCTTCATGATTTTATAGCTATTTTTAACATTTTTGTTATACCAGCTTCCTTAATTTTGAATTTTATTTTGTGATTATTAATTATTTCCCAAATAGAAATAAATTGTATGTATAAAATTTGTCAAAAATGAAGGCAGACTTTATTGGTTATGTTCCTTTAACCTATTAAGTGATAAATTGCTTGTCATAATTATGTTACTCTGATTTCTATTCACAAGGGGAATTGATAATTGATGTTTTACTGATTGGAGATGAGAATAATCATAAGTATCTTAGAATCAACACCTTGTACAGAAAAACTAAAATTCTTCAGAATATATTTTTTATTTTAATCTTGATGCTCTAAATGGAAAATGCCTTGTTTGACCATAATATGAATTGGTGCCAAAACATGAATAAAGCAAAAATATTTCCCTAAATTGCCATGAGGTGAAATACATGTATATAAGTTACAAAAAGAAGGTGATTTAATTTGATGTTTAATTGAGAACTATACTAAGTTGCTATATTATTCACTGGTAAATATCTACAAATCCCTCCCCACAAAACAGAAAAAAACAATAAAGAAAGCACATTTATTTTTATCTCAAGCACACTGAGAATATTGATTGTGTTATCTTTTTTGTGAATACAATAGAGTCTGATTATATATATAAATATACATCATTTCTATATGGAGATTTATATTTCTATTTATTAATATCTTAGTAACTTGCTGTACAATTTTTATACAGAGACTGTACCTTAGTTTCCTATCTGCTCAGACCCACCCAAATAATCATACAGAAACTATATTAATTACAAGACTGTTTGGCCAAAAGCTAGTTGTATTCCTAGCAAGCTCCTATATCTTAACAGAAAGGTTTTGGTGTCCTTCTCCTTTTGCAACTGCATATCTTTCTGACTCAACCTTCTCTCTCTCTCTCTCTCTCTCTCTCTCTCTCTCTCTCTCTCTCTCTCTCTCTCTCTCTCTCTCTCTCTCTCTCTCTTCTTTTCCAAAGCAACATATCCTTAGACCCTAATTTTGAAGTCAAGATATCTTTTGTTGGTTTAACTTAGCAGTTCCCAGTATCAAATGTTTCTCTGCAGTCATAAAAAATCAAAGAAAAAAACAATAATATACAAAATCCAGACTTGTTGCATATATTCATATGTATATGTTCAGATTTCCTAGCTGGCTTCATTCTTCCCTGCCATAGGTTAAAACAGCTTATTTAATAACCAATGGCATTAAAACATATTTATAGCATAGAGAAGGAAATCCCACATCAAGCAACAGTTGTAATTAAGTTATAATCTCCAAATTAAAAAAATTAAAATAAAACTTAGTTTAAATATGTCAGATTTTTTTTGCCTTATTTCTCTTCAGTGTTGTGTTTTTTGTAGACATTAAGAAGAGAAGGATGATGTCTCCACTCTCTGTTGAATCCAGAACCAGTATCTCCTCTTTTGTTAAGAAAAGTTCCACAGCTTGTTGGTCTACCTTTCTTGTGTTCTTGTTACTCTTATCCTCTTCCTATACCTACATTGTATTTTTCTTGGAATGTTAGATTTTAAATATCTCTTAATTTTAATTTTTATGAAAAATTGCCATAGTGAAAAATGTATTTCCCAAATGAATTTTTGAGGATGGGAAGAAAGTTTTATTTTAGCTTATAGATTACTTTGTATCATCAAGGGATGGCAGTGAAGGGGCTCAAGGCAGGAATCTATACTCAGAAACCATGGCAGAATATTGCTCTGATCTCAACTCAAATTACATTCTAATTTAAATTTCTTTTCTTTTTTAACTATAATAGGTTTATCTACATTGCTATGAAATTAGCTTTATTTTTCTAAGATAAGTATTTATCACCATATTTCTGTGTTGGGAATTATAAGCAAAACCATAAACATAAATAGGCTTGGGATCTTTAGAGAATGATTTAATATCAGGCCAGCAATATTAATTTGTGATTAGTGTGCAACCTCAAGTGTTTATATTTTAATATTTAATAACGAGAGATTTTTATTTATCTTGAGGAAACTCTTTTTTTATCACACTGGAGTTTTACCTACTTTGCAGTCAAGAAAATTCAAAGGTTTGCATTTTGGGGGTGTTTGAAATGCTGTTCAACAGTTAAAAAAATTATAGAGTCTAAAATATTACTTTCTAAGCCTATATTTGGCTCTTCACAATAGAGTATTGGCTCACCTGAAATTTCATAACTAGGAAAACATATTTTCTCTTAGTAATGAACAATTCTGACATCACAAGGTAATGCTTTGCTATCTTAATAACTATCAAAGAAAATATTTTAACTTTTAGAAAAAATATCAATGAAGTATTGTAGCAGAAGAATTTTCCATACTGAACACAGTATATTGTTCAATTTCTTTCTCTTGATTTTAAATACTTCCCATTGATCTTTTACTTCTGTTTTTCTACATAACTTGTTCTACTATGTTGACATTTGCTTCACTTATTTTGGAAACTCTTTTCCTCTAAATTTTATTAGTTCTTTAAGAATTCCATACAATGTATTTTGGCCATATATAGCCATTCCATACACACCCAAGTTTGTGTTGTCTTTTTTTTTTTAATTTAAACTCACCAAGTACAGTTTACATTGCCCATATAGTCTTAGCTGTAAAGCCTGCAGTAGCCAGTAAATCTGCCAGAACCCATACTTTTGAAGAAAACAAACTATTGTCATCCCAGCATTATAAATTACATGCATCTCTTTGGCTAGAAATAGTGTTCTATGCCTACTTCCTTCCTGCTGGGATTTTGTTTGGCTTCAGCTTGTGAAGGTCTTGTGCCTGCTGTTAAACCCACTGTGAGTCCATATGGGTAACCATACTGTTGTGCCCAGAAAGTAGTGTTTCCTTGTTTTCATCTACTACCTTTAGATTTACAATGTGTTGTACCATCTTCCACAATGATCCCTGAGTATTGGGTTAAGGGATGTAACACAGATGTCCCATTTGGGAATGAGCATTACACAGTCTCTCGTTATACATACTTTGACCAGATGTGGGTTTCTATTAATTGCTATCTAAAGAAAAAAGTAGCTTCTCTGATAAGGGTTGAGAGTCACACTCATCAAAGGATTTAAGATTAATATGTTAGGTATGGTTTTGCTCCTCCATGAACTTACCAAAATGATAGTTTTTCTCCTAGGTGAGACAAGTCTTGATTCATTTTATCCCCTATGATTGTGCCAGGCATGTTTTTGACTTGTAGAGCAGGCCTTATTACTTATTGTTTATAACTATGATTTTTGTACCACAATTAATCAGTGGGCATATCTTTCAGGCCAGCTATTATTGTCTTTCAAGGATCCACATCTGGATTAGACTGGTAATTTCCCTCCTCTGTTATCTTCTGCATCATATAAAAGAAATTATGAGTGAAACGTCTCAGTTAATATAGGTTTGAGTTCTCCATGATCTATGATTCAAGTTATGTGGTCTCTTCAGTCGCAAAGTCTGTTAAATTCTGGAGGATAGCAGGAGGAGCACTGGCAAACAGCCTGCAATGCTTTACTCCGTATGAATTTAATTTAAAATGTAACATTAGATTATTAGCTGAGCATTTAAAGTAGTAATTCCATCTTCTTGAGTAGGAATTAGACTTCATTAAGGGAAACACTGCTTATGTTAATAAGGAATTAATCATGACAATGGAAAAGTTTTGTTATGTTAAATAAAGTTGTATTTAAAAGCCTACTAAAATCATTTCTTTTTTAGTAATTTTAACTTTGTACATTTAAGTGAAGACCAACTTTGAAACAGTTTTTTTGACCATAATTCTTTACTTGCTATTATTAGATACATACTTTGCCTCATTCTGTTGAAAGAGTCATTATGCATTGACAAAAAGTTAAGAAAAAGAAAGTGTGAGAAGGGAAAGAATAGAAAAAGAATCAGAACAAGAATGTGCCTAGCCTTGAATAAATTACATTCTTATTTGCAAAAACATGTGATTATCTACTGTCAACATTTTAATTTCTGGAACGAGTTTTAAACAATATCTTTTATATCAGCGACCTTTAGTGAAAATTCCTGTGAAATGTGTCCATTTGATTATTATTTGTTATATATCTCAGATCTGCTAATATTTAAAGACTGAAATTAGATGACAACCATGTGAAGGTCAACCCACATCATGTTGATGTCTGTCTTTGAACTTTAAACAAACTGATGTTAGTGGCTAAGCTTCAACGGTACCAGCAGCTTTTTTCTTGGGGCACACAGATCTACTAGAGTGAAGATTCAAGGAAGATTGAAAGCCACAGCAGCTTAGGAAGGGTTTTGGAGCCCAATAATGCCAAAGTATTTATTTATTAAATATATTATCTTTTAAATCTATTATTGCATTTATTTATGTGAGGGAGGGTAGCAGGAATTGGTTTGAAACCAGTCTCCTTAGAAAGTGTCTTTACTCCCTAGCCCTTCTCTAGCACTTTGTAGTCACATAGAAGGTTATCATTACACTATTTCTTTCTCTCCATTTTATGTTTCTTTTGCTTGTTTTTTTATTTGTATGTATTTGTCCAATGAAATTAATTGATAGTTCATACATGCCATCATGTACTTGTTCTTAACCACTGTCTGCTCCCTTCTCTGTCCCTCCCCCACTACTGATAATCTCTCTACTGCCCTAATACAGTTCTACGGCAATGCCTACCTTTTAGTATGTCTAAGAATAGATTTTAATACTATTTTCTTTTATAAAACCAATTAGAGTTAGAGGATTTTGGTAGATGAGATGATAAGCCCAAACTTTCTTGTTATTCTGCAATTAAAGACACACTCCAAAGCAGGCTTCCTGGTACATATTTTTAACCTCAGCATGACAGAGATGGAGGCCAAAGATTCAAAAGTTCTTCTTTTTTCTAGGTTATAAAATGACTTTAAAATCAATCTTGGATACATAAGAACTTGTCTGAAAAACAAAACAAAAATCAAGCAAAGATTAAACAACAAGAAGAAAAACATAAAAGAAAAAGAAATAAAGCCAGAGGACCTCCCCAGCTCATGTGCTATTTAAATGATCCCACCAGTGGACCACAGCTGAATATATTACCAAGAATCAGTATAGAAAAATACCCCAATCATAAATATAGCATATCTTAATATATAAATTAATATACAGAATAGTCTTGATGAGATATTTATAACAGTTACACCATGGTGCCTATGTATAGAGCAGAAATTTGAGGAAAAGACAAACAAAAATGTTTACCTTTTGGCAAAGATTTCTAGTTGCAGCACTGTTTCCCTGTTATATGGTGACTTCTGTTAGATTACTTTTATATGTATATATCTTAAGCAGCTTTTGCAATAGTCAGTTTCATTTCAGTAGATATATTAAGCACACTTAACATAAAAACTCTGCCTGCAGTAGATGGTCAAAAAAATGAACTCAATGGTATTTTTGTAGACTTAGGGCTTTATATGGACTTTTTCTCTTACTGTTGTTTTGCTTGTATTTCATCATTTCTGGTTGTGTTATTTTTATGTTTTCTTTGTATATGTATCATATGCTTTTCCTTTGTTCTTTTTACTTTAACTCTAGGTTATTTTGTTACATTATATCTTTACCTGTTTGTTTTCTAAAGAGAGAGAGAGAAATGAGTGGAGTTGGATAGCTAGGGAGGTTTGGAGGATCTGGAAGTACTTGTGGGATGGGAAGCAGTGATCACAGTGCATTTTATAAAAATATTTTCAATAAAATATATTAAAATATTTTATATTACATTGAAATTATATCAAAGAAAACTGTTTAAAACACGAATATAAATCTTAGTAAGATAAATAATTCTTGAACAATTTTAGAATTATCATATTTACCTCTACTGTTTGTCCCTAATATGCCAATGCCTATGGCAACACTTAACTCCTAGTTTACTGGAAGGGTGGAAGGTCAGTTATTGTTTCAGGCCCTTCTCACAGATTTTTGTCATCAAGGATCTGTACTGGTCATTGGGAGTTTACTAATTCACAGCTCCTATTCCTCAGTATTTCAAGAAAAATACACATTTTTAGCACTAGATAGGGAGTGACTAATACTTATCACTCATGCACACACCTTGGAGTACTTCACCGCTTGCCCCATGCCCCAAGTCCAAATCCAGAATTCCTATTGCTAGAAGAAGAAAAAGAAGGAGGAGGAGGAGGAGGAGCAGGGAAATCAAGATGAGCACGACTAGGAGAAGGGTGAGGAGGACAAGGAAGATGAGGACAGGACGAGGGAGATTTGGACAAAGAGTTCAAGGACAAGGTGGAGGAGCATGAGAAAGAGACAGCGAACACCGTGGGAAGGATGAGGAGCTCCCCAGAAAAGAAACTATAGGTCAGGTTTTGTCATTTGTGTAGATTACTGACCATAACTTTTTTTTTTCAAGACAGGGTTTCTCTGTGGCTTTCAAGCCTGTCCTGGAACTAGCTCTTGTAGACCAGACTGGACCCAAGTGCTGGGATTAAAGGCGTGCACCACCACCGCCAGGCAAAAACACATATTTATGATTCAAAGCAGTCTGAAAGAAAAATGGTCCTTCTCATTTTAGTTAGTCAGGCATTTTTTTCTCATTTAGTAGTGATCACGGTAAACTTTGTAAACTTCCTTCTGTTTCTTTAAAAAGTAATATTCACCCAAATTTTCAATTTCAATTTTAAAGTTTTCTTCATTTGGACTTTTTTCAAACAAAATATATTTTTTTGTTTCTTTTCTGTGGGTGTCTTTATCACTTAACAGTTTAATTCAAGTGTCAGACATTTTTCTCAATTGTGTGCCAATTGAACATGTATAGTTAGATTACTGTGCTTTTCTTTGTTCCTATAATTGGTATAGTTTCCTTTCTAAAACTAAAGAATTATGATTGTACATTAGATTTACTGAGTTTTCATTAGATGCAAGCAAGGCATTATGTTATTTTATATTCGGGACCTCATTAAATCTTTATAATACTCTATGTAGCAAGAATCACTGACAATGCTATTGTTTAGATGAGGAGTTGGGTTCTGAGGAGCTGATAACTTGCCTAATAGCTGGAATTTTGGCACAGGCTATCATATTCTAGAGCTGAAACTGGCACCATTTCAGCAAGAATTTGTTAATGATTTTCTCTGGTACCTCATTTTAGCAGAAGTGCTCTGTGATAACTATCTCATTGTACATTGCTGACAATTTTCCATGAGATTTTCAAATATAGCAGTTAATACTCTTAAGAGAAAGAGAACAAATTAACAGAAATACTGATGCACCTATATCTCATAGATAGAGTTTTATAATATGTGGTTCTGATGATTGTAAGGCTGACAGGCCTAGAGTCTTTAGCAAGATAATACAAGGAAGTCTGGAAGATGGTAATGTTACAGTAGGAGGCAGGAAACCTATCTTTGTTATAAATCAGATTGTTAAAGGGGATCTACTCACATTGTCGAGGGTAGCTTTCTGTACTGAGCATCAAATCATTGCACACATTAGCCACACTTATAACACCTTTGCCAAATAGCTAGGTTAATACCTGGTTAATAACTGGAGAACATTAAGTATCTTTCTTGACTTAAGAAATTAATCATTTTACAATATATAACAGGAAAGTAACTTTTGTAATACAAAATAATTCAGTGGTGTTGCTTACAATCCCATGTATAAAGAACAACACCTTCCAAATGGTATTGCCTTATGGATAGGTGTACTTCTCAATGGAACTGTAAAATGATGTATTATTTGCTAGATCCTGATTGAAAAAGAACTATATTCATTATTTTTATTGTGTGTAGTTGTCATGTGGAGCCCAAGTAATTAAGTGTATCCCATCTCTAGAAATTTTGTTTTATTGGTCACTTTAGCCTATTTATATATTTATGTATTAATATATCTATGTATGTAAATATCCATGTATGTATATATAATCTATCTTTATCTATAGATAACAAGTATTTGTGCTACCTACAATTATTTGTGTGACTCTGGCTTGGGGCCACAGAAACAAATGAATGAATCAAGTCAAAAATACAAGTTTTGGATTGAGAAAATGACTCAGTCAATAAAACGCTTTCCGGTTAAGCTGAGGTCCTGAGTTTTTATTCCAAGCATACATTAGAAAGCATTTTCAAATACCATGGTGGCTATAAAGAATAGTTTGTGGTCACTGTGCATAATTAATCTCTCAAGTTTTTAATTCTAGGTTTTGTGCAACATATGACATTCAAATACACAGCTACACATGTTTCTAGTCACAGATATTTAAGGCATTAAGTGTACTAAAATCACATTAGAGGAAATTCAGAGAATTATTAGATCTTACTACAAAAGCCTGTATGCCACAAAATTGGAAAATGTAAAAGAAATGGACACTTTTTTAGATAAGTACCATATACCAAGTTAAACCATGACCAGGTGAACAATCTAAATAGACCTGTTAGTCGCGAATAATGAGAAGCTGTTATCAAAAACCTCCCTACCAAAAAAGCCCAGGCCCAGATGGTTTTAATGCAGAATTCTTCCAGAACTTCCAAGAAGACCTAATACTGAAAGACCTGGATAACTCCAGGTATCCCCAAAGAAAGCCCTGGATAAATCCAGGTTCCCCACCACCAGCAGGAAGAAAATAGCCAAAAATCTAACCAGGAAGAGAAGAATCAGGAATCTAGCATTAGCCAGTTTAGTGACTCTTTCAGGAACTAGCTGAAGATAAAGTTAGCTTGTAATCTTGAGAATAATCTTGAGAAACAGGGAGTTTTGCCCTTGTGATTGTCATTGTAACACGTTTTAGGAATTGATTATGACCTTGGGTGTGTTCCGGAGGGGCAGGGAGTTGCTCCCTTGTGACCTTCACTGGTATTTTTGGAATTTTCTGTGACACCCTCCCTGCCAATTCCAGTCCACTGGGCTGTGGTTTCTTCCCTTAAAAATCGCTTCTCCAGGTCACTCGGGGTCGAGCTCTTCCCCTGCATGGATTATGAGTCTAGGCCCCAGTGCACTGGCTCTTGTCTCATCTCGTCTCAGCGATTAAAGCCTCGTGTGATTGCAGCAAGGATGGTGTCTTGTGAATTACGGGGGGAGGGGGGAATGGGGGTCGTGTTATCCTGAGACTTGAGTGAGAGTCTCCCCAGCACTGGGGGTCTTTCATTACCTATACTCCTTAATGTATTTCACGATATAGAAACAGAAGAGTCATTGCCAAGTTCCTTTTATGAAGCTACAGTTACCCTGATACCAAAACCACACAAAGACTCAAACAGGAAAGAGAATTACAGGCTAATCTCACTCATGAACGTCGATGCAAAAATCCTCAATAAAATACTGGCAAACCGAATCCAAGAACACATTAGAAAAATTATCCATTATGATCAAGTAGGCTTCATCCCAGGGATGCAGGGCTGGTTCAACATACAAAAATCTACCAATGTAATCTATCATATAAATAAACTGATACAATGGCAAACAGATTTCAACAAGCTAAGCTCTGAGAGAGTGACTGTGGAGCATGCTGCATTCTCTGAAAAAGTTAACACTTCAGCCAGACTTTCCCAGGCAGAACACGGGAAGAAATGTCTTTCCAAATGAATGTCTCACCCATTACAAGCATGAATGACTTCTAGCTTATTTCTCTACTCTTTCCCATGAGTCAGGCTCTGCAGGTAAAGTGGGCTGATGCAGATCACAGTTCTTTATTTCTATTCTTATCTACCCTTCAAAATAATGACTCTATAGAATGAGAAAAGCAGGTCCCACTATAAAAATGTTTACCAGGTGAAAAAGATCAGAACAGGTTGAGGAGAGATTTCTATCAAAAACATGAACTTGATATAATGTGTGAATGCATTGAAGGAATTTTTACAATTATAGCCAAGAAGCCACTGTAAAAATCAATGATAAGTACAATGAAAACTAAGAAAAATTAATTGCAATAAAATTATTAATTCTGGAACAAAAATAACAGTATACCAGCTAAAAAAATAATGGCAAACTTCATACTTTGCTTAAGACACTCTAGTATATTGACAGCATAAATCCAATTAAAACCAAATTATGATAAAAATTGTAGGATTGTGTGAATGTAAGTACTTGGGTTGTGCTTTAAATCATTCATTGTGAATAAATGAATAGATAATGATTCCTGTGAACAATAGGCTCTGGGAAGCACATGCTTCTTACTTAGAGAAATGAGAGGGGAAGAAAGCCGACCAACTAAATCAGCTAGAAATGCTATTTTTGGATATCAGCTATAGGTGGGAGGATGAAACATTTCTTGTAGTGCTCTTTGATTCCTTTTAACATTGAATATGCACATAGATTGCTTAGAGCACAAAATATAATTAAAAAAGCAAAAATTTCTCATTTAAAAATCAGTGTATTTGGAAACATTAAGTTCATGCAAATATTTAACCCAAGTAGGCATTGTTAGCAAACTGTGGGAGTGCATATAAACATCACATATGCTAACTGACATTCTTCTACTTATTAGTTTTAAGCTAAAAGGTAAAACACATGGAAAACAGTATTGACACCGTGCACTAAGAAAATCACAACTCTGATGATATCAGGAGAAAATTCGATGGATGACATATTTGTAAGAAACATAGTAACTAACTGGATCATTGCCTAGTGAAATTCCAACATAGGACTGAATAGTAACTTTTAAAAGTAATTTTATTTCTTTAATAGAAAACACAAAGACTAAGAATGTTGGGTTTTGCAGTTTGCTATAGGAAATTTAAGCTGTTTTAATAAAATGTTTATAGATGGATCAAGCCATGAAAAAGTATATTTATCAATTCTACGCATATTATCTTTTTTTAATTACTGGTGCACAGAAATCATAACATCTCCTCATGAATGACTATGGCTTATTCAGAAAAGTACACTCTAAAAATGTAGAAATTATGTTTGTGATTTCTATTCCATTAATGTGAAGTGACACCTAATTACTGCCCTGAGGTAAAAGCAGGATTATCTTGTTCAACCTACTCAAATAGTATTATGCAAACCACTCATATGAGAATAAAATGATATTGTATTTATTACTTTAGTCATTGTTGTGACAAAATACCTGGAAAAGCAATAAAATATAGTTTCTTTGGGGTCACAGCCTCTCATATGGGAAAGGCATGCTGACATGGCAAGTGTTGGTACATATTTGCTAATAACTTTTAAAGCAAAATGACTAGACGTCAGTTGTCAGTAATACAACAAATGAGATTTTTTTCATTTTATCTACTTTTAAAATATTTTCTGGGCACTGAGATATGACTAAGTGGATAAAATCACTTTGCCTACAAGCACAAGGAACTGAGTTCTAATCTACAGAACCCATGTAAACAGGCATGACTGTAAATAACAGCAACCCAAACATTAGAGGGGCACAGAAAGATGAAGCCAGAGAGCTCCTTGGTCAGGCATCCCAGCTGAAATGTTGAGCTTCTGCTCATTAAGACACCCTGTCTCAAAACAATGCAGCAGGGAAAAAGAGAAAACACTCTCAATGCCCTAATTGGGTTTCTTCATCTATGTGAGCAGCAGCATGTACTCACACTGATATGTGTATGTTCCATATACCACGCACACATGCACATACATACACACACATTCACACAAATACATACACAAATAAATACACATGTAAACACGTGTACACACATACATACAGACACACTGACACACACATACACATGCACACATGAACACACACATAGACACATTCATACACACTAAAACATGCACACACCCATGCACACACATTAGTATACTCATACAAACACACATATACACCCTCAAATGCATACACCCTGTATTGGGTAGTTTTATATCAACTTGACACATGATAGAATCATCAGAGGAGGAAGCCTCAGCTGAGAAAAATGCTGCCTTTAACTCCAGCTGTAAGACATTTTCTCATTTAGTGATCAGTAGAAGAGGGCCCAAGCCATGGTGGGTGGTTCAACCCCTGGGCTGCTGGTCCTGGATTCCATAAGAAAACTAGCCATGAGAAGAAAGCTAGTAAGTCTTTCCATGATCTCTGTATGAGTTCCTGCCTCTGGGATCCTGATCTGTTTGAGTTCCTGTCCTGACTTTCTATCAGTAATGAACAGAAATTCTGAAATAAAAGCCAAAAGAACTCTTTCCTCCCAAACTTGCCTTTTCATCATGATGTTTCATCACAGCAGTATAAACCATAAATTAGACACATACACACATATACAAATATACACATATACTCAAAAACACAAACGTACACATACAAACACATACATACATACATGCACATACACATAGATACATATACAGGAACAGATAAACACAAATGAACACTCACATATACATACAGACACATACGTACATACACAAAAATACACCTACACACAAGTACACACACATGCATACACTTTTCAGTATAATATTAGACTATAAATACCTATATTATTCTATGTAATCATTTCAACTGTTCCTTGATACATTTCCTGAGAAAGTCAGATGTCAAATTAATTCAATTCAGGTCATAATTCAATCTCAAGAAGTATTCTATCACTTTGGGACTTGGTCAACTAAATAAACCACAACTCAGAATTGCTTTTCAAAAAATGATGTTCATGAGAGTGAAAGCAAATATTAAAATATGCTGCCCTAACATGTTGTAGTCTTAGAACAGATTTTTATATTTTGTGGTATGACATAAGTCCTTACATTAAAAGAGAAATATATTTTTAGAAACATCTCTGCAAAGTCCATCCTACTCGGATCTTTATTTCTTTTTTAAGTTAACAACACAAGTAATTGCCCAGGGTTTGCAGAAAATGTTGAGTTCATTAAGTTCTGGTTTCAGGATATGATAAACATAATACTGTAGTACAATTTTAGAATAATCTTCAGTCTTGCTTCTACCAAACATTTTCATAATAAAAAAATAAGTAAAAAAGACCGTATTGTTACAGTGCCGTTTGCCATAAAATACATAAAAGGAAACCATCCTGAATACTTTCAGGTGTTCACACAATCTAAAATTTTAAACCTTAGTAATTTAGTCATTTTCACAGTGTGTGCTGTTTATATCCGTTCTAATGAGTGTGTGTTTCCTATCACAGAGCTAATCGCCTTATCTATCCTTTCTTTAGTATATCCTGAATTTAAATAAAATGGTAAAAATACTCCAAATTTATTTCACCCAGGGTTCCAGAATTCCCTTTTATCCTCTGAATTAAATTCTATGTTATTTTGAAAACTGAGACATCAAACACTTCTCACCATGCAGCCAGAGGACTGGTTGATAATTTTTATACAAATTGTCTGCAATACTTCTTTTTACTTGATAGATCAATCATCTAGTTGTAAATAAAAATGTATTAACACTTTTCTCAGATGGTTAGTGTGCCTTTGTGCCCATTGCCTGCAAACGTGCACAATAGATAAATGTATTTTTTCCCCAGGGTAAAGTGCAAATACCTTACCCTAGTCCTAGATATTAGGAAGCTGAATTTTCTCATTTTGGGAAGATTTAAGTGTCAGCATATTTGAAGTGAAATAGATAAACCTTTCCATAATGAAAACACTTTCATGATTATAGTACCCCCATCTGATGTAAGAATTACTATGTAATTTAAAAATTACAAAAACATATTATTCTTACATGGGTTTTATTTTTGAACTGACATATTTCACCAAGGACCATTCTCTAGCTATCCTTCCAAAGGACTCTGTGTGTGTGTGGTGGTGGAGGGTCCATCACTTTGTGTTGGAAAGACATGTTTCAGAGTAAGGGGTGATGTATTTGTTCTGCTGTTGATATACTTGATGAATATCCATTTCCTTGTTTTCACAGATCGTCTGTATCTTTAGGGATGAATATTATTACTCAATTTCTTATTCATCAGGCCACAGTCATTTCACCAGCTGTCTATCTTGGTAACTGTGAGTAGCTATGAATTAAGTATGGCAGTCTAGGAATCTTTCCATCATGTTGACTTAGTGACTTTCCAGATTTGAGGTTGCAGTATCATATGAAATTTGTTTTCATTTGGAGGAAACCAGATGTTCTCGTCCAGAATGCCTACAGTAACCTAGATAAGGTCTACATGTATCCCTCCCTTTATCAATATCCAGCATTTTCTTTTATACTATGTGATAATAGCCACTTTTACTGAAATGTGATGGTCTCTCAAAGTGCTTTAAATTTTTATTTCCATTGTGACTTTCCATGTTGAATGGGTTATCTTGTACGTCCTGATTATTTCAGACATTTTTTAAAAGAAGTATCTCTTAAGATGGTTTCCCAGTCTGCATCTTCTTATTTGGGAGTTTTGCTGCAGAGCTGCAATGCTACTTACAATGCCTATAAAGTTCCTCATTGTCACCTAAGTAGTTTTCTTCCATTTTGCAAGTGACATATTTTCTCTAGTTTTTGTTTCCTTTGCTAAACAGAAAACTGTTAGTTTGATATAACTACATTTGTCTTATCATTGTTTTTATGGCCTTTCAAACAACAAATGGCAATTTTATTGGGCTCCTATTTATACATTGCTATAATATCAAATCCAAGAACTCATTGTTCTCCAAGTTATATTTTCTATATTTTACCCTATCTTTTCAATAGAAGCTTCAAAGTTTATTTTCTATAGGTAATTCAATTTGTATTTTCATAGATGGCATACAAATAAATGGTCATAAAATTTCTATAAATGGTCATAAAATTTCTGTCTATCTATAATTAATCTAAATCATTTATTTTTGAAATTTCTTCACACATTGGTTAAATTTTGAATCTTTGTTGATCATTCGGTTGTATTTGTAACTCATAACATTACACCATTGATCAGTGTTTTGAATTATATTCACCGTTCTTCTTCTTCTTCTTCTTCTTCTTCTTCTTCTTCTTCTTCTTCTTCTTCTTCTTCTTCTTCTTCTTCTTCTTCTTCTTCTTCTTCTTCTTCTTCTTCTTCTTTTTTGCTAGTCATGAATGGTTCTTTCTTATGTCTCTAGGACATCTATCCTATGGGTACTGGTTCTCCAAGTCATGTGGACAGTGCATTTTCTCTCATAACATGGTTGTC
This sequence comes from Microtus agrestis, assembly GCA_902806775.1. Lineage (NCBI taxonomy): Eukaryota > Metazoa > Chordata > Mammalia > Rodentia > Cricetidae > Microtus > Microtus agrestis. Next base: position 379,413 of record CADCXT010001939.1, read on the forward strand.
AGGCTGGGAAAGTTATTGGTTGGCCACTCCCTGAAACTTTCTTACCCAAGTATATCTCACGAGCAGAACAATTTGTAGGTCAAAGTTTCAGTGGCTGAATTGGTGTCCCACTCTATCCATTAGGAGTCTTGCCTGGTCACAAAACTTAGACAGTTTGTCTTTGTCATTTCTATTGAATTTACTATAATATTTCTTCATTTATCATTGAAACTATTTGGTAATTAAATCTCAATTCACAATTTCACAACAATTACTATTACAACTTATCATTTTATATTACTGTAGTTTGTTTTATAAGAGCTTTGGAACACCAACACTGACTTTTGGGATTTGTGTCAGGACAAAAGGAATACAGAAGTTCTTATGCAGCATATTTTGCAATCATTAGACATTATTACAATTACCTTTTTTTTTTCCCGGTTGTCTTTGGTTCTATCCTAGGTCTCTGTGTCATGGGTCATCCTGCCTCTGGGCTCCTACCATCCAGTAAGTATCAGCAGTGTGCTTACTCCCATGACATGGGTCTCAGGCTGGACCAGTCATTGCTTGGTCACCCCTACAATCTCTTCCACCCTTACTTGAGCACATCCGATAGGCAGACTGTAGGTATAAAGTTCTGTGTCTGGATTGGTGTCCCGATCTTGCCTAGTCCCAGGAAATGGACATTTAAGGCTATGTATTCTCTATTTCTAAGAGCCTTAACTGAGGTCATCCTTACAGATTCCTTGGAGTTTCCCTTGCATAGTTTCTACCTAATACTTAAACATCCTCCTTTCCTAGGCATCTCTTTCAGTACTGGCCCACTCCATTCCCCCAACCTGATCCCTCATGGTACCATCCCATCTGCCCCCAGTCCACCCACAAAACCTCTTCTATTTCACCTTCCCAGGACAATCGCAGTATTCCCTTTTGAGCCCTCCTAGTTATCTAACCTCTCTGGGTTGGTGTATTGTAGCATGATTATCTTTACTTTACATCTAATATCTTCTTATAAGTGAGTACATAGCATGTTTGTCTTTTTGTGACTGGATTACCTTACTCAGGATGATTTTTTTCTAGTTCCACCCATTTGCCTGCAAATTTAATGATGCCATTGTTTTAACAACTAATATTATTTTTTAACAGTAACTACATTCTACTCCATTGTGTAAATGCAGCACATTTTCTTTATCCATTCTTCAGATAAGGTGCAGCTAAGTTGTTTCCAGGTTCTGGTTATTACAAATAAAGTTGCTATGAAGATAGTAGAACAATAAGTGTCCTTGTGGTATGATTCAGCATCTTTTGGATATATGACTTTGTCCTGAAGTAGATTAATTCCCAGTTTTCTGAGAAACTGCCACACTGACTTCCAAAGCATCTGTACAAGTTTGCACTCCTACCAGCAGTGGAGGAATGTTCTCCTTTCTCTAATCCTCTCCAGAATGGGTGGTTACTTGTGGTTTTGATCTTAGCCTTTGACAGGTGAAAAATGGAATCTGAGTCATTTTGATTGACATTTCCTGATATCTAAGGATGTCGAATATCTTTTTAGGTGGTTCTCGACTATTTGAGATTTTTCTGTTGAGGATTCTCAGTACCAAAAAATTTAATTGGATTATTGGTTTTTTGATGACTAGTTTCTTGAGTTCTTTATATATTTTGGAGATCAGTCCTCTTTCAGAAGTGAAGTTGGTAAAGAACTTTGCTCATTCTGTAGTCTGACATTTTGTACTATTGACAGTGTGTTTTTGCCTTACAGAAGCTTTTCAGTTTCAGGATGTTCCGTCTATTAATTGTAGGTCTCACGTGTCGGCTACTGGTGTTTTATTCAGGAAGCTATCTCCTGTGCCTGTGCCTTCAATACTATTTCCCACTTTCCCTTCTATCAGTTTGAGTGTATCTGGATTTATAATGAAGTCTTTGAATGACTTGAACTTGAGTTTTCTGCAGAGAGATAGATATGGATCTCTTGGTATTCATCTACAAGCCTAGATCCAGCTAGACAAGCACCATTTGTTAAAGTTATTTTCTTTTTTATTATGTATTTATGGCTTTTTTTTATCAAAATTAGGTGTCCGTAGGTGTGTGTATTTACATCTACACCTTTGATTTGATACTTTTGTTTTTTTGCCAATTCAATGTAGGTTTTTATTGTTGTTTTTTTCCTGTTTTTGTTTTAACTATTTTTCTGTAATATAACTTGAAACCTTGGATAGTGACACCTCCTCTGGAAGTTCTTTTATTGCACAGGGTTATTTTAGCTACCCTAGTTTGTTATTTTTGTTGCTGTTGTTATTATTTTGTCTTGTTTTTTATTTTCCCATATGAAGTTTAGTTTCAGTTTTTCAAGGTCTATATCAAGTTGCATTTGGGTTTTGATTGGGATTGTGTTGATTCTATAGATGGCCATTTTTGATCAAAGAATTTTTGTCCTCTATTTATCTTACCAATCTGTGAACATGAAAGAGCTTTCTTCCTTCAGATATTATCTTCCATTTCTTTTTTTCTAAGACTTGAATTTTTTGTTACACAGATATTTTACTTGCTTTGTTAGAGTACCTCGACATATTGAAAATTATTTGTGGTTATTGTGAAGGGTGTAACATCCCTAATTTCTTTCTTAGCCAATTGGCCCATTGTATTTAGGAAGGCTGCTATTTTTTTTTTAAATCTTGTATTCTGACCTCCGATAAAGGTGTTTTTCAGCTCTAGGAATTCCATGGCGGAACTTTCAGGGCCACTTATGTTCACTATCATATCCTCTGCAAATAACAATATGTGTACTTTTTCCTTTTCAAATGTGCATCCCATCTATCCCTTTTAGCTGTCATATTCCTCTATCTAGATAGTCAAGATCTACAATGAATATGTATATATATATATATATATATATATATATATATATATATAGAGAGAGAGAGAGAGAGAGAGAGAGAGAGAGAGAGGGGGGGGGACAGCTGTGTCTTGGCCCTAATTTTAGTGGAGTTGCTTTGAATTTATTTCTATTTAATTTGGTACTGACTGTATATTGCCTTTATTATAAATAAATATGTCTTTAGTACCCCTCATCTCTCCAGGAATCTTATCATGAAGGAATGTTGGTTCTCTAATCCTACTTAATTTGCAACCTAACCCCCAACCCTATACCAATTATAATCAACCCCTAATAGATGTCCCTAACCCTAAGAACAAACTTTGTTGGGGGAAGGGATGTCATCTTCTAGAATTACTTCCAGCTGTTATGGGGGTAATGTTATGCCTATGGGAATCTGTAAAAACTAAATCATAGTTAAGTTTCAAGATTACTGTCTAGCATAATTGTCATTAATATCTGAGCAGTCGGTAGGGGTTTTCTGAAGATTTTACTTAAAGTTCTTGTCAGAACATTGTAAAAATATGAATTATTTCAGCTAGCCATATTGAAATCATCTTGAGCAGCTTGCCACCCAAAACCCCATCGTAAAGTAGTGCTATCAGAATTGTGACATCATGTCAACCAGGTGGAATCATTGTTGGACTACATCTTCTTCCTGGAAACTTCAAAGATTACTGGAGGAAATTTTATTGTTCATTGTGTAAAACTTAAGCTGGATTTTAAAACATGCACTTGAAATTACAATTTTATTTATTTGTACTCTCAGCTTTCATCTTTAATCATTTGTAAAAGTCTGCCAAAATATATGTCTCCTATGTTCTATTGAAATTTTTGTTTTATCCTTTATGTTTATTCTATGATCCAGAGCAGTAGGGTTTTTTACAACAGGTATTGCATATTTAAATTTTCCTGAAGAGACATGTCCTCCACAGTGACTGGGAATGACTGTACCACGTTTGACCTGGGTGCCAGCAAGAAGCCTCTCAAGGAGTTTGCCAATGATAATGGGTTGCATTTTTTGTCTCTTGTTGATCTACATATATTGGTTGAACATCATTCCTTGACAGATCTTGTACATAATTAAGAAGGTTGAAACCTTCTATTTTATCATTCACAGAGAAGACATTATTTCAAGGAATGCCTTGTCTACAATCCCTTCACAGTTGTTTTGTTCTACCACAATTAATACATTTGGCATTTTGATATCTCTTCATACCTTTGGAAATTGCTTTTCCTACCTAAGCCTCAGTATTACAGGCAAATGTCTGTCAATGTTCATTGTATTGAGGATTCAATTGTCTATTGGTGCTGATCTAAACTTTAAAGACCAAAATATCCTTTTGCATTCTAAGTTGGCATTTTCAAAGCCAGAGATTCAATAAGTATGCATCTAGCTTCTGGATCTGTTACTCCTATTTGTACAGATTGTAAAATATCACTAAAGTGTTTTCTTGGGCCTTGTTTAACCTTAATATATGATTCAATTATTTTTCCTAGTTCTTGAGTCCTGTCCCAAGCATTTAAGGCTGCTGTATGATATAGGAACACAATGTGTTCCTTATAAAGAGCATGACTCTGTGGATCAGCATAACAGCCCTCACCAAAATTTTGATCTTAGGAAGCCTCAAACTTTGATCCTTCCTTGCTGTTCTAAGGCTTTAGATTCCTCTCTCTAATAGCATTTCCACTGTAACTCTGGCCCATCTTTAAGGACCACCAAGACTAATTGAAACCAACTATGGTAAGTAGCCTTGAATCTCCTGTCTTTGCCATTCTCCTATCAAATGTGAATATATGCCATAAAATACTATTGCTTGCTTAATTTTTTTTCAGATTTTCAAACTTGTAAGTTTCCATTTACATTCTTTGTATCCATTTGGGTATTATTTGCTGATTTGTCAGAGGTAATAAAAAGATAAGTAGATAAAATTTTTAGCAAGTCATCTCTGACTCTAAGAGGTACTGGTGATGCTAAATCTTTTGCTTCTATCTCCTCTTGTGCTTATCACTTCTGATACTTTCTTCAAATTATTCAAATATTTTTACCATTGTCTTCTGTAAAGCCTAAATCTCCTGACCTGTGAATATTTCTAATGATTTCATTGAATCAAATAACTGCTGGTCCTCGTTCTGCACATGTGTTTGCATGGTATTAAAATTTTCCATTACTGATAACTTCTCATCCTTGGATATTATTTAAATGGTATGAAATTGTCTTACTGGAGAGATACTCTATCTGCTAACTTATATTAACTTTTTAACAGACTTCAATTGTCAATTTCAATAGTATGAATTTTTTTAGATAATCTCTTAGTACCCTTTTTAAAGGTTTCATAACCCATTGACATGGATTGAACTTTGTCTGCCAAATTAACATTATCCCTTTTAATGGTATTAATTTTTTAGCTAATTTTTTTTTCATTTTCAATGGTATATATCATTTCAGCTAGCTTTTAATTATTACTAGTCTGTAAAGACTATATCATTTCTAAAGGTGTCTCATTCTTGAAACTGTTATCAAACCATTTCTTTAAGGATATAATATGAAGAACAAGGATATATCCCATGATCACAAAAATGGATGTACTAGGAACCCCATATTATAATTCATGCAGAATTCTATCCATACTAGAAGCAAAAATGTTTTTAAATGTTCTGATGGTGATATTGTCTGCCATTATACAATTTTCAAATTTATTTATGTATTTATTAATCAAATGAACTTTCCTCCTTTTTAAGCTTTCACAAAACTGTTGTAGGTGTAGTAATCCGTATAGGCCAGTAGATGTCATAGAAGCAGTCATATGGCAGGGGGATGCAACTGGCAGCAGCTTAAATACTAATAGGTATATCAACAAATAAAGGACAGTTATATCAATTCTGTAAAAAGAGGTTTGAGTTGGCAAGAATATCAAGGAACCCGGAGCTAGCAGGCAGATGCCCGCTGCAAATGCAAACTGGAGAAGCTTGTGCTTTCAGAGTAGCAGGTGGGGAAAGCTGTGTGGAGGGAACAGCAGAAAAAGCCAACGTACCACGCCCCAGCAGGCCAGCCAAATGTTTTGCAACTTTGAGGCAAATGGTTAACTTAGCTGTAGAGGGGTTTCAAGCCACAAGGGTAGAGAAAGGAAAAGGCTACAGACCTTCTGAGCTGGTTGCGGTAGTATAGTAGACTCACGCTCCACATGAGCGCCACTCTGCTGCAGATAATTAAAATAGTCCCACAATAGACCAGAATCGAGTACAATAAAGATTTCTTTATTAGGGGAAGACTCACAGATCAGCAGTCTTTTGTGTGGGCGGGGAACTGGAACTGAATTCAGCAGCCAAGGGGCTGCACAAGCTTTTACATCTGCAAATAAAGTACATGTAACCATTCCCAAAGTGGGCCAGTATATCAAAGGCTATTGAGTTCAGCTGTTGGTTGAAAGAGTTCCCACAGCATAACCTGATTCATTCACATAATAACAACATTCTTCACTGAAGAGCAAAAAAGTTTCCCATTTCTCTGCTGTTAAGAGATGTAGGGCTCCGCAATTATGAAGGAAGACTCAGGTCACAGAAGTAAGCTGACATTTGAGTCTATAGTAACTTGGCCTTGAAGTCCTGTACTGTGAGAACAGAATTAAAAGCATTGCTAGCCATAGTTGTTCAGGTAAGGCCGTGGCCAAACTATACCCACCATAGTAGGCCTAGGGCGATGAGTTTTTGAGGGGAGTTAGTAGAATTCAGTTTAACAATGTAAGGTCAGCTGGGGTATGACTGCCCCCAGAAAGCATGGTCTGATTGCATTGGGGAAAATATAATTTGCAAGACTCCCATTACATCAGACTAGCCTTTATGGGTTACCCAGGTGGGTAATGAAGTTGAGACATTTTGAGCTCGTGGATTATTGGTGAAGCTTTTGTTAAATGGTGAAAGGTATGGTTGGTAACAATTCGGGGGGCAGTCAGAAGAGATTGAGAGAACTTGTCTCTTGTTTCCATTCATATGCCTGAATGGCTAAGGACAAGGGTTGAGTAGTGGATGGTGGGTTATTGGCACCAAGTATCTAATGGTGAGCGGGACTTCAGCTGGAGGAGGGAGTTGAAGAGAGGCACAGAAAAAGCAGTGGGAGACGTTAAAGGAAAGATCAGTTAAGTTGAGAAGGGAAAGAGTTTGTTGGATGGCTTCAACCCAAGTCTGGGTTTGGGTGGAAAAGTGTATATCAAATGGCAGACGGATGAGAATATTTGGGTATAGTCATGTCTTGTAATTAGTAGTGAAGGATTTGTTCAGAACATTTCATAACCTAGGACACCTGGAGATCCTAAGTGGTTATGGGAGCCAGATGGCAGTGAATGTTAATTATGGCAATCAGCATGAGTGTCCAGGGTTTAAAGGAGCTAGCTTGTTTTTCCTTTATAAAATACCTTATGGACCCTGGTGTATTATCTATCCTCCCATGGGTCTTTGATATATATTTGTAAGGTGTTGATCATAGTGGCTTGGAGGAATTTTAGTCATGGGGTGTTGGAGTGTTGGAAGGGGACATAGTCCTGGAGGATGAAGAGGTCTCCTTAGCATCAGCTCAAAGGAGCAAGACAGGGATTTGAGGGCTTGTGAGGAGTAGAGCAAAGACGATGAAGAGCTAGATGGAGAAGTTTGGTCTAGTCAAGATGAAGTTCCAGGGTAAATTTGGTTAGTATTGACTTTACATTTCTTTTTTTTTGTCTAGTTGTATTTTTTAATCTTAAGTAGTAGTTTTCAGAGACAATGAGAAGGTACATATTCGTTTCTCCTTATAGTCTATACAGTTTGAAGAAGCTGGTCCTGTCAAAATCAAAAGTGACTTTGAACTTTTATTTATTTATTTTTTGTTGAAAAAACTTTCTGCCTCCTCCCTACCTCCCATTTCCCTCCCCCTCCTCCCACTCCTGTCCCCCTTGGTTGGCCTACCTTACCAGAGAATTGTGACCAATATGAGATATGAAAATGCTGGAAAATTGTAGAGCCGGAATTAGGCCCTGTGTTACATGAAAGGTGAAATCTAGACTGTTGTCTGACAGGAGGGAAGTAGGCAGTCAGTCCAAAGTGAGAGAGTATGATAGAGAACAGAAGGGTGGTGATAAATAAATGACAGTTTGGCTTTGCAGTTGGATAGGTCTCAAACAAGTCAGAGACTGTATCAACTCAGAATAAAAGATATTGAAACTGTTTTAAAGTGGGCATATGGGTGAAGTCGGTATGACAAACATAGCCAAGAAGCAGTCTCCAGACCTGATGAGTGAGAAACGTAAGGAGTCATATAATGAAAGTAGTGTTAGGTCTCTGACATACATTACAGGTTTGGGCTACGTTCTGCCAAAAGGTCTTGTCTGCTGATGTGAGAGTCAGGTAGGTTTAGAGAAAGGATTGAAAGGTTTTAGTATTAAAGTGAAATATTTTCTGTAAGTAGCAATAATGCTCTATGCTAAAAAAGGGTTAGGCATGTTGTTATTGGTTATATAGTAGAGTAGCCTGGAAGGAAGTAGGGTTAATCATAAGAGATAGTGACTTGATAGTCTCCCATGTAAGTGTGATTTTGTCTTTATTGCCTTTGAAGGCAGACGTCTGATGTGCTTTGAAATGAATCAAGGCAACTGGAAAGGATAAGAGAGAAGGCCCAATGAAGGCCATGTTTATATGAAGAGTTGGTAGTTAAATTGCCTTTTGTGTATAGAAATCCTAGTTCCTTCCAGGTGACTGAGTGTGTTAGCAGAATATGGAAAGCATATTTATAGTCTGTTTATACCATTAATCATGTATTTTTGACAATATAGAAGGGTCTATTTAAAGACACTAATTCTGCCTTTCAATTGATAGTGTGTTTGGGTAAGGAGATTGCCTTGACAATGGCATCGTCTCAGACCACTGCCTATTCTGCAACAGAGTGGTTGTCTGACAGAAAGTAGCAGCCATCTGTACAAAATATATAGGAAAAAGTGGCTAGAGGATATTCTTGCATGTGGGAAGGATGGGAAAGGGGGTCTTTAAATGTTTCTGTTGTTGTTGTTGTTTATTTGTTTGTTTCTTTTTCAGACAGTTGTGGATTTTCAGGGATATAAAGTAAGTACCTCATACTCTAGCATGTCTTAATTTTTTATTCAATTTGACTTAATGCCCTTTTTACTGCAAAACAGGTTTCTCCGTTCAAAACAAGAAAGAACTTGCTTTAAAGGAGGGACTCTCTCAATTTGGCACAGATATGGGAAACAGCTGTTTTGTTGCAATTTCCTACTGATTAAAATATTATCTCCAGAAGGAAGGACAGAATCTCATGAGACTCAGGAAAGAGACATACCTCACAAGTCTCAAAAAGATGAAACATATGAGATCCACAATGCCTCTTTTGGATGTTATCTAAGCAAGAGGACTGCTGGAAAGAGACGTCTTTCTGGCCTGACTTCAGAGTTCCCTGTGTGAGTTGCAGGCAGCTTCAGGAATAGAATATTCCTGAGTATTCATCAAGGCTGGATTGACTCTGTTGGTAACACAACTGCTATTGAACTATTCAAGCTTCTAAAAGAACCCCTTCCTTGCAATGCAAGATTCCAAGAAAGGTATCAATGTTACTGTCCACCTATTAAGTCTGTGAACAAAAATTAGCAGCTCGTGAAAATATCCTCAGTGCACTGGTGACTTTTATATCTCAGGGTAATAAACAACTATCTAATTAGACATAATATCTCCTCAATAAAAGGGAACTAATGCTTGTCACTGTAAACACAGCCAACACCCATGGCTGGAGAGGGTACAGACTCCAAAAGAGAACATACTATTGCCAACTTCCTAAATTAATAAAGCTTTTTATATTATTCTGAGCATTTAACTTTCTACCAATAGATAACTGCAACTCTTACCCATCATCAAAGAAGATTCCTTTGTGTCAGATGGAGGCTAAACTGGTCAAATTGTAGAAAATAAATGACCACGGAGTGTTCAGTTTCAGCTAAGACATCTGCCATGCAAAATTTACACCAAAGGCTCAGGGAACAGCATAGGATTGTGAGAGACGAGAGGGAAAAACCAGGTTGATTGCTGTGAAATAGTGGCATCGCTCTGTGAAATGAATATTTTTAAATTTTAACAGTACAGTCATGTACACAAAAAGACCTGTACAATATCACGCAAGTAAACTTGCAATATGTTGGAGGGGGAGAATTTCATAAGACCCTAACCTTAAGGTAAAAGTTAAAACAATCAATGAGTGCTGAAGGGAAAATGATTTGGTTATCTCCATAAACCTCTTGACAGGTTATGTAATCCTAAACAGTCAGCCCTTAACCCATATAAATTATGGGAATTATAATTATACATAAAATAATACATATGTATATTATTCATATATATATACATATATATGTATGAATGAGTTATAAGGGGAGAAGCAATGCTGGAATTATGTAAATATAGTATGCTTGTGAATGGATTCGCAAATATTGGTGTTAAAATGTTTTTAAGGAAACTACTAAACAAAACAACTGTAACAAAACCCAGTCCCGAATCAGTGACTCTTGTGTTGGATTTTTGTGAAACACTTACTAGTCATTGGTGCTCTCTTTGAGGTAAACATGTTTGTTTTCTTCTCCTAAGGAAAAGTCACACAGTAGTTCCTTTGTTGTAGTTCCATTGTTAGAACAGTTCTATTGTTGTAACTGAGTTTCTGACTTTCATCCCTACCTGGGGAGAAGAGGGCGTCAAAAGTCTGTTTAATTTCTGCCCTGCTTTCCTCCTAACCTCTCATGAGCATTCCACATATAGATTGGAGTAATTTTTGAATCAATTACATTTTTCCATATAAATTAATTAAAACTGACTTATATGTAGAACACAGATATTAAAGCACATGGCACATTTTAAACAATGACTACAATTAGTTATGATAAGCTCTAAATCTGAAGAGATAACTACAAACTCCAACTGCTACCAACCATTAGTACACATGCAGAAACTTGAAATGTTCAGTGTGACACAAAATTTGATAATTATAAGAACAGTAAGTTGAAAGTTTAGCATTTACAGAAGACATAGAAAATCAAAAGGAAAGAAAACAGGATACATTGGGAAAGAGGTAAACCAACAAAATAACAGTAGCAAAACTTCTTCAACACAAGGAAAACAATGAGAGACTAATATTAAGACTTAGACTTGGCAATGATTTGAAGATGTGGTGAGACCTTGGGTCTCGCACATTATTGGGGAAATGGAGATGATGCAGTATGTTATATGATAATTTGAATTTTCAGAACTAATGTTCTATATAATATTAATAGTTATGACAGCCCTTTTAGATGACTCACTGCAGAACTAATTCAGGAGGAGGCAAAGGAGACCTAGGATAGAGATGTAATTACTGCTATGGTTTTGTTAAATTTTATTGAGGTGTTTTCTTACTGTGTACTTCTTGCTGCCCTGGAATTTCTTATGTATACAACATCAGCTTTGAACTCACAGAGATCTGCCTCCCTTTGTTCCCTTAGTATTTGGATTAACATGCAACACCATGTTGGCCTTCATTTTTTGTTTTTTGTTTTGTTTTTGCTGTGAAACTTATGTTTTGGCAGTGATAGTATCATTAATGTTAGTGTTATTCTTTTCTGTATTTTTTTATCTTCTGTAAATGTACTAAGTGAAAACTGTATCCCATTAGTTTAAGATGTTGTCTTTGATTATAGGAAGTTTCAGAATCCATGCTTTCGATTGGTTACATTGAAGCAGTTTCTCATTTAATTATTCCTTTTTTTACACGACATATTTACATTTTTACATCTTCTGTCTGCTTTATGTGGTCCTCAAGATTTTCTGAAAGCATTCGCTTCAAACACAGGCCCTAACCTTTGTTAGGCAACTCCTTACCCTCTAACAACATAATTCCTTCTTACAATAGCCTTTTTTTTTTATTCTGAGTGATTGTTGGAGCCAACAAGATTATACAGTAAGGGTACAGCTGACAGACAAAAAGGCAGATCCACAGGAAGTGTAAGTATACATGTCCACATGGAATAACCCATTTTGTAGAGGTATGGGAATATTTGTCTTTTGGAAAAGACACTGCCATATCTGTAAAAACTTTGAGAGGCCATGATCCTCCCTTCAAAATGGGATTCATTTCCAAAATCACCTCAGCTGTGTAACTTCTTCTGCATGTCAAGAAATGACTTTCCTCCAACACCCAAACCATGAGGCCTTAGAGTGAAAACATTCACTTTCGTTCTAACAGTCTAATTTACATAGAGTCAATCCCACAACATTACCTGCTAACAGTCCACATAGACATTTCTATAGAAAACAAACACTGAGCAGGATGGCACCGTGGCACACCTTCGCTAAAATAAATAAATAAATAAATAAATAAATAAATAAATAAATAAATAAATAAATAAATAAATCTGGGTGTCCCCAAAGCTGGTTATCATAAAAGAGATTGAAGGAGGAGAAGGGGTGACTCCAGAATTCAGGGTATTTAGTAACTTTATCTAATGATTTGAAATGTCAGGTAATTCCCCTTGAATGCTGGCTCTTTCCTGGGTCATGTCACCCCTCCAGAAGTACTACTTTCTCAGGTTTTACCTGGCCTTTTGTATAATTTTGATAAGCGTATTATCATTGTCTTTGCTTGTGGAACTTTCTAGCTATGTCTGTCAAAACTAGAAACCTCGTGGAGATCACCCCTTACTCTTCTTATTTCCCTTTTTCTTCTTCTTCTTCTTCACGCTCATTTACTTCTCCTTTTCCACTCTCCAGAAAAATAAAGAACATGGAGAGATAACATGCTTGAGTTAACGCTTTTTCCCTCAGATCTTCACATGCCTCAGACATCCTATTCTGAGCCCAGATGAGGTACTGAGGCTGGTTCTCAAGGCTCCCAATAAGTGGTGTCAAATACTGAAAAAGGCTGGTAGTGCCTCCATGCACAAACATGTGATCATATTTTTATAGATGAAAACATTGGATTAAAATTCAAATATGCGCGTGGGTAATTTGCCTGAATTGAAAATATGTGATTTGATCCATTTGTTTTAGTTTTGAACCAGGTCCGATAGTTTTAAATTCTGTTTATATTTGCACTTACCAACGAATCTAGTTCTATAATAAACTTCCATCTAAAGATTCTGGTTTTATTTCTTTCTCTCTTATTTCTCACTCTGACATGACTATGTGCTTAATGTTAATATTGATTTTATTCCTGCATAATTCTTTTACACCTCCTAGGAAAACAAATACCTATGTAAACATTTAAAGTGCTTCACAATATATAATTAGTATAAACAGCATAAAAATTCTCCATAAAATGATTTGTCAATATTGACATTGGATTCAGTTTAGTTAGTGTTATCGTCATAATATACTCAAAATTCACATTTTAATTTTTTAATTAAAATTTTATAATAACAATTTAAATATTGCTTAATAAGTTTTAGGTTTTGTTGGACTTTGTCTTTTACATATTTAAATGTACTTTAGACACACAGAACATAAAAATGGGACATATTACTTAGCTCTGAAGAGGAATCAAATCAGGACCTTTACCAGAAAACAAATGGAACTGGAGGTCATGATAGCAAGTAAAATAAGATAGACAGACAAAGACAGATATGATATGTGTAGTGTATGGGGGGGACACTAAAATCAAAGGAGGAATGTTAGTGTATGGAAGTGAACAGGAAAGAGGGAATGACAACATAGGCTGAAAGAGGGGCAAACTTAATCAAGGTCCATTGTAAAGTTTATGAAATTATCACAGAGAAACCTATCATTTTATATATTACATACATGCTGATATTTTTATAACACACCATATTCTTGCCACAGTAAAGTTCTTATTTAGTGGATATTGATTATGTTTCTTCATGTCTAACCCTCATTTCTCCCTGATTTTAGCAACCACTCTTCTACTATCAGAAACATTTTTTCTAGTACCATGCTCTCATAAAAACTGGATAACACTTAATACCTTGAAAATTTAATTTGTAACAAAATATACAAAGCTTTGTGAGTAAAATGAATAATAGAAAATAATGTGAAATTCGGGGTAATTATAGGGAATTCTGCCTGCAATTTTCCACTAGTGAACAAAGGTGAGCCATTATAAAGATGTTTTCAGGGCCTAAAGCCCAAAAGAAAGAAAATTATATTAGATCCCCGTTATCAGGGAGACCCTTGTCCACTAAGAGATAAATACACTTCCACGCAGATGTTGTTTCTCATTGAGGTTCTCTCCTTTTCAAACTAAAGTGATGGCACTTTATTTCTGGATTCTGATGATGGCACATATCATGTTGAAATGAAGCTGCCTTCAGGAATGTCCCATATAGAAACAACATCAATATTTTTGGATAGTTCCTTCTTGTCCCTTGACTGCAAATAGCAAGTGACATGGTTTCAGCTCCCATATAAGGAAAAACACAAACCTCCAGGAAGTGCCCAAACTGCTATACCACTACACACTACAAAGCTTACCTACAACACTTTCAAATATTGTTGCTATGAACATAGTTGAACAAATGTCCTTGTGATATGATTGAGCATTTTTTGGGTATATGCTCAAGAGTGATATTGCTGGTCTTGGGGTAGGTTGATTCCCAATTTTCTGAGAAATTGCCATACTGATTTCCAGAGTGGTTGTACGAATTTGCATTCCCACCAGCAATGGAGGAGAGTTCCCCTTATTCCACATCTTCTCCAACATAAGCTATCTTTGGTGTTTTTGAACTTAGCCATTCCAACAGGTATAAGATGATATCTCAGAGTAATTTTGATTCGCATTTCACTGATAGCTAATATGTTGAGGTTTCCTTAAGTGCCTTGTGGCCATTTGACTGAGATTCTTGTTTTAAGAATTCTGTTTCAGTTTGTACATTTGTTCAACTATGTTCCTGGAAACATTATTTGTAATAGCCAGAACCTGGAAGCAACCAAGATGCCCCTCAACCTGAAGAATGAATAAAGAAAAAGAAAATGCGGCACATTTACACAATGGAGTAATAAGTTCAGCAATAAAAACAATGTTCATAGCAGCATTGTTTGTCATAGCCAGAACCTGGAAACAACCTAAATCCCCCTTGACTAGATAATGGATAAGGAAAATGTGGTATATTTACACAATGTAGTACTACACAGTAGAAAAAAATTAATGGCATCTTGAATTTTGCAGGAAAATGGATGGAGTTAGAAAATATTATTTTGAGTGAGGTAACCCAGACACAGAAAGACAATTATCACATGTACTCACTCATAAATTGTTTTTAAACACAAAACAAACAAAAAACCCACAAATCACAATCCCAGAGAACCTAGACAACAATAAGTACCCTAAGAGAGACATATGTAGGTCTAATATACATGGGAAGTGGAAAAATACAAGATCTCCTGAGTAAATTGGGAACTTGGAGAGGCTTGAAGGGGAGGGGATAGGCAGGGAGGGGAATAGAAAAAAATGTAGAGCTCAATAAAAATCAATTAAAAAAACCAATGACATCTTGAAACTTGCATGTACATAGGTGGAACTAGAAGAAAAAAAAACATTCTGAGTGAGGTAACACCGATTCAGAAAGATGAGCATGATCTGTACTTACTCATAAGTGGATGCTATCTGTAATGCAGAGAAGCTAAGTAACAAGGTGAACTTCATGAGAAACATGTAAAGATCCCCTTGGAAGGGGAAATAGACAAGATCTCTTGAGAAAATTGGAAGCACGGTGGGGGGGTGTGGAGAAACGGAATGGAAGGGGGAGGAGGGGAGAAGAAACTTGAGGTTAACAGGATAGTTGAGATGGGGCAAGGAGAGAAATGGAGAACTAGGAAAGAGATATCTTGGTGAGGGAGCCATTATGTGGCTAGCAAGAAACCAGGCATTAGAAAAATTCCCAGGAATCCACAAGGACGACCCCAGTTAACATCCTAAAGAACAGTGGAGAGGGTGTCCAAACTGGCCTTGACGTGTAGTCAGAATGATGGGCCACTGGCACCACATGGGATCAGGATTTATCCCTACTGCTTGTACTGGCTTTTTGGCACCCAATCTCCTTAGAGTGATACCTTGCTTAGCCTAGATATTGTAGGGAATTCCTTGGTCCTTCCTCAAAGCAATGTGCTAGATATTGCTCACTCCCCATGGGAAGCCTTACCCTCTCTGGGTAGGGCATGGAGGTGGGGTGAGAAGGAAGGGGGGGAATGGGAAGAGGGGAGGGAGTGGGAACTGGGATTAGTACATAAAATGAGAAAAGATAGCTTTTAAAACAAAGAAAGAAAGGAAGGAAAGAAAGAAGGAAGAAAGGAAGGAAGGAAGCAAAAAAAGGAAGAAAGGGAAAGAAAGAAAGAAAGAAAGAAAGAAAGAAAGAAAGAAAGAAAGAAAGAAAGAAAGAAAGAAAGAAAGAAAGAAAGAAAGACAATAAAAAGGGGAAGAAATCTACTAGGCCTTTGGTCCCAGATAAGATCTACAGAGATTTCCTCCTCCTGAACTGAACAACTGCAAGATTTTTAAGCCTTTCCAGGATAAAATAGCCATTGTTACCTGGAATAATGTGTAAGTATCCTGTAAATTAATGTGTGTAAGTGTTGGTGTGTGTGTTTGTATGTGTGTATTCACTAATCAGTTCTGTTCTTTCAGAGAACCCTAACCATCACAACTGTATTAATTTTAATTGAAACTCTTAGTATAAAATTAAGACTAAGTTATAACTGTGGCTTTGTCATTAATAGATGCATGATCTTAAAAAAATATTTACCTATTTCATGTCTCAATTCAATATCTATAAAACATGGATAATAAGCTGCATAAAACATTTTTAGTGGAAACTAATGCATGACTACTGAATGAAGGTTTTTTCCTGTTTCATGAAGGATTATTTACTAATGTTAAAATATTAAAATAATTTTAAACCATAAATACTCAAATAAACCTCTTAACATTACTATTTCTAATTATCATACCACTGTAATTTTTCATTACTTCAAAATTATGTGTGCGTTTTTTTCCATTTAATTCTGTATGTGTTGTTTGTTGTCTCTACTAGGACTTGAATCCAAGGAAAGATGCCAGCACCCTTCCCCATCCTTATCCCCTTCCACAATTATCTTTTCAACTACTTTTCTGATTTCAATGAGGAGTCAAAGTCTTTTCTGAGTTTCATCTTTTTGGCTTAGATCTGTAAATGTTATGACTTTTTTTTTAAACTGAGAACATATTACTTTGCCATGTTTTCTCTTGATTTTTATATAAATTGATTAACTACACATTTGTCTACAATTTATTCCACGTATCCTACATGTTATCATTGACTTTTAGTTATGCTATTGTTTATAACTCCCATTTGTTCATCTATACTGATATTAAGTTTCCCACATATGATAATTTATTCATATAGTCTACAATTGATAGATAACTTATTTTATCTTTTGCTTGGGTTGTGATAGTGCTGCCAGGGTCATTCTGGTCTGTATCTGCATATCTAGGTTTTTTCTTTTCTAGAGTGAACAAACGGAGGCATGTTTCCATGATACCAACACATCCAAATCTTTATTTCACACACTATATCACATTTTAAAAAGATATTTAATTAATTTAAACCAATTGTACTTTTGTAAATACATCATTTGTATTTATAATGCTTTTATTTAAATTAAGAAGACATATGGTATTGGTTTTTAATTTTAGTTATCTCGTTGATATTTAGAATGCCTTCATGTAAATAGATCATTTTTCTTATGCTTAGGTAATAGCATGGACCATTTCTCTCTTAATTGATATTATTGTACCTATAATTACCATCAGTTGTATTCTTCACCTATATTTTCTGGTTATAGTCTTTTTTGCATAATATTCTGAAATTATTTTAAATTATCATTATAAGAGTTATCCTTATATTTCCATTATTTAATACTGAAATTAATTTTTAAAATATTTTTATCACATTTATTTGTTTACAAGTTGTATGTTTGAGTGTGGGGTATGCATGTGTTAAAATACACATGTGGTGATCAGAGGAAAACTTGTGATAGTTAATTCTCACTTCACACCATGTATATTCACCAATAATCCAGATGAAATTCAGCTTTTAAACTTTCGTTTCTCTGTCTATAAAATTACGCCTCCGTGCTGCAACTAACCACACCTTCAATGCTTTTCCAGAGAAATGGAAGGTCAATAGTACAGCTAAAGCTGTCTTTTATTTTGAGCACCGGACTTGGATATGTACCAAAACCGTGTTTTCTTTAAAGTCAGAGCATAAAAAAAAAAATACCAAATCCATGTTCAAGACAAAATTTTTAAAGTCACAAAACTAGAGCTTTCTGTATGATCTAATCATATCACTAATTCTGAACAATACCTCTGATGTCAAACGTGGTTTTATCACAACTTCTTTTTAACTTCATCATTAATTTGGAATACTTGTGAGATGATTATTTTATGCACCCTTTCCATTTTTATTTCATAATGTTCTAAACTGCTAATTATAAATATCACAACTAGAACAATAAATCTTAAATTTTTAGGACGTATTACGTTTTTTCAGATGACTGATACTACACTATGTCCCTTGACCATTACAGTGATTCTAAGTTCAAAGGCGAGTGCATTATTCTTAAGCTTAAGAATTAGTTATTCAAAAATAGAAATAGGGATATTGAAGCTCATATAATATTTATTTTATGCAGACATGTGTAAGTAATGCCTTACTGATTAGACTATAATAGTGATTTTAACAGAAAACCTAGAATACTATTAGATGAATATCCACAGTAGCAGAAAGTGGTTGTTTCTATTATACTTACTCTTATATTCCTTCACATATAATCTCACATATAAAAAATTTAAATACTTACAAATAAATTTTAGCTGTTATGTTTAGTTTTTAATCTGTCAAGTGAAATGAACATATTTGCTAAATTGTATATTATATGCCACCTTCAATTATAGACAACAGAAAATGTTATTAACAGATATTAATTTAATAACTATTTTGTGTTTGCTTCTTTAAGTGTATAATCACACGCTTAGTGAGAGACGCAAAACAGATGAGCAGGAGTCATTCATAAATGCCCGTCATTCGTATGCTATCGTCTAATTCTTTTAACAAATCCTGCTAATAAGAAACCTCCGTGTGTATGTAAAACACCTAAAAATAAAAGACGCATGGGGAAACTAATCTCATTACCTCAGATTTAAAATATTTTTATTTTAAAATTCCTGCCGAGATAACTATTGTCAGTCAGTTACTATTTATTTGACTGTCCGGTCCAGCGCGCATACTGTTTCCTTTACTTTAGCATCTTGTGTGTGCCCTTGTAAATCCCCAACCCTGACTGCAGCACGTGGTAGCAAGTCCACCAACTCTGAGCCACAGAGGGAGAAGAGAATTAAGATATTGCATTTAGACATGTGTATTAACTCGCCATCTAACATGGAAAAGGTAATGAGTGTAACCCTCACAATGGTGAAGTATAGAGAGCTTTTAAATAGGGAGTTTAATCTCCTTTAGAGCAAAGCCACACTCATGGTTTCCCTAGGTTTTTGGCAAGGTTCCCAGAAGCCGCAGTCATTCATGAGCCACACACTCTGTTCTTAGGAAAAACACACCGGGAATTTTGCACAGTGAAACCAATGCTCTCATTTTGGAAGCTTCAACTGCAAAATATTCGCTCACACATGAATACATGGGCACGGTTTTTAACTCCGCCACCGCCAAAGAAAGGAGCACCGCTGGGATTTGAACCTGCAGTTTTAGGAAACCCAAGAGTTTCAAACCTTGTGTGTTGACTATAAAACCACTCCCTCTGGATGATTATTCTGCAAGTAGAATGAAGTTTATGTTAAGCAAGCTTGAAAAATCCCAAATCAAATCAAATTGTTTACAACAGCTTGTGCTTGGTTGTCTGGAAGGGCTGAAGCCACATTTTGCTCCCCCTGTTCTCCGATTTTCTGTACCCTCCATGTTCTTGTTCCTGAGCTGTGTGGAATTAGAATAAGATTCTTCTGTAAGATGTGCTAAATGTAACCACAAAATATAATGCAGTATGCAAAACGTGTTTCATTGTTTAAATTACAGATTTGTGAAAAATTAGCTGCTTTTTTCCCTTTTGAAGGCCAGAGGAAATCTCTTAGTCCATGCTGTTTGTTTAGCTACAGTAGCTTGAGATGTTATCTTGACTGTGTAAATTGAAATGGCTTGGCATGTGTGTGTATGTGTGTGTGTGTCTTCATTTTATAACTTCTCTGCGTTTTATTTCACTGATACACCTTAAAAACCAAAACTCATCTACATTTTTTGTTGGGAATTGTAGCAGAAGGAAACCTTGTAGGTCAGTTTTAAATATATAGAGATATACCATGATTTATGCATAACTCCTCTTAAATATATATTTTGCACCAGCTCTGCCAGCATCGGATACATGAACAAAGCCTGTTCCGTCTGCTGTTACATTGGTCATAGTATAAATAAGGAATGCATAGGCTGATTTTAACCCCAAACAACACATGTAGTAATGAAGCCATTGAGCTTGTAGAACCCCCCAGGCAGCGCTGTCTCTCAGTCATGAAGGGGCCTCCAGGGCTGCTGTCCCGGATGCATAATGCCAGATATGCCAGCTCGCTGCTCTCTGTACGCACAGGGCTCTCCCAGTTTACCTCGCATTCATATATGCAGATTCTCCATTAGAAAGATATCCTGCGCTATCCCATTGTACTTAGAGCACTTTCTCTCCTGGTGACGATTATTCTTTTGCAAAAGTAATTCTGTTGATTCTTATAACATTTCTGTGATTTGTAAGAACGAGGTAGGAGGGGCAGCTGACAGGAGAGAGGCATCTTCCTAACTCAGGCTGAGAGACGTAGAGATGAAGGATTTCTCAGCAGCAGCAGGGTGGGGCCACAGCACTTGCCTGGGCTTCAGTGTTTGATGTGTTTTCAGGCAGTCATAATGTAAAGCCAAGGAAACATAAGGTAAGTAAAATGAAAGCAAAAATGAGCAAGCTTACATCCGCCAATTCCATTCATTTTAATTTGGTCGTGTTCAAACAAACTAAGGTGCTTTGTTTACATTTTTCTTATTTAAACCAAAGAATGCCTGCTCTCTCCACATTTTCAAAATGGACACTAGAAACATCCGAAAGGAAAGCAAACCCTGTCACCTGACATTCATCCCAAGCAGTGTCATTTCAGATTTTCTGCGGATTTCATGAACAGCTATCAAGAATTAATTTAGAATAAATGAAGAGATTTAGATAGTTTCTATTAACATT
The DNA here is from genome assembly GCA_902806775.1 of Microtus agrestis. NCBI lineage: Eukaryota > Metazoa > Chordata > Mammalia > Rodentia > Cricetidae > Microtus > Microtus agrestis. Next base: position 400,528 of record CADCXT010001939.1, read on the forward strand.
TCAATTTCTATATGAATGAAAAGGTTGGTTTTCATAAGTAATACATAGACTCCAAAACTACCCAAACATATAAAAATATGTACCTGACTCGTGGAAATTTTGACAAAAAGATAATCATTAACAAATAACTGGGAAATATAATATATGATATATGAGTACGTGCCAAAATATATTCCTATTATCACATAAATGCTAAGATCATTTAAGGTCCCATATATTAAAATAGAATTAATATATTATATTTAATCATTTACAATTACCCAGATTTTTTACTTTTTCATTTTTTAATATAATTAGGAAAGTGTAAATACATTTAATACTACTTCTGATTTAATAATTTATCAATTTGGATCTTTCAGATATTAAAATAGGAAAATTTGAATGAATGTAACTACGTATAAAAATATTTGTGTTTTGTTTAAAGCTAAAGACTGCCATAAAAAATTTCCATTTAGTAGCAGTATTTTTTTTTACTTTTCTTTCTCTTTTTCTTATTATCCCTGCTATGTGATACTTTTCTTATTGAAATGTTTAAATTGTAGTTTAAAAATCTTTATAAGTCTGTTATTAAGACTTATTTGCATAAGGTAATTAAATCCTACTTTACTATGAATTGAATTTTTTAACTTGTCTCATAACACTGGCCTTTTTGCCCTTGTTTTCCTAAAAATCAGTTTACAATCCCCGTAAAGCTCTTAGTAACCACATAAAATGAACATTTGAAAATCTAAGTTGGTTTCACATGCATTATAACCTTTATACAAATTAAAATGTTTACTTTTAAACATATTTTTTTAAAATAGTGTTAATTTTACTGTAAAAAATACAATACTATTTTCCTTAACGATGTGGTTAAGACATTTGAATCCAGTTAGAAAAATCTTTAAAAATTGCATCTATTATCTACAATTACAAAGACAACTTTTCTTGCTCATAATTTGACAGACATATTAATACAAGCTAATAGCATAAGAGACATATTTAACAGTTACTTTATTATGTAAATTTGCAAAATTGCCATAAAACACATTCTTTCATTGGGGAGGGGATTTTTTCTTAAAATGATGATATTTAATTTTAGAAAAATATTAAAATTGAAATAAAATTTACATTTGTAAGAATATAATTAAATGGCAAAGATCTTTTTAGTCTTAAATTGGGAAAATGTGATTAAAGGGCCCAACATAGGAAATGTAGCCTGAGATTAAATTATTGAAAAGTTTCTCAAGTATATTATCACGAGACACTTTAGAGGATAAGCTTATGTATCAATCCTATATAACAGTAAGAAACAAATAAACTACACTATTATAAAAATCAAAACTGACCTAAATATGAGTGTTAAACTGCACTAATGAAAAAGCTTTCAGGAAAATGAGCAGATTACTAAGGCTGAGATTTCTGTAGACTATGTTGCCTTTGCCTCGTATTGATGACCTCCTTGACTGTGTTGTTATGAGTGAAATGAACAATAACAAAATGAACATGACTATTACAATGACATTCTTTCTTTTCTTTTCCCTTTCAGGACAAATATTGCAGTTTAAGAGAAACAGTTTATTTAGCGATCGCTGCCTCTCTAGAACAAATCTAAGCTTTGGAGATGCTACCCAAGATGAAAGAATCGTGCATCCTGGTCATTTTATTCTTATTTCCTCTAATTATTTTTACCTTTGTTCCTGATTTTGATACAGATTAACAACAACAACAAAATCATTAACAGCTTGAAATGTGGTAATTAGAACCAATTATAACTTCATTGACCTGCCAGGGCTCACTGCCACGTCTCACCCAGTTAAAAACCTTCATTTTGTTCTAGACCTGCGTCTGATTGGAAGAGCTTGTTACTCAACACATATGCATGAACTATTTAATTATCCATCATTCTTAAGACAGCAGGGGCTTATTCGATTCCTCTCCTTCATGTCTAGTTTGTGTAATTTTTTCCAACACAGCTGTATTTCATAATAGACAATTTTATTCATCAAACTACTGGTTTCTTTACTATGATCTAAAGTTAGTTCTGTGTCAATAAAGGCATAAAAATGTTTCTGTGTTGCTTGCTCACCATGAAATCATTTAGACGATAGTCCTGCCTCTGGAGAGGAAAGTGTTTTCAGATCAGTTTAGTGCTTGACATAAGCAACTCAAGCTCAATGTAAACTCCAAGAGTTAACAAAGGATACTTTTTGAGCTTTGGTTAGAAATGTCATACAGTAACCTAGAATTACCTTGCATCTAAGTTTAGGGACTTCCAGTCTCAAACTGAGCATTGCTTGGAAGGCTTTCTACTCCCATCTAGTGGTCACTTGATTGCACATTTTCTCAAAAACGAGCCCTGTGAATGGTCTGTCTGTATTAAGGCAAACGCAACTGCTGTTTTATTGCCAGAATTAAATAATTAATGCAGTTAACAACATCTGCATAGATTAAGTAATTCAGGCTCATGGGTTTTGTTGATAGCAGTAATTTTAGAAAGTAGCAGAAAATGGTTTTAGCCTGATTTATGGAGCGTAGCCCATGCTGCCAGAGCCGCATGGAGCTCATTGACTGAAAAACTCCCCGGATCACTCAGGAGAATTGCCACAGTTCCACAGTCAACAATTTCTTATGAATATTTTATAAACATGTCTATGTATAAAGAGAAGAAAAAGTTCAGGCAATGAAGTTCTGTGTATACAGCTGGACTACAGAATACAAAACAGGTGAATGATCTAATGGAACCTTCACAAAAATTTAAGATTATCAGTATTCAATTTAATATATAATTTAATTTTTATAATATTTTTTCTTTTGCCGAAACAAAGACTAGAAAATATTTGTTATGTTAATAATATCTGCTCTACAAAACAAAAGTAAAATTTAATCAGGAAAATAAGATTGCACTATACATTTCAATCAAGTATGTTCTTGTACATTTGTGTGTGTGTGTGTCTGTAGTCTCATGCTAACACAGCAAGGTATAGTCTAGGAGATTTATAATGTAATACTTTCTAACATGATGGGTCAATTAGGACCTAGTAGCTTTCAGCTATGTGAAATCCTTAAGAAACCAAAAGACAGAAAAAAGGAAACAAAATTGGCAGCTAAGTAGGGCTGGGGTGATGTTCTAGAAAGGGGAAATGCTCGATTTTCAATTGAATAGACATGATGAAATTTCCATACATTCTCTGCAATTTCTCCTCAGGAGCTGAACTCACTGTGATGCATGGTGTACAGACGTAACGACTGTGAACTAAGGACAACAGAGAAAGCCTTGTCTTAAAGAACACAGTAAGCAGCTTTATAGAAATGCAATGTTCGATTTTTACAAAAAGTTGAATATATCTCATGTGGAAAGAACAGAGACACACGAGTCTCTTCTCCAAAGAGGCTAGGGTCTGAATCATAATGCTTGGCCTGAATTTGGAAGATGATAGGAAACCTCGGTGGATAGAATATAGTCCTGAAAATGGATGGTTTTAATTTGAGGATTTCATAGAGGATGATTATATAGAGGGCTAGAATGCAATGGCTCAAGAAATGAATATGCTAAATTTAAAGAAATTTGGTGTGTTTGAAGAAGAGGTAGGTGATTATTCTCTCAGACACAGAGAAGGACCATACAGTAAAACCGTGGGGAAAGGGGAAATTGGTGGATCACATGAGTAAAGATTGTCCTAAAAGAAAATCCAAGTCGAGACTGAAGAAATGTAGTCCTTTTAAAAACACAGAACTGAAAATGAAATTTTTCTTTGAATGAAAAGAAAGAATGTCAGGCAACTGTTTACTTACATTAGAGCTATGTAAATTTCAAACCATTAGTTAATTGATCAGGACCAGTAAAAAAAATGTATGATTTTTATTCACAAAAAATAGCAACAAATACACATTACAGTCTATGCTGGACATATGAATATTTACATTAAATTTACTTGTAATAGCAATTGTGGAAAAATTCATATGGTAAAAATAAAAGCAAGGTGCAGTACGCTGATTTTTTTTGAGTTTTAAATAACCTTGTATATTGTGAAGCGAATAGTTAAGTAAGAATTTTATATCTTCAATCAGCCTAAACACTTGATTTATCTTTTTTTTCCTTTAGCCTAAACTGTGTTGCCTACCCTTTATCAGAGATGCCTAACACTATAAAGCTGGAAGAAATGTAAGAAATTGTGATAATCAAAAACTCGATGAGTATAATTTATTTCAAAACAACTAAATATTCCTAAATATTTATCACTAATAGCACTAACACCTAGCAATGCAGCTAAAATGGACATGTAAAACTCTTTTCAGTTATGAAGAAATATCATCATACCTCTTCATGTTCCAAAGTGCCCTGCTGGTACCCGAAGTGTCTTGGATGCTATGTGAATCCAGTCTGTGCATAGAAATTTGCATAACACCTTTATGACGGATGACTGATAGAGTGATAAAGATAAATGATTTTAGTTATAGATAAAAGAGATACATACCAGCGCGTTACAAATAATAAAAATGTATGAGTTAAATATAGTAAGACATATTTAAGATAAACTTTGGTAAATCATAACACTTTAAATACCCAAAAATGAAATAAGGAAATACATAATTTCATCCTGAGTACACAAATGTATTCATATTTATACTGAAATACATTTTTGTGATCATTAAGATAAGCAAAGATTTAAGTAAACAAACACATTCACTAGCACTAAAGACACTACTTTATAAGTCATGAGATGGAGAGCATTTTTATTCATGTACATTCATACATACATACATGCATACACACTTACATGCATACATGTGTATTTATATTTGCTTTGTATTATACCCTAAAATAATTAGTACCTTAGGCAAGTATTAAACATGAAAAGAAATATCATAGACTTAGAAATTAATCCCTTTCTTAAGCACCTTTTATAGCACGAAATGCTATGTGTGTTTCATGAGAGGAATACTTTAATTTTTTTGGCTGAATGATCTTACTAAGCTTGCCAAAAGGCATGTTTTCCTTTGCTGATCATTTGAAAGATGGAGGATGATTCAATGTCTTTGATGTACTTTTTATCCAGTGAAATTAAGCCTAATACCAACTTCATTGGTAGAAAATATCTTTGTTTTGTTTTACTTTCTTAAACTAAAAAAAAAAATATCAATTTGGATTAAGAAAGAAACAAATCCAAACGTAACCCAGACACTTTGCCAGGGTAACGCAGTAGGGGCAGAGACACTGGGTTCTCCATACTGGATCTTTGAGAAGAGCAATTGATTTAGCCATTTGATTTTAAGCCTCATGTTTCCCTCCCACCCAATTTTAATATCGTAGCAAAGAACAAAGGCGATCAAGAGAAAAAGCAATATAGTCATTAGGTAGTAATTGGTAGGAGAGGCTTTGGGGTTAAAATTAATAAAACCAGCATGATGTACATTAAGACTGTATAAATATTTAAGGAACTGAAGCCAGCTTGGAGATGTAAACCGATTAGCAAAACTACTTACTCCGGAGATGCAAATATTTCAGGTAGATAAAATAAACAGAGACTGCTCTTTGGAAATCTGATCAGTTTTCATTCTGGAAGCGCTTTGTTTCTTTTATTTTAATTGTCAGAATAAAGCACTTTTGATGATATATGTAAAAGATTTATATTGCGTCTAATGCAAGGCAGGAAATGGAATCACAAAAGCATTACAGATGTTATCTGCTTTTGTCAGGTCATGTATAATAAATACAATTCTGGCCTTTCAAGATGAAATTAAAGGGGAAGTATGAAACAAGAAACAGAAGGCTCATCCTTCAGGATTTTCTTTGTTGGATTTAGATTAAAAATTTGTCTACAGGAAGAGAAGCATTTTAAAGTGAATTGTATATTATTCAGAGGATTTTAAACAATAGAGAGGTAATATAATTTGCAATAAATAACAAAAGTTGTTCTGAATGTCTACCGTTTAATTTTTAAAATAAATCACTTTAGAATTTTTTGAGTCAAGATTTCAGTATTAACATTAAATATATAGCTACAATTTTGCAAAGTTTCACCTCAATGTTTATAAATACATGCTTGCTTATATTTTCTTAGACAACTATTTAATAACATGCTGCCATTCTGTTATTTATCTGAATCTTTTTATATCACAAATTTACATCTGACAGTGTTTCGAGTGGGACAATATATGCCATATATCACATGACATCAACAGACCCCCTTGAGTAAGAGCATTGATCCAAGTTTTCTGGACAAAACTACTACTCAACATGGGACATATGAGCTATGTAGCTTACGTCAAACCTATTTAATGATCTTTCCCTATAATATTATATACTGGATTTGTTTGTAAAAATTCAGTCTTACATTAGTTTATGTTTAAACACAACACAGACTCTTATCAAGGCAACTCTATTCAAATGCCTACTTGTAGTTTTAAATTTATATTTTAATTAGTTGAATATGGAAAGGAATTATAAACTGACCAGTAATGAGCACAGAATAAATCATTGCTTCCCCTGCCACTGACAGACTCCTGGAAAAAAACCCACAAAAATGAAGACTTACTCAGAAAATTTCATCTCTGATTGATATGAAGTATCATGTGGGTCACGAAACAAGCTAAGACAATGATCCATCAAAAATACCTTGTCCTCAATATGTCAAATACTTAAATATTGTTTTTTCTTACTCATGTTTTTTTATGTCTTCTCTCTGTCCTACTTTCCTTACTTGAAAAATATATACTATTCTATAACATTAATGTTGAGCTGCTGGCACTGCCTTGCATTAAACTGTTTTCTGCATACTCTAACTTCTTTAAAATAATAATTTTAAATTTTTGGTGTTAATACATTCTGAGAATTTTGAATTTCTGTTTCCAAATAAATCATAAAGCTTTTCAAAAAGAAAACTTTCTGTAGAGTTTTAATAAAACATCTTACTGTCTCTATGTACAAAATCTTGCTTCAAAGTATTATATTATAAATGCCATGGTGTGTAAGGTGAAATGCAGGTTGAGAAATAGAATGTTTTTGTTCACATAAGCTCAACATTGCATTGATTTAAAAGCAATCATTTAATTTCTTTTTCATCCTTTTATTCTTATACATAAAGCATATGATTTCTGACCACAAAGCATTTATTCAGTTATTTTCTGCTTTTCTTACTGTGAAAATAATCATGAGTTTACATACTTAAGAGCCTCTATCTACTGTGTATTGAGTGTTAAGAGGAATCTTTGTTAATTCACACACAGTATAAGAAAGCAAACAACATCTATTAACATAATTTCAGACAAAAATCACTAAATTATTATTTTACATGAAAGAAAAACTTTAAGAAGTTGTGATTATCTTAACTTCCTGTAAAAGATGGCCCAGTAGTTCATAAAATGGGTCTTGAGTCATTTTTTAGTGCAGTCACCTATGAAACTGTTGAATGGTGGGAGCTCCTTTCCTATTTACTCTTCACAGAAGGCAGTATAAATGGGAACTTCTGAACATGCAAGAGAAATTGGAAGTCCTCTACACACTTTGAGGGTGTAATTGTTGCCTTTATTTTGTGATTTACACCCATTTGATTTCCACATAGACCTGAAAATGTTCTGAAAGATAAATTGTAGGATTGAAATCAGTAACTAGATATGCAGACCTAATATAAATACATATGTATAAAGAGAGATAATTATTTAAAAATTCCATTTCTGTAAACTGCTTTGTATCTTTTCCCCACTGCTTCAACACTTTGAATAATCTCTGTTCCCTTTGGTATATAAAATGTAATTGAGTTATCTTTGGATAATTGTTATTTGCATTATATACTATTCTTCTATATAGCTTTGTAGAATATCATTTTTGTTGTAATGATAAAAATAAGAACTCGCTTCAATTGAACATTCACTTTGTGGCAGTTTCAAACTGATGCAGGATCTCCAAGTCCCTTGTTTTCTATGCTCGGGCTGCAATGATGCTGTACTAAACGGCCCATTCTAGTTGATTTGCTTAATGTTTTAAATTATGAATCACAAGACAGCACTGCCACTGTGTAATTTGCCCAAATTAGCATTTTAATAGTATTTGTGCCAATGATATAATACAAATTATTGCCTCTCTGCTTAAGTATCTTCTGTTTTACTCTCCTTGAATTGAGATTCTCACTTACATGTTAACATTACAAAATACTACAGTAATCCACCCCTCCCTGTTTAGGCTGGGACTATGAGTCTTCAGAGATAACAAGAAAGACAAACAGATATATAAAATAGGATTTGTAACTTTATTTGGCTACATACAGCAAAGCAAAATTGCTAAAAGACAATAACCACTTTTTGTGTGTGTGAACTTGACATGTAAACAGCTGGAGAGATGTAAGAGTGGAGATAAAACATGAACCCAATTGAAGCTACACTTATTCTAGAACAATTTAGTCGCCACAAACATAACAACTCCCAAACTAAAGGAGGAAGCAAAGCTCAAAAGTCAGTGTGATGACTCTATGGAAAACCTATGTCTGGAACAGTGTATATCCTCTAGAGTTTGTGTAAATATTTTAGTATATATTTCAAATCAGTACAAAGTTTCAGATTATATTATCACATTTAAAACCATTTAATTTTGTCTGGAACACTAACATATTAACATAAGAAAAGCTTCAAATCAACAACTTAAAAGTACAGTTCAAATGAAAGAAAGGGAAAGTTACTCCCTTTCATTTTCAATATCATGCCACAAATTATTCCTATGATAGACAATTTTGAAAAAACTAGGAATCACATTTAACATATTATGCTATTAATATAAATACCAAAATCTAAATTAATATAGAATTCCCTAAAATGTTCACTTTATGTATTGTTATTAAGTAGCAGTGATTTTTGTTTCCCTAAACAAGAAAATGGAAATAGAACACTAACCATTTGGAATAGGCAAATGGGTATTTGTGAAACACTTGAGAGAATCATCTACCAGACAGTATGTCAACAGAGAAGGCTCAAGTAGTAAAAGGTTTTAGAATTGAGGTCGAGGTAGAAATGACTGATAACACTCACATGAGAAGTATTTCTTTTCTCACTGCATTGAAAATTTTAGAAGTCTGTATTCTTTACATAAAATCATTCACGTGAAAATAAGAGTAGTGAATGAATGAATGTGGTGTGTGTGTGTGTGTGTGTGTGCATGTGTGTGTGTTGAATTGCATGGGTGTGTTTGGCTTTCTGTCAGATATGACCTCTGCAGTAATGACGAGGTGGCAGAAATTGTTCTGCGGCACCCTGGAGGGCATTGGAGTAGGAAAAATAATAAGCCTCCAAGAGTCGATATCCCTTTAGCAATATTTGAATCTAATATAATAGAGAAGGAAGGTGAAGACACTGAAGGAAACAGGTAGCACTGTGCAGAATGAGAGAATGAGACACACAAATCTATTTCTCCTGTCACAAACTCTGAGAACATTAATATTTAATAGTGGAATTATTAGGCATACGATTGTGTATTTGCATATGTGTGCATATGTGTACATGTATGTGTGTGGGATGTATTGTGGTACATATGTATGCGTTCGATTTTGTGGTTTGTGTTTTTGGGGTGTGTGTGCAGCATGTGTATGTGTGAATGTGTGTGTGTGCATGTGTCCATGTGGTGTCTATTGTGCTGTATATCTATATGTAATGTGTATAGATTTATGTGTTTAGGGTGTGTGTGGTCCAAATGTATTTTAGGTGTGTGTTTTGTGTGTGTGTGTGTGTGTGTGTGTGTTGCATCTCTACTCAACCCCCAAAACATCGGTATGTGTATGGTATGCTGGATTCACATGGGTGTGCATATAAATGCATCTGGCCATATCAATGCATGCATCCACAGGTCAGAGGAAATGTAGGATTTCTTGCTCTCACTGCCAGTGTATTCTCTGGGCAGGTATCATTGAGTACTTAGCTTGTTTTATCAGCTAGCCTGGCTTGATGGTAAGATCACTGTCTAGACAGTCCCATTTCTGCCCCTAACGTCCCTGAAGGACATGCAAAAATCTCAGATTGTTTTTGTAGGTACTAGGGACTCAAACTCCTAGCCTCATGCTTACACAGCAATTGTTTTTTTTTCCACCTGAACCATATCAGCACCCGAAAAATAAGATTTACTAAAATCATTATTATCACTCCCAATTGTATAGCTACTTCACATGCTTCCCTGTTTCTCAGGAATAAATGAATAAACCTCATTCTAGAATTGATCCTCTGATGCACGCCATGGAAGAACAGCAGTCAGTAAGCATTTCTGTCCACTTTTCACTGACATACCAGCAATGCTGTCAGGCTGTGCATGCACACTGGTGTTGAATAACTCTTGACACTGCCACTTAATAAGAACAGCAAGTTCAGAGTTCTGAGGTTCGGTTTCATCTTCTGTAAGCAGGAAATGCCTGACATAATTTGCCTTAGCGTGGGGAACCTTCAGTGTAGTGAGTAATCCTATACTATGTGTGAAATATAATAGGCAATTATAAAGCCACATAAATAAACTCTAATTACTAAATAATATACTAAAACCACAAATAATTGTAGAGCAATAAAAAATAAGATGTCAGTAGTCACAAAATTAACAACCACATACACTTAATATATGATCTAATTTTATATTTCTGCAAACCAATTCTATATGTAAAAAAATCTTTCAACACCTTTCACCTGTTTGATTTGAACAGCTGACCTACTTTTGCAAAGTCAGTGTCCTCCTTCTTCAAAGCAATACAGAAGTGATACCTAGTCCTTACACCACTCTTATTAATCAAAGGGAAACTGCTTAAAGCAAGCTCTGAATCACAGGTGCAACACAAATCATATGTATTGGCATGATTTGTAATGCTTTGTATCCACATAACCAATGAACCAATGATTTAAAAATAAAATAGTACCTGTGAGGAAAAAGAATAAGATTCAAACCTAAAAAAAACAAAAGGAACATGTGAGATTTCCAGAATAGTTATATATTAAAAAATGAAGGGTATGTTTTTAAAGTTTTGGACCTAGAACTATTTTTCTTACTTTAATAAAGGAAATGAAAATATTAATAACAAACAGTTTATTTGTGTCATGGGGTTTGATACCACCCACTAGACGGCCGAAGAAGGCAGAAGTGGAGGTCAGAGTTTGATATTAGATGATTTGTCAGAGTACAGAATTAGGAAATGAGCAGTTTTAAATGTGAACAGAGTTTCTGTCAGAGCTGCTCAATTTAATACATTTGTTATATTTAAGCATTTCCTCTTGATTAGTGACGAGTGGCCAAATTTCCACAAAGTTTGCAGAAGTTAGAAATTTCATGGATGAGCCAATTCATTTGTCTAGCTTGCTTGTTTTTCTACTTGTACGATGCCCCTAGGCTGGATTGTTAGCATGTAAAAAGCCTCAAGCTATACAGCTTGTTAGAATTCTACTATAAGGCTTGTACTTCCATTGAACTGAACCCCTCAATAAACATATCAATCTGACATAATATTATCAAAACCATAGCCAGCATCACACATGTACTTAAGACATACTACACAGCACTGTGGTTGCGACTTCAGGTGAATTCTAAGTAGCTGCCTGTAGCTTTGGTGTCACCTTTCTTATGCTGTTACCCAGAAAGAAGCTGTGTGTGTCAGATTTTAAACTAGTATTACCCTAACTGAATTATTCAGAGGGAGCCGTTGTTTGTATAAGAGAGGCTGGTTTCTCAAGGGTGGCCAATAGAAAATCCATACATAGGGCTAAGGAGTGAAAAAGTTTAGTGGTCTAGCTTTCTGTAGTTTTCTTCAATTTTCACATCCACCTTTTTTAAGCCTCTGTTCGCATTGTCTAGTTTTCAGTACTCACAGATTTTCTGGACTAGAGGATGAACCTCCTATAGGATCTCTTCCTGGAATTTAGTGTCTGGGCATGCCAGCAGAATGGTCCCCATGTGTGAGTGATCTAAGTGACAATAATGATGAAAGCTGTTATCTATTCAGTGATTGCTTCATGTCAGTTGCTTCCATTCCTGTAAAATGAGGTTATTCTGTTAAAATTTACAGAGGGCAACATTCGCATCTTTTGATATATACAGTTTAATGAGCTTTGTCAAATTACCACAATTAAGAAACAGAATGTTTTCAACACCTGCCAAAGTCTTGTTCTACTGCTTGAGCATTTTTTTCTACAGTCTTAACTCCTTTGAAAACCTTAACCAAATGTTTATCCTTATTGATGTGCTTTTCTCTTTTTGAAACATGAGAAAAATCAACTTGAGTCAAAACTTAGTAAATTTAGGTAGAAGACATAGCTCAACCTTTAGTAGTGACAACTGTCATTTGAGAGAAAACAAGTTCAGATTCTCCCAGCACCGTCACGGGAGCCTAAAATGACCTGAAACTTGAGGTCTAGGGAATCTGACACTGTATTTGGCCTCTACAGGCTACTGCCTTACTTGTGCTCAGTTCCACATAGGATATATACATATGCACACAACTTAAAAGATAATTTTAAAAAAGAAGTAGTGTCAGAACTTGCATTAAATTCCACAGCTCCTTGTGCCTGCTGACTAATTTTTATTACTGTTATTTCTTTAGCAAGTTAAAAATTTATCTGAAATCACCAATTGTCAGCTAATTTTATTTTCAAATGTAATATTAGTATCATTACTATATTGTTACCATCATCATTGTGTCTCTGTGTGTGAAAGTAGGCATGTGTGCACAATAGGCTTCCGACATGCCTTATATGAGAATATTAGAGTACTGAGCTTGGCTTTCTCTCTGGATGTGCATTTGGGGGAATGAAGTCAAGGCTCCAGACTTGTGCAGCAAATACCTTTCCCTGCTGAAACTTCTCACCAACCTTTTTTATTTAACTTGTAATGCAATCATAATTTGCCTATTATCTCATAATACTGTGAAGAACGTTGAAGCAACGATACAATTCAGATGCCTATTGTTAAAACAATAGAAACAGATTAAAACCAATAAACGTTTCATACAGTACAATCATTTTTGATACGTACATTTGTGTTTTCTTTGTTATTTCTATTAATATTGACTAGAAATGAGGACATTATGGAGTGATTTGGGAGAGGAATCTTAAATAGCCAAAACACGTAATAACTGAAGACTTAGAACAAGAGACATTGTGTGTTAAAGATCACCTGTTCTGGGGAACAAGGCAACCAAAAGGTAAACAAATATTCTCCTAAATTTACCAAGAAAGATGCTAAAGACTTCCAGAATTCTTAAATTCACATGTCACTTAATAGCAATAGCCTATAGAATTTGTAAGGTTTGATGATTTATGAAGAATATACATGCATAAAAATGTCAGAGGATAAATATTAAGATGTTATAGTGAAATATTGGGTTTCCAGTAACACACAGACACAAATAAAAATTGGTGATTAACAACTTATGAAAGACTTATTATCATTTATATAGCAAGGGTACAATCTGTGTGAGGGTTGGATCAAGGCACTAGGAACTTCAGGCTATGGAACACTCCATGCATACTCAAGAATCTGAGAGATAGTGCTCACCTCACTTCATCCTTTACTTACTCCAGAACCTTCACCCACAGAATCCTGCTGCCTAATCTTAGGGTGGGGCTTTCCTAGTTCCTTTTTAACTCTTCTAGAATCTCAATCTCGTCTGTGCCCAGATATTTGTTTTCAAGGTGATTCTAAGAGACATATTCAAGTTAACAGCTTGTATAATTCATCCCTGTAACAATGCCACAGAAATAGTCATCATCCAGGCTGTGCAAGGCCCTGGGTTTCATCTCCAGGACTAGTATTAAGTGCAATGAAACTGAGTGTTAAAGCATAGTGAAGTAGCCAGGCTGCCATTTCTCACCAACCTTACCAAGAAAGTGGTACGTTGCTGGAAAGCTGGGGATGGTAGCACATCCTTGCACTGCTGCATGTTTTGTAGGTATGTGACACCCAACATATTAGCCAAACACAATTTCAATACTAAAGGAACTAAGGTAAAGAAGTAGCACATCCTTTACTTCAAGTAACATGAACAGTACTATGGTGAAACACATGTAATGTCAACCTGAGTATAGATTGTCTTCAACCAAATCCTAAGTCATACTACTTAAATAGTTTTCAACCTTGCAGGCCTTGCTTTAGGATGGCAGGAAAGCAAATGATATTGACATATGTTAAATTATTAGACAATAACCTCATATATAGGGTGAGAATTTATTTCCTCTCATTGAAAACAAACCAAAAAACAACAAAAAACCCCACATACTTCTTAAGCTACCATGTGCACAGACATGAATATATTATCGGTAAAATCATAGCTCCAAATCTGAGAGACATTAACTATCAATTAAACATTTCAATGACTTTTTCATATTAAAAATTGATCACTTGTTGATTGAGCCCAATTATATTTTTCCTAGTAGTCAATTTTAACTGTTAAAATATTCATGTATTTGACATACCTTATTGGACCTCAGTCTCAGAGTAGCTGTCAGCTTAATTCTATTTTGTTTAGCACTGTCTGATATTATACTTCTGCTGCAATTTGAAATAGCTTTTATTCCTTTTATTCTATGGAACTTTGATTCATATATTCTTATATGACCCAACAACTCTGCCTGTATAACCACAATATTTCTGGCATTCTTTTAGGTGCTGGGAATAAGAATCAGGTGTGCAGATAGGCGTTGTGTGAATCAAGAACTTGTGTTTGACTAACAACAAAGCACTACTTGGTGAAAGTCCAAATGAGCTGCAGACCATGGTAAATAGAGTGGTAGAAGAAGTGAAAAACTTGGTGTGAAAGTAAACATTGAGAAGACTGAGATACAGCACATGGGAAAGGTGCACACGGATTTTAACACTGTAATAAAGAATCAGAACCTCAAGCAAACAGTCAACTTTTTCTATTGGGAGGAAACTTCAGTTCAAAGTAGAATTATTTCAAACATCAAGAGACAGATAGGGATAGTGAAGACTGCATTTTAGGCTCTAGTAAAGGTATGGTCAGCAAAAGACATAGCCATAACAACAAAATTACAAGTCTATGACACACTTGTCTTGAGCCGCCTTCTTTACAACCCAAAAATCTGGACAATGAAATGCCCCTCAGAACAGTGGTTGAATGTGTTTGAGATGGCACGTCTCAGGAGGATTCAAGGTCGCACATGAAGAGACAGGCTGTGCAACAAGACATTAAGAAACATCTTCATCTACAGAAGGAAGTAAACTACAGGATACGGCAATAGCACGTGAGCTACTTTGACTATATTATGAGAATGAATGATGGCAGATACCCGAAATAACACTGCTTGGAGGAGTGCAAGGAGATAAAGCAAAGAGGAAGCCATAAGAAACACTGGAAAGTAATAAAATTAAATAATACAATAAGGCTATGATCTTCTACTCATTCAAGAAATATTTACTGAGTTTATATACTATTGTAGGTTCTGATGGCACAAGAAATATATAGGTGATAGATCAGAAAAAGAGAGGCAAGGAGGAGAGACAGAAAAAGAGGGTGAGGGGGATACATACAATTATGACTGCCATGTTCTACTTTTATTTAAGGAAAGGGATGAAGAGGTGAAATCAGATGGTGTAAATTAAAAGGTACTAAGTTTGATGGTGGCCAACATGATTTGTCATGCGAACAATTGAGGAATAGTGGGGATGCCTGAGAAGATGTTGTTAATAACAACTACCAGGAGAAAACTGGCACAGCTAGGTCTCATCCATCAATCCTTGACAGCCTTCCAGGAAGTCTATGATCATTTTAATTTTTAATTATAATCAACCTGTAGCAGTATAACCAGCAAAATATTGGTACTGATTAGATGGTGTTATGTATCCTGAGAGCCATGACATACACTTCCCCTGACTTTACAATTTACCAGGATTTTACTACAAAAGTATCTGAATTATTGATATATATGACTTCATTGATGTGGTCCTGCATTTTGTTACTAAGCTATGACCGCTTCTACACCAAATCCTCAGACCTAGAGACTCAGACACATTTTGTTGTTAGGGCACATTTCCTGTAAGTGCCAACTATAGTTGAAGAAGGATCACAAGATGACTATGGGGTTAAAAATGGTGTCATTTCTGTTTGTTTTGTTTCTGTTTGTTTTTTTCTTTTGTTTCTGGTTAAGTGAATTGTATTGGATTAAATGATAATTTTCACCCTTAGGTTTTGATATTTGAATATGTGGTCCCCAGTTTGTGGCACTCTATGGATAGACTCAGAAAGTTGTGCAATTATGCTGGAAAAAAAGAATTACTAGCATGAACTTCGCAACCTTCCAAACTGATTCTAGCTCTGGTTTGTACTCTCTGCTTTGTTCTTTAGCCTAAGGATATGAGTTCCTACCTTCCAGTTCCTGGTGCTCTGCCTCCCTGGCACTATGAACTTTTATCCTTCTGGAGACATAAGCAGCATAATTTTTTCTCCAATAAGCTGTTTTCGAGCATGATGTTTTAGCACAGCAAAAGTAAAATATCAAATGAGAATTGGTACCAGAGAGTGGGCTATTGTGAAGAACTGAAGAACTGGACCATTGCACCATGCTTTTTGTTTTTATTGTGGTTTGGTATTTTTGTTTGTTTACTTTAACTTGGGAGACCTTGGGACTTTTGATCAGTAAAGTATTTAAATTTTATCAGAAAATCTGAAAGGGACATTCAATAGGAACATGGAATACGAGTACTAAGAGTTATTAGGATTATAGTTGCCCAGCTCAAAAGATTCATGGGATAACAATATCGGCAACCAGACTAGATGGCATTCCAATCATATTTTGGCAAGGAATCTGAATGTATCCTACAAATGTGACTTAGGCTAAGTGTAAAAGCAATAGGCTAATTTACTTGGTGGAGGAAATGTCAGGACAGTGAAACATTGAGTCTGTGGAATACAGTCAGTAACCACCATTCCACAGGTCAGACAGCATGCAGCAGGAGTGTCTCCTCCCATGGAGACTCTGAGAATCCCCTGGGTGAAACTGAGAAGGTTACACCTGGGTTGTTTTGAATGAGAAATATCCCTCCCAGCCTCCAGTATTGGAATACTTAGTTCCCCAGTGAAGGAGCTGTTTGGGGAAGTTTAGGAGGCACAACTTCTTGGGAAGAAGTATGCAAGTACAGATGGGCTTTGCGTGCATGAATTCTATTCTACAGCCAGTTTGATAACTCCTTCATGCATTTCAAAAATTCTTAGCTCTCATCTTTCTGATTCTGTTGCCAAATCGATTCCTTGCTGGCGTTCCTCTGGAACCACTAAGCACTCTGTGTTTGGTATTTTGCTTTCAGAAAACAAAGTTACTGTTGAAGAACAACAGGAAAGTATTTAAGATATGCATTGTACTTAAGTTTGGATAAGAAACAAACAAGAGAGTCCCAAAGCTTGTGGCTTGTGATCCCGAGAATCTTATTTTCAGACCTCGTTGAGGAGAAAAAGGTCCACCATTTCGAGGAAGTCACCAAATTGATCACTATCCTAAGAAATGAACATAGCAAGTCATTATTGAAAGCAATGCCAGATTTAGCAGTAAAAAGGTGAAAGAAAAGGTGTCACTTTGAAAGAAAGAAAACTACCCTCTTCTCAGTGTAGTTAAATATATTAGTTCTTCTTCTTCTCATGGCTATAAGCAAATATAATATAAAGAAACAGTTAAGGGCCGGGCGGTGGTGGCACACACCTTTAATTCCAGCACTCAGGAGGCAGAGGCAGACAGATATCTGTGAGTTCGAGGACAGCCAGGACAGGAACCAAAAAAGCTACAGAGAAACCCTGTCTCGAAAAATCCAAAAAGAAAGAGAGAGAGAGAGAGAGAGAGAGAGAGAGAGAGAGAGAGAGAGAGAGAGAGAGAGAAAGAAAGAAAGAAAGAAAGAAAGAAAGAAAGAAAGAAAGAAAGAAAGAAAGAAAGAAAGAAAGAGTTAAGGGAAAGTGTGTCTGATTTCTGTTGCATATTTGAGCACATTCAGTTAGATCTACTATGGTGAGAAGGCATAGTAGCCAGACTGGGGCTAGGAGAATACATGCAGAGATGGCTGTGTTTTCCTGAGTTAGGAATCACTCTAAGTTATAAACACTCTCCAGTGAGCGCCAGTTTCCTAAAGGGTCTGTAGTCTACCAATATAGCTGGGAACCAAGTGTTCAAACACCTGAGACTAGGAGGGACATTTTATTTTTAAACATACCAAATATTCTGTCTTGGGAGCCCCATAATGTCTGCTTTACTATACTATTGTTTTCCATAATTACCGGTTTTCTGTAGATAGCGGATCATATCTCATACCAATATGTTGCATGGAAACTGGAACCCTAACTACTAAACTTCCCTTTTACATGAAGAATAATTTTCTCCAATCTGCAGAACACCGCAGATCACAGGGCAGTATTCTGGTTTCAAAGGTTGAAGCAACTTCAATAAGAAAAGACAATGTTGATGAGCCAACAATAACTCTTTCTCATCTTCATCTTCTAGCCATTTGTAAGGCAAATATGTACCTTTGACCCTTAGTGTTTCAGAAAGCATTCCTTTCTAAAAAATAATTTCTTCTTAATTTAATTAATTTCTGGTGCTGAAAAGAGATTAAACTTTATTATTTTATTTATTGTTTGGATTTTAAAGGTTTTTATTCTTCTCATATTACATCCAGATTGCATTTCCACCTCCTTTCTCCCTCTCAGTCTCTCTTAAACATAAACCCTCTTTCCACACGTTCATGCCCTCCATTTCCTCTCAGCATAGAGCAGGCCTCACATGGCACAATATTCTACAATAACCAGGCATGTACTGTCACATCAAGGCTAAACAAGGCAACCCAGTAGGAGGAAAAAGGTCATATAAGTAGACAAAAGAGTCAGTGATTGGCCCCCACTCCCACTCTTAGGAGTCCCACAAGAGCACCAAACTACTCAGCCATAACATGTTTGCATAGAACCTAGGTCGGATCCCAACATGCTCCCCGAATTCTGGGAACCCCCATAACCAAATTGATACTGTGGATTATTTTCTAACAGTGTCCCTGAGCCCTCTGGTGTCTCTGATCCTTCCTGGCCCTCCTCTGCAGGACTGGAGCGCCATCTAATGTGATTTAAAATTTTTATTGTTATTTTTTTGTAACTCAATAAGAACAATATAAAAATAAAAACATGTATAATTCAAGTATAAATTTTAAAACTCCACACCAGGTGGTCAGGACAGGTTATCACATTATTTTGTGACCTCGTCTGTATCATATATGATATCCTGGGAAAGGTTATCATATACCACAGACATGTCAACAGTTTTGCTCCTCTTGTCTGAAAGAGAGTAGAATTATATTTGTAGCCTAATAAATATAGTTATCAATGAGTTTTAGAAGTAAGCAAAGCTGCATACAAATGAATAAATACACACACCACTCTCGGAAGTTGGAGAGTATCACCTGAGAAATGGGTATTTGTAGACTTTAAGGAAATATAGATGGAGAGAGGTAACCCTAACAATAAAGTGGAAAGGATGAAAAAGATATAAGGATGAGAACTGGATTTATTAGGAAAAAAGATTACTTAGATTTACTGGAAATATTAGTTTTATTATCCCATAAGAGAATAAAGTTTGGTAGACCTACTTAAAAGTTTATACAGAAAACAATTTGTATGCTTATTTCTGACACTTGAAAAAGTCAGTAGGGTATTTTTCTTTGAATGCTTGCAGGTGTGGATAATTAAAATATCACACTTGCATTTGATTGTGTGAGCATTCTCATGTCTACAAGTGATTTTAATCAACTTCACCGAACATAGGGGGAAACTCTGTAATTAACAAAACTATGTACAATCATTAGAGTTTAGAATTATAATTCATATTGTGTTCTTAATTGTTATTTGTATCTACTTGAACTTCCATTTTTCTAGGCTGGCAACAATTTTCTTTCTTTTTAAAGAAAACAATATACATGTGAAGAAAATAATGAAGCATTTCATCTATAAATGCATTCATGAATATATATGATTGATTAGATGAAATAAGTTTTGTATACAAATTCAGTTATTAAGTTTCTAGGATCATCTTCAAACAAGTATATTTTTGCCTTTCAGTTGCTATACACTTCTTGGGAGATGCTATGTGCTGTAGTTTACTTTCTATGGCTTTCATAATCACCATGACCAAAAACTATTTGAAAAGGAAAGTGTTTATTTCATTATACAGCTTATAGGTCTTCCCTCAAGAAAGTCAAAGCATGAATTTTGCGACAATAACACGGACAGAGGAACTAAAGCAGAGACAGTGAGAGAATGTTTTCAACAGTCTTGCCCCTCTTGCTTACTCAGATTGCTTCCTTTTATACCCCCAAATCACCTGTCTAGGGATGCTCTCATCATAGTAGGTTTGGCTCTTCTACATCAATCATCAATAAAAAAAAACGTATTTTGTATGCTTGCCTACAAGTAAATATGATGGGAACATTTTTTCCTAATTTGTATCAGGTTGACAAAAATGGAGCAAAACAAACAAAGACACTCACCTTGATTAGAAAATATCATTTGGCTATAATAGCAAACCATGTGTGTTACATATGTGTACTACTCTAGCATGCAACGCATTATAACGCATCTAGTATAGTTTTTTTTTAAAAAAAAGAGTGAGAGAGAGAAGCATTGGGATTAGAAAGACTAAGGAGAGGCTTTTACCATGAAAGCAGATAAAAGTTGATAGTTATTCTTTGGTTTTGGTTTGTTTGTTTTTTTGAGACAGGGTTTTTCTGTAGCTTTGGAGCCTGTCCTGGAACAAGTTCTTGTAGGCCAAGCTGACCTCGAACTCACAGAGATCAGCTTACCACTGCCTAACAAGTGCTGAGATTAAAGGCATGCGCCATCACTGCTCAGCTTAAAAGTTGATAAATTTTAAGCATGCCTCTTAAAAGTTTAATTATCTTTATCTCTCTGATTTAAAGAAAATGACATAAATAGATCAGAGGAATTAGCGCTTTTGGAAGGCATACACCACATTAATTGATCAATATCTCAATTTTAACTATGAGTCAACCAGGACAAATAACTTCAAACTAAAATGATTCCAGAGTTCCACACCTCAATATCTGACAGTCATAGTAACAGGATATCTAGAAATCCCCCTTTCAGAGAACTCATCAAATAGTTTCTACGAAAAGTCAATCTTGATCACAGCACAGCTGTCTGAGGAAAAATGCCAAGTATGTTCATCAATGCACACTTGTCGCCTGACTCCTTGCCTAACATGCAATAAGTACTCAATAAATACTGATGAAATAATTTCATTACTGATCAACATACTGAAGCAAAACCAATTCATATGTTTACCATTTGTTTAATTACTAGTTGTGAGAGTTGAAAGTGATTTTCATTTTTGTTCAGATTCTTGAGTGGACAATTACATTCAAATTAATTATTGTGATGTGGTGAAGAAAGAAATTGGCAAATTTATTTCACTTAAAATATGAAAAGATTAAAATATGTCATTTACTTATGATAATATTTCTCAGATTCATTCCAAAACATTTGAAACATTGAGTCCTGAAATTATACACTATCTAGTTCTAATGTTGGGCTCTAGTTCACTTTTTTTCTTAAGTGAATTTCTTTATCCACAATAAACAAATCAGGGTGCTAGCATCCCACATTGCGTTGGTTAATAAACTTTATGGGGAAACAGAATCACCAGTACTTACATCTGATTGAGAAGATAGCCAAGCATGGAAGTCTTCCTGAGGAAATTCCTACTGAGAAGCAATTTATCAAAGTGCTAGTAAAAGCAATATATTTGCAAAGTAACCAACAACTAGACAATGAATGAAGAGTGAATATAACTATTGACATTGCATAGTCAATAATTAATGTTGGAGTGTTTTCCAGTGACTGATATTATAATGTCAATAAAGGTAAACTTTGATTCTTAAGTATTTCTTTTTTAAGTAAAATATAATTACATATTTTTCACCGGTTCCTTTAGGCCTTCTCATTTCCCTCACTTGCTATGTTTTAAAACTTGTGCCTTCATTTTCTTTGATTACTATATTTACACATATTCATGAATATGTAAATGAAGCCTGCTATTTAGTGTTCCCTTAGTATATATATTTTAGGTCTGACTCCTTGGTATTTGATAAATCATTTAGCTCATCCCTAGGAAAAACTGACTTTCCCTCTCTTAGAAGCCATTAGTTTGCTAGAGGTCTTTATCTAGCCATGGAGTCTCGAGAATGAAAGTTCTTACCACATTGTTATTTTTATTGATTTTATCATTGTTAGATCTTATTTAGGCTGCTATTTAATTGAGATATCATGGTATAAATTTTATGTAATTTCAAAGAGATATAATCTTGGGCCTCTGGCTCTTATAGCCACTCTGCCCCATCTTCTGCAAAGTTGCCTGAGCCTTGAAAGCAGGAGTGGTGATGTAGTTGTATCTAGAAAACTGTGGTTTTCTGCATGAGATCCCTTTGTTTGGTGAGTGATGGGAGCTATATTTAATGACTGATATAAGGGTAAATATATGGAATTCAATTAAGAAATGTATTGATCTACTAAATTATGTAACATAGGTTTTCCTCTAAAATCCATAACTTCTCTATATATAGGTACCTAGTTGGTTTTCCAATATCAGACATGATTTCACCTCTAATGAGCAGTCCTGAAGTCCAATTACACAGTTGTGTGCTACTGACATATTAAGAATAGTAACACATATATGAATATTTTGCTGAGCTGGTGTTTGTGGTTCATAGGTGTCATAGCTAAGTAGGATTATTGGTTGTTTTTCTCTCTGGTAATTTCCATAGCACCTTCTGATACTATGAAACCTAGTCCTGAGGGAGGAGTTTAGCTAGAGCTATCTTAGGTTATGTGAATACTTTGCCTAAATTACACGGCATTTTCAATAATAAGGTCTTCGAGCCAATGTATGTAAGGCAATCAAGTGCAATAGTAATCACTATGTCTCTTGGGTTGAGCTCTACAAATCCAAAATCACACACACACACACATATATATATATATATATATGTAAAATGTGTAAGTTTATATGTATATATATATATGTGTGTAAGTTTTACATATTTTTGGCACATAAAATAATAGGAATCTTTTAGACCATTTTATATGTCCTTCACATTGTTGCTTCCTCTTTCATTCATATTCTTCTATATTGACCTCCTTATCCCTTTCTTAATTAATCTACTTTTTATATTTCCCCTTTCATAACATTAGGAGCCTTGTAAAATTATGTAAGTTATTTCTGTTGTCCTTGGTTACCTCCCAAAAGTTTAGCTAGGTTCATATTGCTAAGCACATCATATCATTCCACACAGGATCTAGAAAATTTAAGCAGGTGTTGACTTGAAATCTTACATTCTGTTGTCTAGCTTTCATAGGACCAGAAGGTATGACTGTGCTCACTTGTCTCAATGTAAGCATTTATAATATTTTTTCTCTTTCTTTCTATCAATAAATTGAGTGACTGATAATTTTTGGACCTATCCTGAAATATAATCAATAATCCATTGAAACTGTGACTCCTGAGAACCATAATATAACCATTAACC
The DNA here is from genome assembly GCA_902806775.1 of Microtus agrestis. NCBI lineage: Eukaryota > Metazoa > Chordata > Mammalia > Rodentia > Cricetidae > Microtus > Microtus agrestis. The sequence continues at coordinate 424,040 of CADCXT010001939.1, forward strand.
AAATAATAAGCTATAGTGGACAGATATTTTGCTGGTAACAAACAGGTAGTTACTCAGAGTTAACATCTGACATGACTGCTCAAGAAGTTTAGCTGACTAACTGTATAAATTATGGTTTGACTCTTAGAAGCACCAACCTTCTACTGTCATTTTATTAGCTCAGTTGATTCTTAACTTTTTAAAATTTATCTTTGCACCTACATATAAGTGTATCCCCCACTCCTCATCTAAAAGCTCTCCTTTTCAGCAAATAGACCATCTTAGAGAAACAAATAAATTTAAAAATGAAATTGTCCATTCCCATTCAAAAGCAGTTGGTAGAAATAATTTCAGAAAAGAAACATAATAGTTAACAAAATGTTACAATAGCTTATATGACCTACAGTTATGGAAAGAATATACAACAAAATCAATTTACAAAGGAAAATAATTAGAATATTTATAGAATTTCCTGGCTTCTTCTCTGTTAACTATTCATTGAAATTGGTATTATTAAAATATTAGGAATAAACTATTCACAGAATCAGTTTGTAGACATATCCTAAAACTTCACAAAAGTTCTTAGTCCTTCTAAGGCTTTGTCATCCAAAATATAAGCATGTGATAACAGGACCTATCATTTATACATCAAAATGAAACTAGGAAGAATATCTCAATAAAGCTACTTAAATTCCAGGAGATTGGTTGCTGAAAAGGGAGAGAACTAAAAGAACACAAAGGGAATACCACATTCACCATCTGTATTCTAGCAAGAACTAAACAATTTGTGAAAACAAAGTTGGACCATGACTGTGATTAACGTTGTTTTGCACTTCTTGGGTTCCCCTTTCTTTTCTTTCACAGCACTGTGGATTGGACCAAGGACTTTGCAATCCATAGAAAGCTGCTTTGTCTTTGAGCTACATCCCAGGCTCTGAACTTCTCTCAGTGCATTTATTTGTGATAATTATCTGCTTCAAAAGGGTTTAAAATAATAGTTACGATTTACCTACTGAATATAGGAAGACTGAACTTTCTCCAGAAAAGTACTGGGACAATGCAACTATACAATCCACAAATTCTTATGTAACTGTTTCTCAAATACTTTTCTACTATAGTTCCAACTTTGAAATGAGCATCTTGAACGGAAGATCTAACTACTCAAATGTGCTCACAAATCATAATATTGAGCTTTTACTGTCTGCGGTTTTGCTATTCCATAGTTCAGATATTAACCATGTCACATACACTATACTTACCTCCACCTCATATGTTTAAAACTGGATTTCATTCTCCTGCCTCCAATTACAAGTTCTGAGTCTTTGCCAGCTCATGTTTTTTTCCTAAATTAGTAGCAGCAGTTAGAAAGGAAAAACACTCCCCTCTACTGAATGAAGGATTTAACTGTAGGAATCTCTCAGAGAAGTATCAGCCGTGACAGATGTAAGGCTCAGTAGAATTATGAATATGAGTGAATGAAAAGGTTAAGAAACAGTACAATTACAAGCAATAAATGACAAATGAAATTAAACGTTAATGACTGTAGCATTAATTGAGTTTTACTCCCACTGCTAAACCCTGTCGTAAAGTATATTATCACATAATTTCCTCGATGATGCATTAAAATCTGTAATATATTAAAGCATCCATTATTAGGATACTTCAAATATACGACATGCTACATTTTGCATCATTGTTCACAGCCTAGCACATTATCACAACATCACAGTGATTTGTTAGTATTCCTTAACCTGGGAAGCGGGAGTTAACTTCATTATCCTCCTCACAGAAAATGCCTTTTTTCTTGTAAGATTTACTCAATTTGAATATAATATCCTTGGAGAATTCATTCTTGGCCTTTATCTCCACCCAGGAGCACTCAATTTATATTAATTTGGAAGTGACCATGTGTTCAACTGATCCTTGGGTATCTTTGAATCCCTCACATCTATTGCTGCATAAGAATGACCTTGGTGCTACCTTTGGTGCAATAATATGTCCAAGAGGGCAGTGTCAATCACTTTTTGACCCTTACTGAATGCCGTATTAGGCTACCTGGGTCCTAGACACCTTAAGCTGAAACAGTACAATGAAATGATTCAAAGAGCAAAGAGGAAAATAATGCATTTCACTGTTCATTGGCATAAAATATGAACATTTTCCTGTTAATAGTGCTTCATTGAATAATGCGGTCTACCAAGATCTTTTGCATGTTCCAAAGAGTGCTATGACTTATGCAAATTTATTATAATTTGAAATATCAAGATATTCTCTTTTTCATAGCATAGAAGAAATTTTTGGCATCAGAGACGCGAGACTATGTTCCACTGCTCAGGTTCTTTGTATTGCTGCTTGCCAGAATTATAACATTACCAGTATTCTTTAGTTCCTGCCTCTGTACACTATATGTTGTTAGATAGTCAAGACTTCTAGAATATCAGGGATGCTTAAAAACGATCAGAAGACAGGATTTCCAACATTCTCAACACATATATTTTTAAGGCAATGAATATGCCTATTATTTTAATTATGTGTCTGTATATAAAAATCTCCCCCAGTAACCTATAGGTTTCTTCATTTATTATGTATCAACTTACAAAATTAAAAATAAATGCACGAATTACTATATATTTACAAATATATCAAATCTTATTAAGATGCAGTTTGTAGCTACAGACAAGAAACTAAAAAAGTCTCTTTATACTTATATACTTGACATAAGTACTCTCACAGAAAAAACTAGCAAGTGTAAAAACTGTATATAAACAAACAGGATATGTAGTGGAATTTGTGTACAGTACTATTATACCTATTAATGTCAATTGCTGATCAAAATGTTTCCTCAAATATAGCAATGTTCCATAATACAATTCTGTTATTTCACTTCATTAAAATACCACTTCTTTGTCACAAAATTTTATATTATTTCACTTTAACATCAATGCCTTACTACTATAAACAAAGTCACTTAATGGAAAAAATAAGTTTATATAACTTGACCTAGTTTTCATAATATGGAACTTTGGATATAGTAAAAGAAAGTCACAGAATCTCAGGGAATACCAAAAGCAATTTCTAAAATAGTAAATGTGCTATTACAATAAATGGTCATTGGTAAATTATCTATATTTTCAAAACTATAGGTGTGACATCTTTCAGGGATAGTAGCCACCAAAAAATTTGTCACCTGTTTTTGGGACACAGCATGGTCTGTACAGCCAAAAAAAATAGATTTTTCTAGGGTCATTTAATAATTCTTTGGGGTAAAACCTAAATTTTTGTTATCATACTTCATTTTTCAATCTATGTTCTAGAGATTAAAGTGTTATTTAAAATTGAATAAAAAAGAATAATTCTATTACAACCATAAATGACTTTTAGTTCCTATTACTCTTTACTAGAAATTATATTGCATATACTGTAGTTTTAACTATAATAAAACTAAGCGAAGTGATTTGGCTTCATCTGAATCTTATATTATGAGCACAATATTAATTTGTGCATAGCACCCGCAATTTAGCCAATTTTACTTAGCTCAAAAGCAGTGGTAATGACCCTAAATGAAAAACTATACTCCAATTTTCAAAGCTCTTAATAATAAATGAGAAAAATTTAATCAAAAAAGTCTTACAATATTAGAATTATTTTTCAATGAGATTACTAGTTGAACATAGAAAAATAATCATTCATGCAAACCCATATTCCATTTCATTATAAAAATGACTGCAAGGAAGAAGTTCTACATTCAAGTTATATCAGTTGCCTTTTTCTCTTATTTTTTAAAATTTAATTTTTTTCCTTAATAACAAGACATATATGTCCATTTTTTAGGCATTCAAATTAAAAATATAAGTTGGATTTCATATAAATTTAAAGGTGAAACCAGCTCTATAAAAGTGAGCATTAGATAAGAGAATTACTATTGTTTTCCCTCTAGAGTTAAAAC